>JAVKLA010000024.1:19616410-19630135 GCA_034782735.1 Sagittarius serpentarius | reverse complement strand
CCCCCCCCCCCCCCCAAATTAAACTGACCTTTACCTCTGGGATCTACAGGTTGCTTTTGAGGGTGAGTGGTAGCTGCTGTAACAAAGCAAGCTCTTTGCTGTTGTAGATCTGCAAGGTAGTATCCTAGGAAGTGATTTTAACATTTCTTTGTCTTTTAATTCTAGGATGTGCCGTGATTTCCTATCTCCACCTGTTGTCTATGAGCTGTTTCAAATTTGGAGATGATAATTTTGCTGAAGCCAGATACACTTCTAGTTTCTCACTTTCACATTCTTTAGTCAATGCATACTTTGCCACTAATTATCAGAAGAATTTCAAGCACATGTGAAACACTTTGGAAGAACAGAATTTTTTCCAAGATTGAAGGCACTGAGGACTAAAGGCATACCTCATGTTGACCAAATTTAGTGGTTCACTTCTTGGGAGCATGACACACTGTCATAAATTGCTGAAGAGCTGTCATTGCTCAAGAGCTGCCACTCAGCTGTCATTGAGTGGCAATGTCATTGAGTCAGCAAGGTCTTAGGATTATTACTGAAAGCTGATAATCAAGATACTTGGTGCCCTCCATTTGCAGAATGTGCAAAAGAAAAAATTAAATTCTGATCCATTTTGCTGGAGTATTTTGTCTTTGTGTTATATTGCAGATGTCTTAGTGGAAAGAGCTTCCAGCTGGGAATGGACTAGCTGCATTCAGTTTCTTCCAGTTTTGGATGGACTGGTAGGATGCATTCTGGCACCCATAACTGACAAATTAGGTACTATAATTTTGTTGTACTTGCACATGGTCTGTGTGACAGATTCCCAGTCTTTTCTGAATGATCAGATAGATTCAACTAAAATTGCGGAAGAGAGCACAAACTTTTCCTTTAGAGGAGGGACCGAGCCACATTTTTGTATGCTTTTGCATCCGGAAATTGCATTCATTTCATGATCTCTGTGGGGAATTGTACCACTGACAGTGGAATATATGACAAAGCTGATTGTTAAGATATTCGTATTGGGACTTGCTTGGATTGACAAGCAATTATCCTATTGGAAAGGAAAGTGTTGGTGATACAGACTGCCTTCAAACAGATTGAAATTTCGTTACCGGTGATGTCATTTTTCTCTCTCAGAAAATGTGGTCACACCTGATGCTCAGGAAACATTTCACCTAGGGCTTCCTTTCTGCACCAGTGGAGACTTTCAGAAGGACAGCCTTCAGTCTGGGAAGCTTCGATTTTAGAAAAACAAAATACAGAAGACAAATAGATACTGGCATGCTTTCAGGCTTAAAAGAAAGTTAGTGTTAACCATTGTGCCAGGCTAATGATTTGTTCTGGACTTTTAAATCATGGGAAAGAACATTATCACTTATCTTTGCAGTTAGATATTTCCTTTTGGGTGTACTGAAGTGGGAAGAACGCAGCACAGTACACCTCTTTGTGCAAATTTACCGTCTTCAGAATGTAAATTCATGCCAAGAGTGGGTGCCTCTACTTTTCCTCAAAGATGAAACAGAAGAAACATGAATAAAATGAGAATCCAGCTATCCAGCTACATGTGACCGCAAAACGCTTCATGATCCCTCCAGAATTTCCATTTATTAACAATCAAAAAAAAAAAAAAAAAAAAAAGCAGGTTTTGTTTTGTGTCACAGAGGTAACATTTTAAAACCTACAGTTTGATAATAATAGTCAAATTGTAAGACAATGTTATGAGTGTAGCAGTTCTGCAAGGCTTTTGGACTACCCCCACAAGCAGGTCCCTTGTCTTCACAGTGACATCTCATGCATATTTATTTTAGAAAGATACAGTCCTTTCTTCCCTAAGACCTGGTTAGCTGACATCACATGTTGTTTGATAGTAGGACTTGGGTATGGTTCCAGCTTTCTCATGTTTGCTGCTGACCTACAGTTAAAGGCACCAGCCAAGCAGCACGCTTCAAACCCCAAACACTGCTAAAGCACAGACAGAGGCTTTGGAACAAGAACAGCTCACCAGTAAAACTTTGCCCTCTGAGTCATATGCCAGGAGTATTTATGAGGTTGAAATGCAGCAATTTATGCTCGTAAGCAGACCAGGCACGAACATTAAATACTACTTAAATGAGCCAGTAACGGGTCTGTGGGTCTCAGCTGTGGGACAGAGAGCCCCGCTCCTCCCCTGCGCCTGCCGCGCACCGTGCACGCATCAGACCCGTGAATGTTTTTGGGAACGAACCCAATATTCATTCTCTTACACTGGATGAACACGGCTGGCTCTGCCTTGTCTCTGGCACCACGCTAATGCTCCAATTTCATTGTGGAAAGCGCACTATGCTTTCCAAAGAAGGAACATGTTTTATATATACAGCACCAAAGCTGTGATCTGATTCTTTGCCATCCAAATGAATCCATGTGAATGGGCTCAAATTAGAACTGCATGAAACACTATACTGAAACAATATTTTTAACGTCAGAACACAGCTTTGTGAGTTTGAACACATTTCAGTTCAAAAAATAGGATGGTTTTAGTTGAATTTTTCACCAGAGGAAGATAATGAAAATATTTTATTTCCAGTTCCTGATGGAGTTGCATCATGAATAAATCACAGTGCATGAAGGAGCAAGAGGGTAGAAAATGGGCACAAGAGTCTTGAAACAAACTGTGCTGAAGGGCTGCAGCTTTTCAGCTGGACTGATGTCAGTCTTCAGTAAATGCAACATCTTCAATGTTTTAATGTTCTGTTTCACATTGGTTTTTTGACTTCTGCTGTGATTTGGAGAAAAAAAAAATCATTGTCAACATGCTGGAATTTTCTGCAGTATTAATAAGCGTACAGGTTCCCAGGGGCAAAATGAATAACATTATGTGTTTTCTCCCCAGACTGCCTCAAAATGTGTTTTCTCCCCCAGACCTCATTTCCCCAGGCACGCACATCTAAAGAATCTGTAGAGGACAAAGAAATGACATCCTAAAGGAAGCACCCCTTTACTTTCTTTATGTCCTAACAGAGAACCTACATAAGATTTGTCTCTTTTGCCAAGACAGCTTAGTCCTACAGTGCCACATCATCCTCTTGCCTATCAGAAATGTCACTGGATTTTCTTCCTTTCTCCAGGAGGCTTGTTTGTGAGTTTCTGTTAGTTCTAATGGATTTACAAGGCGCATCAGGGGTTCTCAGTGGCCAGAAGGTTAATCATAGCAATGTCTCTGTAGCACCCACCTCTGAGATCCTCCTCAGCACTGATTCATTTCAGAGCTCTGTTTGCTTTAGACGTAGAGGTAATGAAGGGTGATCGGGTCAGTCAATCTTACCATGTCTGCCCTGAATGAGAAAACACAGGGCTCAGGTGTCACAAACACACAAGAGACTTGATGCAGCTGGACAAACAGCATCACTGACTTCCCCTGCTTCCCCAGTATGCCAGAGGAGGAGTAGAGTTTATCCCACAGAGTTACCATCCATGCTCTAAGTCCTGAACCAGATGCAGAGGAGTGGATTGCTGGCTGCATTGTAGACCTCTAGTCCTCTCTCCTTAGTCTTTCAGATTAGATTGCCGGCTTCTGTACTATCAGTGCTAGTTGTTCTGATGACCATATGTTATATGAACATCTGTCTACTGGTTAATGTTACAAAATCTGAGAAGAAGCAGGAGTTAATACCTTTGGTGACTAGCTAAGAGTTGGCTCTGACTAGAAAGCAGAAACTGTAAGAAAACCTCCTTTTGTCTCATTCTTAATGTTCTGAAAAAGTTCAGTATTTAGTCAACACCTATTAGTCCTTAGGTAAGTGACCACCCTCCTCACTGCTCTGTGAGCCTTGCAGTCATGCAGAAGTACACTATTTACTTCCATGTGTGTTCTTAGAGATTGTGTACTGAATAAACTAGGAAACAATCATTGCTGTTCTTTGTAAATAATATAAAACATTACCAGAGTGTATACAATCTTATGGAACTGGTAGACATGATTATTTGCAGCTTAACTACACTTCTTTTACTTATTATTTGTCATTAGTGATTCTAACAGAAACAGTGGGAGTGGACTTTCATGAAATTTGCTGACAAGGTCACGTTGGAAGCTATCAATATTGATAAGGTCTGGCATATTGCAAAAAGTAATGGTTAACCTTGTTAATAGAAATGGGGTGAAATGCTAACACTTCAACATGCAAGGCCATATGAAGAAGAACTTCTGCTACAAACTGGGTGTTGCCTATTGGAACCATGAGAAGAAAAACCTGGGCACTTTGGTTGATGAAGGCCTGACTCTAAGCCACCAATGTGATGTAGCCCTGAAGACAGCAAATGCAGTCTGTAAGTACTGAAGGTGGGGAATATTCAGCAAAGAAGTGTGCCGCTGGGAAAGCGCTGGTGGGACTATGTAGTCACCTGCCCAGAAAGGTTCAGTATGAGCTTGAATGAATGGGGTTTGTGGGATGAGCAGAAGAAAAGAGAGTTTATTCTGTCAGAAGAAACTTAGAGAGCTGGGATTTTAAGCTTACCAGACTGGAAGGTATGACTGTTCATTTTAAATGTAGTGTGTGCTAAAAACAAAGAAACAGGGGAGTGTCATTTGAGCTAAAGACTTGTGTTAGCACAAAACCAGATAAGGATAAATCACCCATGAGTACATCCAGGTTATTTTTAAAGGGTTGTTAAGCACAAGAGGGGTGAGCTTCAGGATCAGTGTTGCTAGAGGAGCAGGGCGAGCAAACACTTTGTTCCTTCCGAAGCAGAGAAAATAACTGTGGCTCCAGCTGCCTGGGACTGGAGGAACAGGACTTCTAGATCCAATGCAAAAAAATGTATCTTTGACCCTATTCGTGGAGTGCAAAACACAAAAAAAGCATTTTACTGGGACAGGATGGGTGGTGTATGTCTGTCTGACTTTAGTGGATGGCAGCCCCATCGATGGCAGCCTGTTTACTGGTGATATTCTGTACTTGCCTGGTGTTCAACCTGACTTTGCAGCAAATGACTGAGCTTTCACTTTGGCTCCTTGCTCTTCCACAGCAAACACTAGACATGGTCTGTGGCAACGATGGTGGCTCTGGATTCACAGTCCTGAACATCTGATCAGCCACTGCAGGAATTTTCTACTAGTATAAACTTAATCCAAACAAGTGTGTGCATATGACTGAGTTTCTCTCATATGCAGGAAAACACAATACAAAGTTTTTACTGACTTTTTTCTTTGACGTCAGCTGTGGAAGAAGCTGCAGTACTTGGTAGAGCATAACATTAGAATGTCATAGAGTGTACCTGGTCTGGCATCATAATCACAGGGACAAAGTTAATGAACAAATTCCAACTACTAGTGCTAATTTACAGCAGTAGAATACTATGTGTCATTATTATCTTTCATTCTCAACCAGCATTTACTGCATTGCTGAACTGTGGTCTGTGACTCTTTGCATCTGGAAACTGCCTGGTCATGCTGTAATTTACACAAGTAATAAGCAGGTGAATATTCAGCTGTGTTTACTTTTACACTTTCTAATGACCTTGATTCTAACTCAGGAGAGCAACTGGAGGTACTTTTGCCTGGAAAGCTCTTAATTAAAGATAGTTAATGATTGGTATGAATAAAGCAATAATGACCCATAAGATCTTATGTTCCCTAAGCATGTTTCTACTCACAGTCTGGTATTTTGGGCAATGTAATGAACCGAAAGTATTTGTCATAGTAAGAATAATAGGATGTTGTTCAATAGAAAATAATTGAAAGTTGACCCAGCTTGAGGACTAGGTTTCTATCGTAGTTTGACACCAAAGTAGTACCTTTACTCAGTAAGGACATATAGTGATGCATGAAGCATTTCCATTTGAAGCAAAATCACAGTACAGAATAACGCAAATATAAAAAGGCTCCTTCATAAACTTTTACTTCTGATCATGCATAACATCTTTGTCCTATTTAAATCAGTATCAGGATTTCAGATTTGCCTATATAGCACAATTACTGTTAGTCATCTTTTATATTTGGATGGCATCCAAGTTGTTTATATACAGTATGACATTTATTTAGGGATAGAGTTAAACCAAAATTAGCACTATCTAGTGTATTCCTCTTGGACTGCCAGCCCCCTTTTTCAAAAATTATCTGGAAATGATATTCTAATCCTTTAAATACTGTGCTTTGTAATGCAAAACTGTGAATTCAGATGGCCCGCTACTATTTCTTCAATGACAAGCAAACAGCCATTTACATTCACACAGCACTGTTTTACAGATAAATCCAAGGAAATAAAATAAAAGAAGAATAATAATCCCACAAGATTTCCCTTCCAAAGTCCGACCTAAATACATCGTCAAAAGAAGAGATGGGAAGAAATACTGCCTTGTATAATATTTTGTGGCTGGGATTCTTCAAGGAATGCAGCTCTTTTCTTTCTCTTACATGTTCTATTGCAAAATCTCAAACCTCTGAGCCATAGCCATTTACCAGTATCATGCAGACTTTCTCATACCTATTAAAAGAGTTTTGTCTTTTTACATTTAACTTCACAGCTTCTGTATGGCTTCCTGCTTCCCAAAGATTATCTATTTAAATGTTTTCTCCAGTTTCTCAGCATGTTAAATTCTTGTTCCAGTCTCTGATTCTGACTAGTTATTGTTCAGTTATTTCAGAGAGCCTTTTTGCCTTCTTTCAAAGTTATTATAAATGTAGCTTCACTCTCCAAGGAAGTCAGTGTCATCTAATTACATTTTATTTCTATATAAATACAGCAACAATTAAACACACACACACACAAACTGTTACTTAAAATGTGATTGCAGCAAGCAGAGGGATTTTAGAAGCCAGTATCATCATACTTAATGTATGAGCTCCCTCTCTGTTTCTTTGAATCGCATTTGGGGATTTTTTTAGTGATAACTGTAATGATGATTTTGCCACCGTTAGAACTGCAGAGCCAACACAGCCATGGAAGGCTGAGCTGGATTCAGTTTTGCTTCACACATCATTAATAAACCTGTCAGCTCAGCTCTGATTGCAGGAATTCTATTTCTGATGATGGAGAAAGAATGCAGTTCAATTTTCCACTCTGGGTTGGGTTTGCAACACTGGCAGTCAGAGACATTATGTTTTGATTTGTAAAATCAGCAGTGCCAACATAGAAACTTTTGAGAAAGGCAGCACTTGTAAGAAACAACACTTTTCAATTCCTTGTGTCCTTAATTAATTTTAAAAGTTTTCTAATCATGCCTTTGTATAGGTTGGATTGCTGTTTTGTAGGTAGGAATTGTGACAGAACTGATTAGATATGCCAGTGCAGGGAGACAGAGAGACTCCAGCTGCCAAGTTATTTATGTAATTTCTGGCTTGTTATGTCACATCCATGGGAAGCACACAGTTTTGGCATTACAAACCACTGTTAGGTCTGTCAGATACATTACTTTACCAGTGCACTTTTATTAATAGGTGCATGGAAGGTTACTGTGAAGCAAGTAGGAAGGTTCGTGTTGCATCTTGCTTTGGCTAAGAGACGGGAGGAGCATGGTGGGGAAAAATGGAGGGCAAATTACTGCAGAATGTGGAAGAATTTACAAAAATGTGGTTTTGTGATCACAGTGCAGCTGACATCAAAATACAAAGGGATAGAGGAATCAGCACATCAATAACCCTCTTCATTTAACATGAATTCTCACTTTCCCCTAGCAGTCTCCTAGCAGTCTCCTGACACTAAACAGCACCACGTGACATAAAGATGATTACATACAGAGGTCCTGCATATTGTGAGGAAAGGGAGTTACTGAGACGTGCTTTGAATCTACCAGGCAGTAAATGCTCTTCAGAGATACCCCTGCTGAGACACTTTCACATTCACTGATGGCTCTGATGAAACAAGCGTCCAAACGATGAGCTAGACTTAAAGGAAAGGACCAAGCAAGGAGGTTTTGCCCTGGCAGAGGTAAAGTTTGCTGGGATATGCCTCCAGCCTAAGGACTGAGCAGTTATCTGAGGGAGAAATCCTTACCTCCCAACTAAGAGTGCAGTGAAGTTATTAACAACGTTTTTTGATTTTATCTCTTCATAATCCAGTAAATGCTATAAGTAAGCGCGTAACTCTTGCCTGACCTACTGACCTCTTTTATACCCTGTCAGGTAATAAGACTGAACTGGATGAGAATCTGACTTGGGTACATCCGCCTCCGTGGACAGTGTATCTCTGCCCAGGCCAGACTGATGTCCCAGGGACTTGGGCTTCAGGTGCCTCAGGGAATGAGAGCAGAAATAGGAGACTCCTGTCCTTTGCCTTGCAGGAGCCAAGGAAGGCATGGCAGTGCTATAGATCATCCTGCACACCACCTGCATTGGCAGGCAACAGTCAGTCCCGCTTTGGCAAGCCGTACGCGGGAGCTGAAAACAGCCGATGGTACGGGGTGAACACTAGTCTTGTTATAGGAAACACAAGGCAAAGAGAGATTACGGGAGACATTTTCCTGGGGAATTAACCACCCATCTTCCAGAACCACCTCGCTCATTAATTACTCTCGTAACTCCAAAATGTTCCTCATCCCTTCTCTTATGCCCCCAGACTCCACTCCTGTCTGTCAGTCACCTTCCCAAAGCAGTCTTGGCAATGCCATTAGGTGGTAACAAATTAAAGCAGCCACAGCACGGAGAAAACCTGAGGACAATACAAAATGCAGTGAGCTTAATTTCAAGCCAGGCGGCAGGAAGATTATTGCACTCTTGTACGCTCGTACAACAGACAGCAGTACAAACTTCCACTCAAAAGTTTAAATGAAGCTGCTGCAGGTTTTGCAACTTGTAGTGATATAAATACAAAGCAGGCAGATTCCAGGTGGAGAACTGATGTCATATTTGTCAGAGAAGGACTGAATTTCTGAAACAATTTAAGTAGTTAAAATATTTGAATAAACTGAAGATAAGCTGGAATTCAGCCACTGCTGATTGGGTATCAGTTTCACTGCATTGAAACTCATAGAAGTCTCAAATTATCATGGCAAGGAAAGTTAGGAATGTACTGATGGATACAGCTGTATTTCAAGCTGTACTGTAATGAAAGGAGATAAATCACAACATCCCGGGTCAATTCTTGGGGTTACTGGTGGTGTAGTCCCCAGTAGCCTGGGTCCTAATGAAGAAGTGCAAAATAATGTTAGCAGCAAATCATTGGATTGCAGCATGGAGAAGTCTGCGTATCCTACTGCAATTTCACAGAACAAGGTGTGTTTAGTCCCTGAACTGGTTGTTTTAGTAAGTCATGATTATCTGTTTTCACCTTGACTTCAATAACATCTGCAGTTATTATTGGTATTTCTAAAAGACAAGATATTTATTTGTCGCCAGCCCCTAGGGGCTGAAGAAGTGCAGACTCACCAATTAAAGGCTTTTAACAGCTGGATGCTTCCTAACTGCTTAGCAGAAACATTAACTACTTTAAAAAAAAAATCCTTACCAATCTGAGGTGCCTCTCAAAAGCAATGGATGAGAAACTTGTTGAAAACAAAGGAAAAGAAACAGTTTAAATTCTACATTGTTCTCCCTTCAGACAGCCAGAGCAATTAAATTTTTATGGCAAAATGCATGGCCCCATCTTCTCCAGTGCTAATTATTCCCAGGAGGGGATGGTGAGACTGTATGTTCATGGCCCGTGTCATTCCCTTTACGTTGATCCTCTACGCTGGATGCTTTCCAGCATACAGAAGGCATGAGCTGGTGGCCTGAAGGAGTGGTGCTCACACCCTCTCTCATGTGCTGCTGTATAATAGGGCTGTGCACCCTGAGAAAGCCAAGGGCAGCTCATCACTGACATGTGCTGTGTTCCTGCTGCTCCCAGCAGCAGACGTGCTCCTGGGGCAATCATCACCCAGCTGAGTTTGTGGTACCTTGCGAGCTGTCTGAAACAACTCTGTCCTTGACATGTTCTTTATTGCTGAGTTCTGCACCTATCCAGTACTAGGCTCAGGAATGCATATAGCATCTATCGCATGGGGTTTGCACTTGCTCTTGCAAGGGAAGATGGCTGCTTTTTTTAGGCTTTGCTTTCATGTGTGCTCACTAGCCAAGAGGTTGAAAAGGGTGCTTGTCCCTTTTGACAGAAAGTAGTACAATTTGACTTGGGCTTTGTTTATGGGCAGTTTTTCTAGCAGCCTCAGAACAAGAGATAATTATGTCTCTTTCCTTCTGGAATAAGGGAAGACGGCTGAACCTGTATGTAGAATCATAGAATCACAGAATCATAGAATTGCTTAGATTGGAAAAGACCTATAAGATCATCTAGTCCAAACACTTAACCTAGCACCGACAAGTCTTACCAGGGCTCCTATCCCAGTGTTTCAGACAAAGTTTTAGGGCCAAAATGGTATCAAAGGAGTTCCTTGATGAAAGACTTTATTCATGCCCAACCTTTCCTGCAAAGACAAGCTAAAGACAGCCCAGAACGTGTTTAATGTACTTCTGGTCCTTGAGGTGGGCTAAAGAGATGTGTTCAAGCAGAAGTTTCTTATACGTGAAGACTCTGGGGCCAGTCAGATATTGAACAGACGTGAATCTTGCCTTAGCATCAAAAAGATGTACTTGCCTGTCCCATTTGCCTTGCTGAACAGGAGGAGGATCTGGTACCCTAAATATTGGTTAGCTGTGAAATTGATGTATTTGCAGCCTGATTCACACTGGGGAATGTATTCTGGCTAATCTCTGTTTAACTATTCTGTCTGCATCCTTTCTGGCGTGATAATACTAATAAGCTCTTCCTTGATTAATATTCTAACCTCTTAAATATGTAAAAGCTACCTAATTTTCTGCTGCTGCATACCTAAGGAGATATGGCATGTTAATTAAAGGGTTTGTCATCAACTAGCATTTATGATGTTTTCCCCCAAAATATGCTTGCAAGTACATGTTATGGGAGGGTTTTTATTTTCCCTGTTCCATTTAAAATAAAAATTTTAAACTATTCCCAGTTTGCTTTTCCGGTTGAACACTCTGATCTCTGTGATCAAAGTTAAAGCATTATATGAAAACTCCAAGAAGATTTCTCTATGGTTCCCCTCAAGTTGACTTATTTTGCCATTCATCTGTGCTCTGATCTTTGAAACAGTATTTCCATTTTGCTGTGAGCATAAACATCATCACAGGATCAGGTTGCATGAATGTGGCTAAATATCTGAAGTTATGCACCACAGCCTACAATAAAGTGAATTACGCACAGAGAATGCAACTTAAGGTTTTATCTGATGCTATCAGCACTTGATGTTGATTACATAAAACAGAATAAAGTGATCCTTACTTTGTATCTGTCTGTTGCCAAATTACCTTGCAATGGACTTAATCTTGAAGAATTTTGATTATTTAGACCTTATTTAACCATTTACTCTTAATTTTAAAAGGATAAGACTAAAAAATAACCCAGCAAATAACCCCAACAAAAAGAGAAAAAAAACACACCAACAAAACATAGCACATTGGCCCCAGGTCTGAATGTTTCTTCATGTAGTAAGCAGTCAAAACACCACTAAGTAACACTGTCAATCTCGGTGCAATCCTACACAAGTAACTTATTTATCCATTAAATTTCATTACCAAAAAAAGAAAAGAAAAAGGGTGCGAGAAAAGCAGGATGGTAGGCTTCTACTGGTCTGACATTTACTGCCTGCAGTACTTAGAGTCTGCAGGTTACTTTGGTTAATTGAAAAGTCAGAAAGTATTCATTTCAGATGAGACAAAGTGTTTTGTATAGTGGTTGGGGATTGTCAGCTATTTCCATACAATAAATGAAATAGAATTTGAGAGAAAAGCCATTGCAAAGTGAAAAGACTGAGATATTTTGCCTTATAAATACCAAAAGGAAACACGTTGAATTGAAAGCCCTGAAATGTTTGGCATGGGAAAGACCAGATGGAAGATTCACATTTTCTCTCATTTGTCTTTGTTCTGCATTTTGACTGAATTTAGTACATCTGATATGAATTAAAAAGATTTGTCAGTGCCTTTTTGGTAGGGATTATTTTTCCCTTCAGATCTACCCCTGTGTAGGCTGAAGAACTTGAAAACATGCTGCACCTTTCAAGAAACTGTGTTTCTGCATCTACTACTGTAAGTTTGTTTTTAAATGTATCATTCCAGAAAGGCACTTAAACCATTGCTGTGGATGCAATTTTCAGTTCCAATATTTTGCTATCACCAGATTTTGTAATGTCGTTCCTTGGTTTTTATTTTTCTTGTTATCTTATCCTGTGTTCAGGACATGACGTGAGGGACTGACAAATATTTACATGCAGGAGAAAAACTGTTCTATTCTTTTCCCTTGTTTTTTCAACTTCAGCTGGACGATATGCTAGGTTGTGTTGTCTCCATCCTTGGAGACACTTAAAAGCCATCTGGACATGGTCCTGGGCAACTGGCTCTAGGTGGTCCTGCTTGAGCAGGGTGGTTGGGCAAGGTGACATATGGAGGTCCCTTCCAACTTCAACCATTCTGTGATATTTAACAACACACAGTCTACAAGAATCTCAGAAATGTAACTTGTGGGAGGGTGAAGAGAACTGCTAGGACAAATTCATCAGTTTATTTTCGTCCTCTTTTTCAGCTGAGGAGACTCCTCATTGTGACTCTTAAGAACTAGAAAGACTACATGAAGAAATATTAATATAGTGGGAAGGGTTGAGGGGAAAGAGGATTTTTAGGCAGCCACCGTGATAGAGCTGAAAAAGATCAGAATACTCAAGTGAAGAAGCTTGGAAGCAACGTGCGAAGAGTGGTTGCAGCAATGAGGGAAATCACAGTTTTTGTCTAGTTTCTTTTCTGAATCAGAGCAGTCGCTTTTTTTTTCCTTCTCGCTTTGTACTTTTGAAGCCTTCCTACCAAAGAAGGCCAACAATCAACAAGCAGCAAACATGCAGGAACCTTGTATCCAAACTTTGAAATTTGAAAAGAAAAAGTACGCGCCTTGGTCCCAGCTCAGACCTGGTTTCCCAAATAAGATGACTTTTTCGTGTGTTGTATTTGGAGGAAGAAGAAACCAGACTGAACATGAAATGTAATTTTAACCTCCATTGTATAGTGACTCCATCACTTATATGGCCCATGAAGAACATGTTGCTGACACACAACCATAAGCAATAATAGCAGTCACAAGCTTTTCTGCCAAATCTTGAGATATTTGAAGAGCTTTTTTCCAAAGGTTTCCATTCCAGCTTTCCTCACCGAATGGCTAAGGTGAAGAGAACATTTCTACATAGTCATGCAGAGTGCAGATGTTATCTTCCTGCTTCGCTGCCTTCTCTTTCCAGTTGTTCTTGGCCCTACAAACAGGATGAGAACAGATGTGGGCTGTGACAGCCTTCAGCAATGTAAGGTAAATTCACAGGCGAGGGTGTTCACATATTTATGTTTTTTAACTGAAGAAGTTGCAGCTCTCCTTCTTACACTGGCTGCTGGTATCAAAATTCTTGAATGAGGCCATGCACAGCATGCCTTATTCTGTAAGTGTTTAGACTACTTGCAGAAACTCCCATGATATATAAGAGTAATAAAAGTAAGGAAAAGGGCACAGTTGTAGGGTCCAACTAACCATGCTTATGAGGTAAATAAGTTAATTCTCAGCTGCATAGGCTAAATGAGTGCTGTGCTGCCTGGTTTCTGGGCTCCACTAAAGGGCTCGTAAACTCAAAGTAGGACCACATGTGCTCTGCACCTTGATGCTTTTCCTGGTTTCGGCTGGGATAGAGTTAATTGTCTTCCTAGCAGCTGGTACAGCGCTGTGTTTTGGGTTTAGGATGAGA
>JAVKLA010000024.1:19577146-19616310 GCA_034782735.1 Sagittarius serpentarius | reverse complement strand
GTTTCTTCCTTTCTGTTCTATTAAACTGTTCTTATCTCAACCCACGAGCTTTACTTTATTTTTCCGATTCTCTCCCCAATCGCCCTGGGTGGGGGGGAAGTGAGTGAGAGGCTGCGTGGTGCTGAGTTGCTGACTGGGGTTAAACCACGACACTGCTGTATTTAGTTTCATGTCTGCAGGGAAGGACAGAGTGCAAGGTTACCTGTATGGGATCATTAAAAACATCTTGGTTAGAGAAATGCCGTTAGGTAGCCATTGCCATAAGGAGTGCATTCAGACTGTTGTGTGTGCTCATGTTGTTACAGGAAGAATGGCACTGACTCTTGCTAAAACTACAGTGTACAAACAGTTCTTCCATGCTTTTGAAGACATTTTACGGGCATTTCCCTATTCTGTTTCATATTATCTAAGATGGGATATCAAGATGCCTCTCACTAAACATCTCGTATTTTAAGTGAAGAATAAAAAGTGCTCCACACAGAATCCAACACATAGAACACCTGAAATGAACATTTCCCTTTTCAGACAACAAACTGTGCACCAAGATGTTATAACTGGCTCTTTAACTTAGGCTTTTATGTGACAGGCTTCTTAAATGGGCATTTTGTTAAGAGCAAACTTTCTGAAACAAGCTGAGTAATTCATGAGTTTTCACTGGAAACATCTATATTTGCTGAACAATTGCTGTCCAGAGAGGCTGGATTTTTATTTGAATTTAGGTACCTAAATAGCTTTTTAAATTCAGATGCCTATAAACTATTGCACAAAGGGGTTAAATGGGACTTATTACTGTTCAAGCTTTCTGTATAAATGTGAACTGTTTCTGTTTATACAAAAAAAAGATAAATTACAGAGAGAAATAAACCCTAGAACTAACACTACTGAGTCAAGAAGAAAAATTAAACCACGACATGACACTAGAAAGCTTTAACTGTTGATGTCATGCAATGCAGAACAATGTCTTGAGAGCTGTACCGCAGCAGAGGGTGTAGCCTGTGTGCTGACAGCAGAATGACTGCCTCAGAGCTGTGCTGTGCCTTGACTCTTTCTTCCTTCTAAGTTTGAGTAAATTAAGATTTCAGTGCTACTTTTTGGATGTAGCCTAAGGTCCCAGCCTGTATTCATTAAGAAGTGACAAGAATAATCATACATGACCTTTCTGAAGGGTAATAAAAATAACTTTTTAAAACAACCAAATAGCTATGTACTAGTAAATTACAAAATAACAAGAACCATATGTTAAGGGGAAAATATTCTCCTAGCAATACAGAATAGGAAAGGTGCCTATTAGGGGATCACTCAACAACAAATGGGGGTCTATATCTTAAAAACAAGAATATACGTGGGGAAGAGTTTGAAGTATTTTGCTGGCTTCACTTCAGATGAGAAAGTGGAATGGAAAAGTAAAGAGTAGCAAAAAGGAGCTACTGAATTCTAAGCTTTGCTTCCACTCATTTACTTCCAATGTGAAAGTTCAGGACTTCTTTTGTATTCCCCCTTGCTTTAGACACTGCACTTTCAGGACACCTTGGGTCTCCTGAGGTCAAGAAAGTTCTACAGATGCCCACATTCAACTGCTGGGTAAAGCAGTCTCTAGGGACTGACCATGTAGTGACCAAACGTAACAGCAGCTCTGATAACAGATTTTTATATCAGGGTGATTTGGAGGATCGGATGTAACCTAGGAGACTTTTCCTACATATTTTTTATTTTGTTTGGTCTTCAAATGTACCTTTAAAAAAGAAATGTCAACCGAAGTTCCCTGTTTGTTATCTCCTAGTAACTCCCATAGCAACTTCTCCAGTTGAAGGTGGAGAAAAAAAAAGATTTTTCTAACTGTCAGCTCTACAAACAACCTGCGGTTCAAAAGCCCAGCTGCTTTTTGTCTAGCTTGTTCATTACCGCCAGTAATAAAGATTCTGTGTGCCATAAAACTTGTGTAATCCTGAACTGTCTGTTTGTGATTGAAGGCAGACTCTACCCTCATTGCTTGAAATTAGTTAACAATTCTCTTGAAGACAGGTTTGACAGGACAAGAATCCAGCCTTCCTTTCCTCATATCTGGGCTGTGTCGGCAGCGTTAAAAGGAGTGATAACTTTTGTCAATAAAATAAAGGCAGCTTTGAATACACACAAGGAATATATTTATAAATCAAGAAATCATAACTTTGTCATTTTGCAGAGCTGAACCATGGCCTTAAGCTATGCGTAAAGCTATATTGTAGTGAGATGAACTTTTTTGTAATAGCATTAATCTGCTTTCGTGGAATTTTTTAGGAGTTCTTCATATCTAGTGGCAGTTTTAATACTGCCCATATAAACAGCAGCTTGGAAAATGAAGTAACATGTCCTGTCAAGCTGTTTTCCAGCATAAATCCATTATTATTCCATTTATAACTAATGACAGATGCCAGAAATATAAGCCTGGTTCATTAGTTATGTATGTGTACTTTCTTTCTGGCCATGCACCTGCACATGGATTACTGTCAGGGTACCCAGGAACTCCTAATGTGCTTTTGATGCTAAATTATATGTCTCAGCAATGATTCCAGTTTTCAGAGTTCATGGATGCAAGACATCTCCTAATTCAAAAAGAAAGCAGATGGTGGGGTGAGAACTGCTGCTGTGCTACACGTAACACAGAACGCCCAACAAGGTAGGCACAGCTAACGCAGGAACTTCAGCTCTCCGCAGCCCCGTGTGGTAAAGCTTGTCCCAGAAAAGTGGACTAGGAGGCATACAGGAGCAGTACTAAGGTTGCATAGAAATGTTAATTAAGGAAAAGTTGTCATTAACAAAACAAAACAAACCAAAATAAAATAAAATAAAATAAAAATAAGTGAAACCCCAGAGCATTCAAATTGAAATTCAGTGCATCTCTGTTAGTGTTTTCCCTTCAGTACTTCATGTCTACTTTAACTCCAGAATAACTAACCACTTTTTAGAAAAGAATTGGGGAATAAATTTCTATACCACATGAGGATTTTAGGGCTTCTATAGCAGTTGTCAGGAAAGTCTTAAGTGCTTGAAGTAAAACACCAGGAAGTCTCCACAACATGAGGCACACAGGTTGGGATGGAAAAGTTCAGTTTGAGCCTTTGGAGCAAGGACAAGAGCTCCGGTTCTGGAAAATCTGCAAATGTGCCTAACTGCAGTATTTTTCGTTACCTACTGTTTGAGAACAGATGGAGAGTCAAAGCAAAAGTCTATTTAGCCCTACAAAATGTCTCCAGCTATGTCTAGCCATGGATACTAAAGGAAAAGCCTAAGAGCAGGCCAAGCATATAATGTTTCTTCTTTATCTGCTGGCCCAGATCCAATATGTGCTTCAAACCCCTCCTAAGCCAGGGGTGCTATCTCTAGGTTTAATAACACATTGTGAATTGGAAGGTGTGTGTGGGGAAATAATTTAGGTGGAACCCGCCTCCTGATAATTTCAATTGATGGCCCCTCATTTGTGTGTTATCAAAAACAGTGAATAATGGTTCCTCATTTATCATCTCCTTGCCACTGATAATTTCACAGCCCCGTATTCTACCCTGTTTAATTATCTCCTTTTTCATGCAGATGAGTCCTAGTTTATTTAATCTCCCTCAAATGGAAGATATTCAGAGCTCTGATCATTCTTATTACCACTCTCTGCACCTTTTCTAGTTATCCTGCATCTATTCTTTGAGATGCTGCAACCAGAAATGCTTTTGCTCTTCATGATTTGGGCCCACTGTGAATTTATAGTGTGATACAATGTTTTCTGCTTTGTTTTCTATTTCTTTCCTAGTAATTTCTTTTCTTTACTCACTTCTGAGTGATGAACTGTCATTTTCATTAAATTTTCTGCTTCTTGATAGGCAGTTTGGAGTCCATCAATGTGTATTTAGAGCAGGCTTTCTCTGTCTGCATTATTCTACTTCTGTGAGCCCCGAATTTCTTCTGCCATTTCATTGCCCAATCACTTAGTACTGTGAGGTGGTTCCCCTACTCTGTGTAGTAATTTTATCGCCTCGCTTAACTTAGTGTCATCAGCTTTTGCCACCTCATTCTACACTTGTTTTGCCAGATAACTGCAAGAGTGAGATACATCACGGGCTTCAACACAGGTCCCTCTGGTCCTCCACTGGCAACACCCTCTGTGAAAACTCAGAAAGGGGCTCGCTCCTCCCTTTCTTTCGCAGCCTGTAATCAGTTATTAAAAAATTGAGACAATTTCCATCTTTTCTTGAAATTTTATTTTCTTCATTAGCTTTTTGGGAGAAAGCTATCAGAAAAGTCCCACTGTACACTATCAAGCAGATCACATTTGTTCACAGCAGTTTGTGGACAAATCTCATTGATTTGTGAGGTGTGATTTTTTGCTATGAAAACCATGTTGATTGTCCCAGTTATTCTAGAAATACGGAAGTGTTTTACTGAGCTGGAGCCTGTTTCCTACAAGGGTCTGAAAAGTTAGATTTCCTTTAAAGATGGAGCCACTCTGCCCTTGTGACTGTCCCCTGCAAAAGTCTCGACCAGCTATAAGAGCACACATCACTGAGGTAACTTCGCTCCCACTGGCACTGCAGACCTCAGCTAGGACAGAATTAGGCTGTCACGGGGACTTTTCCAGTGCATCTGAAGCACAGGTGAGGTTTTTCTCTGCAGAAAGCGAAGGACGGGATATATATGCCTAACCTACAGATCTCCTCATTTAGTTAAAATGAGGATTCAAGTTCACTAGCTGTAGCTCATTATTGTGTTTCATATTTGCATCATAATTTTTCTAAACAGTGCTAATTTGCTGCCTAATGAGTCTGTAAGATTCCTTCCAGATGATGTTGATGATGTGAGGTGCAGCGCCTTTGTTTCCTTCCTATTTGAAGGCTTTGCCATTGCCCTGCCAGTGTTAACGTAGTAATGATCAGAGGGAAGAGTTACCAGCAGTAATTTCTGCAGAGGCCTTGCCCTCTAACAGTACTTAGATACCCCATAAGCATTCCTTGCATGTGTTCAGTACTGTAATACAGAACTGAGTGATACCATTTTACTCTAAGTATCGGTCATAAATATTATTTATGTCATACTCAGTATTTGACAGAGTAACTTGGCTAGCGGAGGCTGGCCTTCCAAGTGATGGACACTTCTGTACTATTTTTGTTTTCGTTGTGAAGCCTCTTCCTGCAGGCTGCATTCAGAGGAACGTTTGAAGAGAGCTAGAGTCGGTCAGCTGCTTCGTTGTACCCAAAGGACCTGCTGCAGACCATGGCAGAGCCTAGGTTCAAGACAGCAGGGCCACAGCTGGTACCTGGTTTCCAGTCTAGGAATTGCCATCTGTTGATGTTCCTAAGGCTAGAATTTTTTAGAAAGAGCAGCTCACAAGAAATCCTGATTATTTTTTTTTTTATAGAAGGAAGGAATTAATTTTCATCCAGCAGGTGAAATTTCCTGCCTTTAACAGCTTTCCCATCAAAGACATGTAGCTACTTAGAAGGAAATGCAAGACAACTTCTGGGTAATTTAAAATATTTTGAATCTTTTCCTTCTTTGCGTCAAAAAATCTGGACAGGTGCATCAGTTTTAGAAGAAAGTCTGATTATGAGTTACATTTTTGGTTGTCACATTCACATAGAATAGCTCTGTATTATGCATGGGTGTAAGGCGGTGGCCATCAAGGACCTGTCTGTATTGCTTAACTGCTTTCATGTCCTGTCTCTGATGATGTCATTGAGAAAACTTTGCTACTTCTGTATCATATCAAATATTGACTTTATAATGCAAAAAACAAGTATGTAACCATACTCTGGGCTTCTCCTGACAATACTATGAGGACTACAATACACAACTCTATGACAAATGCAGCTATTATGCCCTACCTCAAATTCTCTCCTCAGCTGCAATTGGATTAAATATTCTTTTTCAGCCTAAATCAGCTCTCACTTTTTGTTATATGCAATGACAGAGGCCAGAGGTGGTTGCAGAGAATCTTATTATTTTTTCCTGGCAGGATTTAGCTGACACAAAACAATTTTGATATTTCTAATAATTACCTCTATTGTGCTAACACCTAAACACCACCAATGAGATCCTTAGCCATTGTCTTAGGTTCTGTAGGGCTAAATGAGAAAACTCAGTCTCTGAAGAATTTCCAATCAAAACAAAACAAGAAAAACAAAAGACAGGAAAAAAGCAAGATAGAAAGATTAACAATGTATGCTAAGGGGTCATAAACTTTACTGATGCTTCTTATTACATACATACATATTTATATACAGACAGGTATATACAGTAGTTTAGTTAAACGACAGTATGGGATTATGTTTTCTGAACATTTTAGTTTGGTTGTCCAGTTTGAAACAACTCCTCCCACCATCCTCCACCCCCCAAAAAACCCACCAAAAAACAAACAACAAAAAAACCCAAACCAACCAGCTTGATTCCTGGTCTGAGAGAGAGGATGCATAGGAATCAACACTATCCTGAACAGGACAAGAAGGTTTAGGGAAGTCTTCGGAGTCGTCTCCTGCCTAGGAGGAGGTTACCAAGAAGAGGAAGTTGGGTCCTACTCTACCCTCGCTGCTCTACCCTCCCTAGGGTGCGCGGAAGAAGAGTGAACAACAGGGCTCCTAAAATGAACCAGGAGAAACTGCCAGCGGATATTAGTCAAGTTTTTCATTGTGAGGATAATTAACTATTGGGAAATGCTGAACACAGTCTATAGAATCTCCATCCTTGGAAGTTTGACATCCAACTTAATCAAGCCCTGAACAAGCTGCTCCAGGCAGTAAGTTCAACTGAGACCATCCCAGGTCCCTTCCCGACTGAACTGACCTATGAAAACCTCCCCAAGAGATTCAGAAGTTGCAGCTGCACAGATTTGCCATCTGACGTAAGTTCTCATGACCAAGATTTGTAGCCACATTTAGATGCTTTTCTGTTCTGCATGGTTAAGAGTCCCATCCTTAAGATACTAAAAACAAACACCACCCCCCTGCCCCCAAACGGTTGTAGTTGGACATTAAAGACTTTTTTAATCATATTGCAAGGACTGTAACAGAAAAGTCTACAGAAATAAAGAGATATCAGTTCTGCTGTTGGAAATGCTTTCTGGTTTTTATACTGACGTTAAAATGTTTCCATACTGATGAATTGGATATGAGAGAGAAGGGGTGGCTGGTTTTCTTAAGCAGATGTCTTCTGTGAAAATAGACCTCAATTCTGTACTGCCTACTAACAAGCTATTTGGCAAGCCTTTCAGCTTTCTGAATGACAAGGAACATCTAGTTGGCCGCCTTCTCTTACATTAGATATTTCTCACATACATTATTATCTCCAAAATTTATTTTTATTTAATTAAAATAATAGCTTGAAACTTTGTTAGATTGCTTACAGGGAAAGTGCCCTTACTTATCGGGAAGTCGTAAAAAAAGCTAGACATCAGTAGTAACTGCTTAAAATTAACTCCTCCCAGATTTACTGATGCAGACCATTCATGGTAACAGCTTTGGCACAAACTCTATCCAACAAAACCAGCTGACTGTTACTCCCTTCTCTCTCTACAGCATGAGTCTTTTACAAGCCATTTAAAAAGGAAGTTGTAAGGAAAACACACCAGACATGAAATGCAGCAGCCCAAATCTTCAGAAAGTATCAACATCACTCTACTGAAGTTACTAGATTTACCTGATTCATATCAGTTGAAAATCTAATTCAGCCCCTGTGAACAGCAGTTTCTCTCCTACCTTAGTACCATCCACATTGAACTGCTTATCGTTATTGTTTTTAGGGTAATACAAAGAAAGACAGGATTTGGAAATAGTTATGGCTGTTGTTTATTGCCTCTTTCTCTGCGGCTGGTTAATAAGTTCATAGGGTTTTTCATGCTGTTTTGGGAGAAGTGGAGGCACATTAATCTAACAGAAATCTTTTAACTGGGAAGATTAACCAAATAAGCCCAAAACATCATTTTGAAATCTCAGTGACCAGTAAGGAATAGCAACTGTTATTCTGTAAGGGCATTAAAATTTCACCAAGGCTACCAAACTGTCAGTGAGGTTATCCACTGGCAGAAACCCAGGTGTACATACGCGTGTATATCTCTGTGAGCTTCGGGGGCAGAGGGCAGAAGCTACAGACAAAAAGAGAGGAACAGCCAGACGCTTCTCAGGCACACGTGATGTTCTCTGAAACACAGGTGTGACAAGTGGAGTCAAGAGTCAGTCATGAATAAAAGGCAGCTTGGCCACGGTCTGAGCAAAAGACTGAGATGGCCAGGCCTTTAGGCTCAGAAATTCCCAGAAAATCCATTCAATTTTTCAGAAGCATTCACTGAACAAGGTTTCTCCAAGGGGGAATGCCACGGTTTTGACTTTCAGACATGCTCGCAAGATTCCTGCTGCTACCAACAGACTTGAGCCCATCGCAGTCCTCTGCTCAGTCTTCTCTAAAGTCACTTCTCAGTGGGCAGTGAGCAAATGCCCTCCATCCACCACACCTCCCCACGACCCAGTGTCTCTGTATGTGTTTTGCTAGTACACCTCATGATTCTGCAAGCATTTAAGACTAAAAATGTTAATTTAGTCTCATGCAAGCAGCAGGAGTATGGAAATTAGAGGAAAATAAAGAAAATATTGAAAAAAATGAACTAAAATTTACGGAGGAGAAACGTTAAAGTAGAGATGGGTATGAAGTTTTTCTCATGTTCCTGGAGATCAGTCTGGATTTTACAATACCTGCTGTTGTGATGTTACTCTAGACAGGTGACACACAGTGTTATATGATGAGCTTCTTACACACAAAGGAGACTCAAGACTTTTTTGAGAAACTTGAACGAGTTATCTTTTGAAAGCTATAAGGGAAGCTGCGAGGTAAATAAATGAATGTGTGGCCAAAAATTCAGGTAGTAGTATCTCTTCTTCTACACAGGCTGGACATAGTTAAACCCAAACAATCTGAAAGTCCAAAACCAGCGTCTATCTGTGATCAGGACCTTTGACGTGTTTTTCAGCTCAGGATAGGGGTAACCAGGTGAGGCTCAGTGGCTAATGTCTGAAAAGTGGACACACACATCCAAATGTTTAGCTTTGCTTAAAATCTGTGGCTACAAATCCCAGGAACACTCACAATCAGCAAAGATTTTCTTCTTTGCAGTCAAGTAAAACGTATATGTGAAGTTTCATCCCTCTCTTTTCCCGAATCCTGCGTCAAATTTTCCTTGTAAATATAATTACTGTTCTAGGAGCACATACTTACTACAGACTGCTGGCTTTGCCTGAGTATGCTTGCCCATGTTATTGAATGGCAATTAGACTTTTCTTTCTCTTTGCAAACCAAAAAACCTTGCTGAGGTTTACAGAAGCAGAACTGCTGCTCTTTCATCACATTTGTAGAGGAGAGCACTTCTGGAGGCCTGCAGGGTGGAAATCTGCTGACTTCACAACCCATCAGACAGGATTCTCGCTGCACTAACTCCACCGCCGCGCCTTGGTGCCGTCTCCCACGCAGCCGAGCAGCAGCAGCAGCAGCAGCAGACTCAGCTGGATAACACAGGGAGAGTTACACACACATTGGTGAACGTGAACTCTAGAAAGTTAAAGGCTACACTTCTGGTTTTGTTTTTTAAGCGGAGATTTTGTCACCGTTGTTCGGCACCAGAAGGTGCAAGCTTAAATAGAAGGCTGTTGTTTCTGCCCAGATCTGCTTGTACAAAGCCTGAAAAGGGAAAAAAGATTTGCACAAAATTAAAATAAATAGCAGTGAGATGGATTCTTTTTCTACTGATGTCATTTCTCTTTCACAATTGTGAGTTTTAAGTTTAAGGTGAGGCCTAATTTTATTTCAGCTTCTCTTTTGCAAACTTCCTCCTCAGAGGAGAAGATGGTCCGAATGGGCAGATGTGGCTTGTGTGAATAATATTGCAAGACAGGAAGATCTAAACGATTTTGAGAGATCCTGTGAAGAACAGCTTCTCTTTCCATGTGTAGGAACTTTTCACTAATGAAAGAGTGCATTTTAATACTACATGTAATTTTCCTATTTATGGCATGAGGGCATTTTATTTCTTTCACTGTTGTCCTCAACAATGATCACATCAAGGATGTAAAGTCCTTAGAATTCAATTACTGCATATGCTGGAAAAGTTACAGAGAAAACTAAGCGGTATATCCAGTTGTCATAAATTTAGGGTGACAGCCAAAAAAGCGGTGTTTTAAAGAACAAGTGCACTTGAGCAGTGCCCTGAATAAGCCAGTGGAAATTGCTACCATCTAAATAAAACATATGCATTCACTTGTGTCCACAGCCAGAAAACCTTATCCACATTTTATTGCTGTACATATCAAAGCAATGTCTTTTTGTTTCATTGTTCAGTCAGCTTTGATAATCTCTTTTCCATGTTAGAAATAGGCAGAGGTTCCTGTCTGCCAATAGGAATGACTAGACAGAAGCAGATAGAGCAGGATTCATCTGAAAGTTCTATTTACCCAGGTTCCAGCTATAGCCAAGCTAGGAGTGCAGGTATATCCTGAAGAAAGCACATCCCATCTATCACAGGCACTAACCGAGGACAGAGTGAATTGTTGGGCCACGACTCTTGTCCCTCCATTGCTCATACACAGAATTCAGCTGCCTCAGCTAACTTTCAGATGTCTGAAAGCAAGTGAGGTGAACCCCCATCCCAGATATGCCTCGGATCCATTAGTCTGTTTCTGATAACCAGATTCTTCCCACTATGCATGAGCCTTCTTTTTTTTTTTTTTATCCTGTTATCCTGAAAAATAATTTTCTTTATAGAATAACCATTCTAGATATGATGGAAGACTGGAATTACCTTTAGCTTAAAAAACAAGATGACATTTCTGGAGAAAGCTTGAGGAAACAATTAAAACCAGCATCACTGGCCTGCTCACACACTACACACGCACAAAAGTCTTCAGGAACAAAAATTATTCTCTTTTGAAATGTTTAGGGCAATTTTTCATTTCATCAAGATTTTTTCATAACCTTTACCTGCAGACTTTCTCTGTGAATGTTATTAAGAAATTGAGTCAAATGATTATGGATTTTTTTCCTCCTACTAATCGCTTTCAATAACTATTTTAAGAATCTTAAAATTTTAATGGTGTAATGCTTCTCATAAGGCATGAAAAATAATAGCCATAGAAACACCTTTTTGCTAAGTATTTAATTGGAAACATACAGCACATGTTTCAATATAAAGGCTCTTTGTTCCAAAGGTCCAACCATCTCTAATGAATTATTTTTCTTAGATTTTTATGCCTGTAACACTTAGAATAAACAATATATCTTACTGCTTTTTTAATAAAGGAGAGGGAATTATTCTTGTTCATTTACAGATTTCATTAAGAAGCAGATGAACTTCCATAACTGGAGAGAAAATGGCTTTCAGGAAAACGAAAAGATAAATACACTCTTTAGTACGTAACGATACTTTTTCTCCATCACTCCCGACCTCACCATACCAACTGGATTACCTCAGTGCTGCTCCTGCAACAATTTTGTGTGTTAAAAAAGCAGTTGGCCAGCAGATGACATTTCTTCTGAACACAGTTTGGACCCTATAGGGACCCTAAAGGCTCTGTAGAGTTAGACTTAGTTTTACCTTTTGGCTTCTTGGGTGAAAGACTAAATGACCTTTTTTTTTCCCCACTGTTAAAGCAATCTAAGTGCTTTGGGCTGAATTTACAAAGTTTTTTGTATCTAGAGACAATAATTTTGAAACTGTCATTTACAAATACTATTGTGTGTCTATTAGACTTGTGGTCCGGAGATGGGAGTTTCTCGAGCTTCCAGTAAGAGGATCCTGTCATCATGTTTTTAAAAAGTCTGCAGATTTGTAAATGACTTTGGTACTAATTGTACACTTAATATCACATCTTTAAAGTGGGGATAATATTTTCTATCCTATCTACACGCTACAGTGTGCTTGGAGCGGGGATGGTCTGTCACTGGGGGGGTGAGGTGCAGCGCTCATGGACTGGCTTCTGTGGTCTTCTGCCGTCACTGGTAATAATAGCAGCTGTAATTAATACTAACAATAACACATCACTGCTGTGCAGAAAGTGCAGACAGGTTGGGTTTTCTCGTGCTGCTGTTAATATAAAAATATTTAGATATATTTATTTTAGAAACATAAATTTCCTAGTCCAAACAAAGTTGTTCGGAACTTGTGTGGGGAGAACGTGATGTACCAGCCCACTTTGGAAGCAAGCAGACAAACAAGCAGTCTCTTGCTGTGCTGCCACAAGGCATATTTATTATTTATTCTTCTCCTCTGCCCAGTTTGTTTTTCAACACCAATTAAAGGTTTATTCCTGCCTCTGAGTCCAAAATACCTTGGGCTTCAGCCATCCTGAGTATTCATTGTGTTTTGTCTGCATCTTTGTTCTGCAAAGAGGACCATCAGCCGAGCCTGCTCACTGCAAATACTACAAATACTGAATCAAGACATCATCCCGTTATTTTTTTCCAGATGTTTCCTTTTTCTGAGGAGGGGAACAAAGGCAACCAGCATTATAAACAGGGAGGCCTTTTTGCCTAATAAAATAAGTCTCTATATATCAAGCAAAAATAAAATGAAGACTGTGCATTGCCAGTTCTCTGATTCACTAGGTTGCTCCAATGATTTTTTTTAACACACTGTCCTGTAATTGCATTTTAGATGCTGGAAAATTGTGACTGGTTTTCTTTTCCCAGCCGCTGTTAATTCTGCTTGGCACTGATGGTTTTTATCTTCATCTGGGTATCAGTCTGGCCTCTGAAGTCAGCTTGTCTCTAGAAAATATTTCTCGGTTAAATATTGTTGCAAAGCAAGACCTGCACTAGACATTTCAACGGCCCACAAAAAGTGTTCATGTCCCTCCAAGTCATAGCTAAACCTGTCAATGAGTCAGAAACCACCAGGTCAACATGGTACCGGGTTCAATCCAGTCCTAGTTCGGCCATGGAGGCCCCACTGCAGGGACATCACCTGGTGTACAGAACGGTGTGCTCTGCCTGGTGTGCCTAGAGAAAAATGACAAAGAACCTAGATTTCCTAATTCTGGCACACCTCTTCTCCCATGCAGGAAATGGGCCGAAATGGCTGCAGGGATTTCCTTGCAGAGCTCTGCAGACCTGGTGTCTCATACCTGCACCAAACAGAAACACTGTGAATTGCTTACAATATTTCTTAATGTGCTGGGACATTGAGGGGGCCCATCTGGAAATGAGTACCACAGTCCATGGGCGTTTGCAGTGCTTATCCTCTTGCAGGTAGCAGTAACTCTGACGCTTAGGAGAAATAAGTTCAAACCCCTGCTTCACAATGGATTTTCTCTGTGACTCCTCTGACTTTAGCCAGCAGGCATTTACCGTCATGGGGAAGCCTCTGCATTGGTCCTAGCTCCCCACGCTGGTGGGCAAGCCCTGGATATTGCACACTGTCTGCCTCACTGGCTCATTCCTCCTACATGTCACATTCAGAAGGAAGACCTGCTGACCTTTGGCAGGCAGGCTTTTGAAGCAAGCCAAAGTGGTTTCTTCCCTGTGGCTGTCGATTAGGGACATGGTCCCGCCACCTCAGGTGATTTGACCACAGCAGAAGTCAAGAGAAAAGGGATACAGAATGGAAGAAGGGCCATCAAGAGGTCCATCGACATGTCATGTCACTTCATGTGGGCAGTCTTCCCACCTCACGTGACATGACCATCACTAGGTTGTCTTCTCAGACAAATTCTGCAACTTTGTCTTAGAACTCACAAGAAAACTGTGATCACTAGAGTCAAGACTGCAAGGTACTTCTACGCAGAAATAACAGAACTATTCACATACTTTAATACAGAGAAAAAGAAACAGGAAAAGGAACAACAGAAAAAGAAAAAAAAGAAAAAGAAAAGGATCAAGATCAACTGCTTATCTTCCTGAGGGGCAAAAATCAGCCCACAGACTAGATCGTGAAGGAAAGAACTCCAGAGCTGGATTGTCAGAGAGCAAAAAGCTTGGCACAACATCCTACAGAAGCATAACAGCTCCCGTGTTCATTATAAGATTACAATTAATGACTAATACTCATCCAGGCCCAGCTGCTTCTTCCACAGCCACTATAGGATTGCTCTTACTGGAGCTGCTGGCACGGCAGCCCTTTTGATACCAAGGGGAGTTCCCCATATAAATAAAGCAGAAAGCAAAGATTCACGCTGAGAAGGGAACAAGGAAGCCTGACAGAGGATTTTATCTCTCCATCAACCACAGCATGCGCAAAGCTGTTTGTTTCTGTGGCTGCAACTTACTAACCGAACACTGGCAGAAGGTACCAAATGAACCTGTGCAGGAACAAAAAGGGATCTATCTACGTGTGCCCCTGCAAGGCTCCCTGCAGTTTTCTAGGGGAGCGACTCTGGATCTGAGATAGCGGGTCAGACTTCAGTCAGGTTTCCTCTCTCCAGGGGCAAGACAGAAGCCTGCGTTCGGCCATTAACCGCAACACTTCCCTGCAGCTGCCCAGCTTGCAGGGCCTTGGCTGCTCCAGCCTCTAACCTCAGGCCTGCCCACGTCCTTCTGGAAGGGAACATGTCCGCCTCTGTAGGGGAAGCCAAGGCCGGGGTAGCTCACACGGAGTAAGAGGTACGTAGTCCAAATCTCTACCCATTGCTGCATTCTTCTTCTAACTTTTCACTTTCAGTTTTGTGCTTAAGTACTGGAAGCCCATAATTTATAGGACATTTTTCTGTGACAGTTTAATTTGGAGATAATGGAGTGGATTGACTTTGAAAAGCAGCAGAGGATATAGGGAATGCAAACATTTACCAACTCCTCTGAGGAACAGCAAGGAAAAAAAAACAAAAAAGAGGGAGGGGGTACATATAGACATGATCATAAAATTAAAATTGTATTTCATTTCCTAGCATCTGTGGAACAAAGGGACATCAAATGCCACTCAGTTTAAATCCTATTGTGTGAAAGGACAAGTAGAATGGAGAAAGATTTATCATGGGTTCTTTAAGCACTCAGTTTTCTGCCTAGCAGGTATGTACAACCCATTTGTAGCCTTTTCTGCATCTTTTTAACTTTGAAGTAATTGAGTATCTATGAGATTGGCTGGAGATGAGTGCTGTGAAAACGGCAAGAGGATACAGTAAATGGGAAAAGTATCTCTGCAGTTAGAATTGTTTTGTGAGCCATTACCTTTTGGTACCTTCCCTAATCTCAGGGCAGACCTTTGTTAATAGATTCTTCTTAACAAGAGTTGCAGCAAGATACAGATTTCCAAACTGGCTGCCATAGAAACAAGTTGCTCATTAAGCCCCCCTAGCAAACCCCTGTCCCCTTTTTATGTTGTTAGTGCTGAGGATGACGGTATGTACTCAGACTTTTTGTTTCCTTCAGTCAGGTTTGAGGGTGTATTAGGGTACGAGGACAGGTTGCCATTGGAGATTACAAAGAACCACCTTTTCCTTCCTCACTCCCTTTCAGCCAGCTTTTGGGCAGCTGAAATAACGGGCCCAGGAGCCCCCAGAATACTGAGGGAAAAAAGGGCACCAGGAAAATTGTAAATTGGTGTGGCAAGACCCCAGGTAAAATCTGAGGCTAATTAAACAGACATGAAGGCTTTTAAAAAAAAAACCCAAACCCAAACCCTGTGATTACCTATATTTAGCTGTAAAAATCCGTAACATTGTCATTCCAAAGACTGCAAAACTTGATTGGTTTGTAAATTTTCAGCAGGGAGATAACCTTTTCTTCACAGGCAGAAGAGGTAGGGGAAAGATGATGTATAAATTCTTGTGACCCTTAAAGAAACATACCTTCACTCGCAATAGGGGTGCTGTCAGCACTTGGACTCTGTTTCAGGATCTCTAAATAAACAGGAAACTCAGGGGCTTTTGTCATGCTCTCTTTAATTTGCTGCTCTGCTTGTGCTCCGACGTCAGAGGACTGCAGCGTTATGTATGGCTTTGTGTACACTGCTCTCCGGTACTGGTGGCCACTGGCGGGCGGTAGCATAGAGACGTTGTGACAGCTTTAGGAGAGCTAACCCAGATGTGCCAGCAATCTGGCGGCAGCTCCATGAAGCCTGGGCTTCTCTAGCCGGGGTTTGTCTACCCTCCCCTCTAGTGCAGTCCTGCTGCAGGCACGTCGATACAAGACCGACCCAGGAGGACCTATACCCATCGTGAGACCTCATTGTCACACCTGGGAAGAACTGAGTATGTCTCATTTTCACTGCAAAATCTGACTTCTCTTGCAGGTGTTCTGACATAGAAGGGGTTTTGCATTTTCACAGCAGTCTCTCCTCTTCCTTTCTGCTGGAAGGAATTGCTCAGCCAACATCAGCATGCCTGGCAGTGTCTCCCATTAAAATGCTCTGCTCTGTAATTGCCGTGACATCCCTGTACAGCACTAGGCACACACAGAGCAACTGGAACCCGTAAGCCAGCAAAGCCACCGGCACAGGTCAGGAACTCAGCTTGCCACTGGGGAGTTTCCTCACAGGCTTGCGTTTGCTGCTGTCTTCAGATAAATCTCTGTGAAAGCTTTTCAGTGTCAAAGCAAACTGGATAAAAGGTCAAGAAGGGCTTTTATTCTACCACCCTCTGCCTTCAAGTTTACCTTCCCTCACAACCCTGGTTAGTTTGTCATTGTCTGTCTTTCTTCGTATCTTTATTTGCCTTGAAAAAGCCCTTCTTAAGTACGCCCACTCCAGGTGTTTCCACAGCTGATCTATGAGCTCTGTATTAGAGATCCCCACACTATTTCTGAGCAGGCTGGTGCATTCATACAGAGGACAAAGCTCAATTCTGGACGTAGCTTAACTGGTTTAAGTCCAGGGGTTGCTGCACTGCTCTCCATTGTGTCCTGCAGTCAATGGTCCCGCCCCTTAACTCACTCTTCTCCATTGCCTCGGTCTCAGGAAATTTGCAGGGACTTATTTGCCTCGTCCACTGCATTTATTCTCTCTTCCCCAGCTGAAGTGGGGCCACTGCCTCTCTCTGCAATGCAGACACCATGGTAAATGTGAAGGTGCCTAGACCCTCCCCTGGTTTGTGTTGGCACAGCCCCACAGATTTCAGGAAAGTGTAAATGATTTATATGTGCCCAAGCAGTTCTAATGATTAAACAGGGCCACTTCGTTAGCTGCCACCTAAAAACGTGATCCAGTACCAAAACTAGCCTTTACTGGCATTCATTGGTGACTGAAGCAAATAATTTGAATTTAAAGCCAAGTAAGATAATGGAGGATTAGGTCAGCAATTGGGCCATAGAAATAGTAACAAAAAGAGACCACTGATGCAGTTAACGTCATCAGGCCAAGGTAAGTATCAGCTGTCTGTACATGGAGATAATCAGGGTTTATAGTACAGAAGTGAGTCTGTGTGGGATTAGGTTTGGAATATTTCATCAATTATATAGCTGTAAGCTATAATAAAAAATAATAATACTTTGCACTTGCATAGTGCTTTCATCCTCAGATCTCATCTCGAAGCACTTCATAAACATTAATTAAGCCTCCCGCCCCTGTGAAGTACATACTGGATTATTATTGTTATTATATCAGTTTTTAAAATGGAAAAAAGAAAGAAGTTAAGTGACTCACCCAAGGTCACCTCCAGCATGTTTAAGAGGGCTGTCAGCTGACAGTCATCTGAGATGCAGTCTCCAAGCTGAAAGAAAGAATGGGATGATCAGGGGAGGATAAAGTTATATTGTTGCTTCCTTCTGATGTTCAGCTGTACCTGAGATGGAAATGCCGTGTCTTTGGAATACATCTGTTGCTAGCTAGGCATGGGTAAAAACAATTTTGTAAGCAACAGAATCAATGAAACCTGATTTCCTTCAGATGTTTGTCTCACATTTGTGCTATGTTTCTCTGCTCTAAGTTTTTCTTAAGACTGGAGCATCCATACCATGATGTAGATTTATTAATACCTAATTTGTGCTGAGATCACTCTTCAACCTTTTCCTAAAAGGAATATTTATTTGGGTCTTTTCCTTCACTCACAGCCTTTTTTTTCTGAAACCTACAGAAACTGGATATCTGTGAAACCTTCCCCTTCTTGTTAAATTTATTTTGAAACTGGCCAATGTACTCAAACGTCACTAGGAAGGAGCAAACAGACTCACAGTGCAACCACAGGCTTGGTTTCCTGTGCCCCTTCCACTTTTGTGCGTATCAGCTGAAGACTAGTGGACCATACAAAGCTTACATTTCAGGAAAAACTTAAGAACCTTTTTTCTTAAGCGGACTTTCAAGCACTAAGGTTATACAGCAGACTGATTTTTTAAAGAAATGCATATGTTCCCTCTTTCTCTCCCTGCTTGCAGGACAGCCTGTGCTGTTACAGGCATCACTTACAGGTTGAAGATAGTTGCTCTTAGAGGAGTTAAAACACTTAAGGGACAGAGGTTACAAGAGACATCACTGGCACACAGGCACAGAGGACAGCACTGTGCCTAAAGACTGATGTTAAGAGATCAGCTCCCATTTAGACATAAAAAAGATTGATAGTAACTTTTTATTAATTATCTCCCTCAGCTTAAGTTGTTCTTTTGCAGCTCTGGCTGTAAGCACTGAGATGGAGGGGGTGACCACTAAGATCCTGGGTGAATCCTGCTTATTCTAAACCATTTGTCACCAGGAGACCTCAAAACAACACAAAAAAAGTAGGAAGTTTTGCTCTCCTCATCTTACCGTGTGTGGAGAATGGGAAAGGCAAGACACAGAGCAGTGAGGTGAGTTGCCTTTCCCTGCCCAGGAGCGGGGTCCCCGCACACCAAGCTGTGCGGCAGGAAATTGGGTATGCTATAAAAATGAGTCCCTCACTGTGCTTATGAACTTTCTAGAACCTGTGAATGTGTCTTTCAAAAGATGTTTTTGGAGGGGCTCTTCTATTGCAGCAGAATTAAAGTGAATGAAAATGATACCACCTTGGGAAAGCACATATCCTGCCTTATCTATTCTCTCTGCCATGCCTCAGTTCAAGAGCAGACACTTTCAGCTCCCCATTTTGGAGATACGACACTTTGTGATGTGAGGCTCTCTCTTCTGGGAGAGTTCCTTTATGGGTTTCATCTGCAGGAGATTTGAAATGCTGCAGAACCCATGGGGTTTATGATCTCTCTGCTGTGCCTTTGAAGGAGTGATGGAATCAATATGTTTTCAAAAAGGCAATAGCTTCCTAAGTGGCTATGGCATACATAGCAGTATTGGATATAGATGTACTGACACTCTGCATCTCACTCTGTCTCTTTGACTTGTGTCACCTGCATTAGGACTGTACATAGTGGCTTCTTGTCACCCTGGGAATTTGGAAATTGAAAATAAGGCCTGGCATAAGTGAGAACAGCTCTAAATGATCTATAATTCCTGATGGGTTCCTAAGGATGCTGGGCCCCTGCTCCAGAGCCCAAAGTGACCTACAGTCTGCTGAGAGAGATGCAAGACAAAGACACCTTCTCTTGCTCCTGCAGGAGAACGGCAGGTATGGTAAAGCAGAGCAAAACCAGTGAAATACTCCCTTGGCTGCTGCAGCTGACCTGGTCTGTGGTCCTGGGCTGACTCCAGACCACGAACACATATGTTTTCCTCATCATCTGGACTGATTTAGAGTTCATCTGCTCAACACTCACCATACTGAACTGTGACAAGTTTTTATCCTTTGCCCCTTTTTCTTGCAACAGATGGATTGCAGCAGTGAGGGAAAAAAACCTACCTTACTCTTTTGCAGGAGAAACAAAGCAGGAGACATCAACTTCAAGCAAACTCCTTCGGTCTCTTCTGGCCACAGAGCCATTCACTCTCAGCTTCCAGTCCTGCTGGCTGGAGAAAGAATAAGATTCTCTAATTAGTTTCCTCAGTAGTTTTAAATCTGGTAGTCCACAACATAACAGGAAGGAATAAACAAGCTCACAGTCACAAACTGATTGATAGGAGACTTTCAATGGCCCACGCGGAAGAAATTTAAGGCCTAATTTAGAGCCCTTTGAATGCCATTTGAAGTTTTCCATCAATGTGACTGGGGATTTGGATTAGTTCTCTGACAAGCGGGACTTGCATAGGGTTTTACAGGAAGAGGGTTGGGTTTTTTCCGCAAATTGAGAAAGTTACTATTTCCTTTTTGTCAATACAAAATATCTGTTAGGTACTCATATGCGTGTGCCCAACCAGCGCCTTTGGTTGACCTCTGTGACTACTGTTCATACAGATGTGCCTGATACAACACAGCAATTTTTTATTTTCCTTAAAATTTCATGAACTTATAACTACAATGAGTACGTGCTTAAATAAAAGATGAAATATTTTTGTTAAATGAGGAGAGTACCTTTGGATGTCAAAATTAATTATGTGTTGAAAATGTAGCTATCTATTTGAAATTGCAAGAATAATAGATATGAGGTTTTCCTAATAAACTAAAACCCCTTGGGCTTTGAACTCTCTACCTCTGCAATAAAAGGCAGAGAATTTAACTACAGAGTTACATAGTCAAAAACCTATTCACAAAGAGTACTTTACATTAAATGCAGGCAGAGTTTTCTGATTCCCTGGATGTAGCAGAAACCAGTATATATGCATGTGTTTTTACAGATGTTTGAAATACAAGGTAGAGTCCAAGGGGTTTCAGACTAGACATTTTGGAGTCTCCTAATTGAGACCTCTCTGACAGGCATGTGACAGCTACTCAGTATCCCTCACCCCCGTCTTTGGCTCCCCAGTGCTCTGTAACTGGATCAATCCGTTTCAGTGGTAAAGTAATTCCTGAATATAAAGCACTTGGGATCCAGAAGATGAAATAGCCACTGATATAATTTATTCAATGGTCCTCTTACTACCCAAAGCCATTTCTAGTCATTTTAGGTGACAATGGCTAAGACACAAAAGAACATAATAGAATAGCACAAAATTATCTATTAAAAGTCAGGAATGGTTATTTCATTTCAGGAAATTCCATCCTTCCTTAATGATATTATAAATGCCACAAAAATACTCTGGTCAGTCTTTAAAGAAAATATAAAGAAGAAACTGTCTGTTTCATAAACAATTTTTCTCACTGTTAAGCCCATTATCTTAATACAATGTACCATGTAAGGAAATCTAACCTCCAAAATATGATAGGTAAGATATAGTGTCTTGCTTTGTTCCCTTTATATACCCTCACATTTTATCTTGGAGAGCAGAAATTTGACTTGTTTCATTTTCCATGTAATTTTAAACAATTCACATGAGATTCAACCAGCATGGTCTCTTCAAGAAAATACTCTGCTTAGGGAATGCCTCTGCCACAGTTACCTGTAATAGGAAAGGGGATGAAGAGGAACCTGTGCGGTGACAAAATAAATGGTTTTGTGGTTAAGCAACAAACTGTGGACTTGAAGGACACTAGCCTGATGAAAACAATCAAGTTAACAGCAGCCAGATTTTCCCAAAAGTTCAACTCCTCAGCCAAAGGAAACAGCCAGATTTTCAAGAGGACTTAGCAGTTGAGATCGGCCTCAGGTCAGCAAAACACTTACACACTTTTAAATAATTTGATCAATGGTTCTACTTGTGTACTTAATGCTGGACATCCGCTAAATGCCACATTGAATCATTATGTTCGTAGGTGCTGGTTCAGGAAGGACTTGGCTGATCAGGCCAGAATTCAGCCAGGGCACCAGTGGGACTTCACCAAAGACTGTGGTCAGGCACGTGCCCCTTCGATGGCTGTGCCTGTGCTACCAAGTAATTTGGTGCAACAGGAGCAAAGTAGTAGGTTGACGTAGCCCCTGCTGAGCTCCGCACATATCCACTGGCTGCAGTTTGAGACTTCTGTTTCAGACTAGATTTAGTCTGATCCCCTGGACTGAAAGTCGCCACCGGAGAAATTGTTTGAAACTGTCCAAAGGATCCGGTCCTGTTTTGGAGCCTCCTGTCCCTGTGGGAGTGGGCTGCATTTGGTGAACTCTTGAAGTGGAGCCTCTGGATGTAGTTCATTCAGACCAGGCAGTTTGCTTCCAAACTGCTCTACTACTCCAAAGAAGAACACCAATAGATGAAGCTGTGATGGATTATCTAAAAAACAGGAGAGAGAACTGCTTTTGGAAACAGCATCTTAAATCTCCATAAGCTACAAGGAAATCACTCTGGCATGCAGCTAAATGTCCTTCCTCAGCTAGAGAGAATCTTCTAATCAGGTACCTTTATGCTTCAATTCCCAACCTGTTGTACTTCCCTTCTTTATCTCTCTTTGATAGAAATCTGGCTGAAATTTCCCAAGGGGTTTAAATAAAAAGATGAAGGAAGCTACTGAATGGCTGCAGGATATGGAAGCCAACTCTCCAGGAATTCTAGCTGGGACTGAACGCATTTTAGCAAAGGTATTCTTTCTCATCATATGTTTGCACAGTACCTGCCATGCAGAGGACACCCACCCACACCTTGTATTAGACATTTTGTTAAGTTCAATTCAAGAAAATTGCTGCAGAATATTAAAAAATGGCTTTTTTACAATCTAAGACTTGAAATTCAGCACTGTTTTTCTATCCCAAAACTATCTGCTAGTTTGTTTGGTCAAAAAGTTGACATTTTCAGCTGCAGAGCAATGAATTCCAAGGAGTTTTAATTCTACGGCTTACTGTAAATTAAAAATAAGAATAATTTACTAGGAATAGAGTCAGTCTGCATGTTATTATTATTCTGTAGTCTTCCTTAGGCAGGCAGGCCGGCTGTCCGTTACTTAACAGTGACCTAATAGTTTGCTTTCACTTTTGCTACAAAGCTGGAATTCTCTGTGCTATTTTACAAGGAAATAATAATAAAACATCTTTAGACACATGCCTAACAATTCATGCCATTACTGTTAATAATTCTCTGTCTTTTTTGAGCTGCATGTTAACACAAAGAAATGGAAGTAATTTCAAATATTCCTGTAGAAATTGGAGTGTTACTAAAGTGTTTGTCTGTCATAAAGCACTTGGATACACTATTCCTAGTGAGTGCATGAGTTCATGCATGTGTGTATATGTACCTGTGCCTGCATGCACACATGTTCATATCCACGTGCCTGTTCATGCATGCATATGTAAGTACACGTATCAGAGGTGTATGCATGCAATTACAGTAATTACAGTTTCTAGATGGTTATGATTATTATAAAAGAATAATTAAGGATGCCTTGAAAGAGATTCCACATCTCATTATGGTGGGAGAGCTATCTCTAAATACCAAATCCAAAAAAGTCTTGTAATATCAGGCAGTGTTATCAAAAAAACCCAGGTCACTTGAAAATAAACATGGTTGATAATTCTTACTACTGAGTTACTTCTTCAAGTCTCACTATGAAAGAGAGTTAAATATGCATGCCATATTCTTATTTATAGGTATGAAACTCTTTTATGTTAAGACAAAACTAATCTGAATTTCCTTAAACATGTTTTATTATCTAGGTCTCGGATAAGGCTAATAGGAAATTCACAGATTCTGAACTTGTTCTCATGTGCTTAAACCTTGGGTAGTATCTTCAGCTTTTATGTAATTATTGCCAAAAACCTCAAAGCAGGCTCCCTCCTCTCTATCGAAAAAAGCTGCTATCTTTGGAACTAATCTCATGGCCTGCGTAGAATTAATCCGGTCTAGTTTCAGTAAGCCTTTGTATATACATTTTTATGATCATACCTGCTTTCTTCAGGCATCAGTGCATTGCTTGTGGAATTAATTCCCCAGCAGACTTTACAGCGGAGTATAATCTTAAATTGTTTACTAGGCTACAGTGTGATTTTCATCTACCAGAGGCTCAAACACAGTGATACCATCAGTTACAGAAATGCAACACTGCTAGAAAAACTACATATTTATCTTACCCATAGTCAGCATTCTGCTTCCAAGTCTTGCAAGCTCCCAAACAGGCACGTAAGTGAAAATGGTAGCTCTAAGGTATTACAGAAAATGAAACAAAAAAAAAAAATGCTCTCTCAGATGAATTAGGATAATATTTTTACGACATTCATCGGTAGATCTTGAACCAGAGTATAAACTGGTACACAAGTGTATTGAGTTGCTTGCCCAGAATCTAGCTGTTAACAAACACATTTGGGAGATAATGACTACAAATCCACCGTTGCGCACATGCTGTATGACTGTCTCATACCTTTGGGGAGGAAAGTTATTAGAGGAATTAGACTGACTTTGGGCACTCAGTTTTACTGGTTCTTGTCATGCTGTGCATGACAAGATTGCTGTTTACATCCATTGAATAGATAAAGACTAGAAATAGTTCCAGAGAGCAAAAGTTGCAGCCAAAAAAATTTCATAAACTGGAAAAACAAATCAACCACTGAATTGTACATTAGCTCAGTGCTTTGTTGGGTAGCACCAAAGGTTAAAAACCAAACCAAACCAAACAACACATGCACAAAAAAATACCCTCTTTTATTAGGAAAGGGAGTGCCATGGGTTTTATAGGGCTTACTTCTAGCTGTCTGCTGTGATTGATTATCTCTGGTGGAGGACAGGGACTCCAGTAGCTTTGCTAACCGTCTGTGTCATTTAAACAGTCCTGGGTAATACTAGGAGAGAACCAAAATCAGACAGGGTTATTTTAATCTTGTGGGGTTGTCTATGCGTAGACATGCTTTATTTACGCTTTTTAGCCTCTTTGTGATGCTTCCCATAACCTGCATTTTGAAATAACTTTTCATGTTTTTTTATTTAACAGAATCATTTTATTGTTGACATTGTCACAAATGAGGGCCCAGTCCTGCAGAGCTTCATTCACAGCAGGTTTTTTTTAGAAAAAAAAGAAGTATTGAGCTTTGAGAAGACTTTTCCAGTCCTAGATTAAAGTAATTTTCAAAAGAGGTAAGTGGCATTATCCCCACTTAGTCCAGGTAAAGTCCCATTGAAATCAAACAGAGGTCTGAGCATCTGTGAGATGAGTAACTGTATCAAAAATACAAACAAATATTAATAAAAGTGAAAGACATCTTATGGGGAGACAGCAGCACGTAACTATTGTGCGCAGGTATTTAAAAAGTAGGTGTAGATTGGCATTTATTTAGTAGAATAACTTCTGTTTTTACAAGTATAAAAACAATTACATAACGAATAGAAGCAGGAACAAAATGCTACCAAGCTTAGCTGTGTCAGAAAGAAAGCTGACACAGTAGATACAGTCTGAGAAGAGACAGAAATTGGCTGAGCCAAAGAGCTGCAAAGAGCTTGTTCAGACAGCAGGAACTGGGAAGGAGTAGTTTCCCACTCCGTTCACGGTGATTTCTGCGTGCCGGATGGCAGCAGGGCAAGGAGGAAAAAGAGAGCAGTCGCATTGAAGAGGCCGTAAATCTGACGAGGTGATGGTGAATCCTCACTTGCAGCATGAATGCAAGTCTGCTTGACCATCTGCCGTGGCTGGTCCAAACTCTAGTGCCAGCTGCTGGTAGGGGACGTGGACAGAGGGTGAGGGCTTGGGCTGTCCCAGTGGCTGCCTGGGTGCGTGCGCGGAAAGAGGTGCCAGTGCCTGGGTTAGCGCCTATTTCACTGTTCACCCCCAGCCCTGCGAGCACCACAAGGCTATATCAGAAACCACTGCAGTCTGGGTTCAGCCCACAGCCCGGGCCACCAAGGTCCAAAACGTTTTTCACTGAGCTACTACCTAAGTGCAGCACAAGCGATAATGTTCACTGGGGAGGAGCCAGACCAGGAGGCTGGAGCACATTGCCAGGCAGGACTGAGTTGCCTTGGCAGCACTATCTGGTAGTGAACTTGGAAAAGTAATTAATGCAATATTTAATTTTACTTGAAGTGAATGTCGTGCAGGTGAGGACTTAACCAACGCTCACTAGGAGGTAAAGCTTTTAGAGTCAGACTTCACATAGGTGTCTATATTTCTGACCTTCGAGGGAGGTTTTTTTCCTTGTGCCTTTTCCCCCCGTTGCAGAAATATGCAGAATGCAATTCTTGGTCACTCAATTTTTCTGTCTTTCCAAAAAGGCGTTAACTACCTCACTCTTTTCTGGTTCTGGAGTACTCCTACTCAAATCCCTCCAGGCATTAGATATAACTAGGACTGCAGAGGATAAAACATGATGTCTTTGGAACAAAAATTGCACTTCATGTGTACCTTCCTAGCCTGTTGTGAAGTCTTGAACTGCAATAGATCTGAAACGTTTGTGACTCTCAATAGCTCTGCTGACAGCTAGTGCTTTTAATATAATTAAATAAATATCCCAAATGTATAAATCTCCGGTCTGTAAAGTCTGACCTGAAATCTCACCAATCTGCTTGAAGCTGCCTGTCAGTTCTGTTTTTGATCCCAGCTGGAAATACCAATAGAATTGATTTTGTCATTGTGAGAAGCCTACAAGTTTGTGAGTATGCATACACAAATGAATATACGTACATATGCATACATACAAAAAAATTAGATCTTTTTAAAAAAGCTCAGTTACATGCTGTGCTAGGAGTGGGTAAAAGTTTTAGGAAAGAGTCCAAGTTCATCCAAAGAAATTCAGTAGTGCTTCATTCAAACCCATTTTAAACTTGAACTTTTCTGCTCTTTACCATGGAGACATTCATAGGTAAGAGCCTCTCAGATAATCAAATCCAAACTATTGCATTAAATTAACTCAAAATTAATAACCAGAAGGCCCCAGAAGTGAATTAAAGGAGCAAGGTGTTAAGAACACTGAAATGAGTGGAAGACAGAGCAGCATTAAAGAATAAAGAGCAGATAAGTAAAAGCATTAACAATTTGGTGCCTTTTATGCAAAGCTCACAGAAATCTTTGTCTTGTGGTTTAAGGCTGAAATCAATTTATCTATATTTGGACATGCCTCACAGTGTCGACAGGAGCCAGGAGCATGGGGAATCTAGAAACACTTCCACAATAATTAACAATAGCCTTGCTAGCACAGCCCAGCCAGCCCCGGTTCAGCATGCGTTCTGGCCATCACAGCAAGCCCTGGGAGAAATTCAAGTCAATAGAGAGAACAAACCGTGTGACACATGTGCGTCTGCCTTGTGCAGAGCTGCATCTTTTTCCTTCCGAATTGTGTAGTGCCCCAAGCAAACTGGTGTGCTGCTGTAGAAATCAAATGAGGTCACACCAAGGTGTTTGGCAGTGACCAAAGAAAGACTTCTGAATGAGCAAATGAAGAAGTCGTGTACTTAAAAACATGCATTTGAAGAATTACGGCATTGCCACTGTGGGCTGGATAACCAAGAGGTGTGAACCGGCATAACTCCGTTTATTTCTGTTCATACGATTTAAAGGTCTGGCTAAACATCTTTAAGGGTCATTGAAAGTCAAAGTCCACTAGCTGAGACTCTGGTGGGATATAATCCCTGATTTAATAGGGTACTGTGCTTGCCTAAATGTAATACGGCAAACACTGGGAAATGCACTTTGATGTGTCCACTAATGTTTTAAGTTGATTGTAAGAGTTTAATATTTTTTTCCCCTTATTTTTGGTGACTGTGTGGTGTTGAAAATTTTATTAAAGTCTCTAAGAATCAGATCCATTTAGCAATATATACAAGTTAGTTGCTTTGTGTAGTTTAGTAGTTTGGGCTCAGTAAAGACCAAGAAAACCTCCAACAGAAAATCTGTCCCATCTTAGGAAAAGCGTTTATGATGACGAAGTTAACTGAGATAAAACCCTCATTCAGGAGAGCATCTGGGGACATGCTCTTACCCTGTTGACACCAGAAGGGCTTAAGCTTGTGTTGAGAGTTAAGTTTACGCTTAAACATTGAAAAAAAGATGCTTCCCAGGATTGTGGACTTTGATGACCAAGTGGCTACTTGTTAAGTAGCATAAAGTCAACAGGCGCTTTCTTGGCCCAGTTATGTGATAGAAAAGTCTTACATTCTTCTCCATATGCTATAGAAACTTAACTGCCCATAGCAATTCCGACAGAATTCATGCAGGTGATGAGTAGAACAGACAAAAAAAAAAAAAGAAAAAAGAAAAGATTTCAAGCCACAGCTTCCTCCCTATGAGAGATGCAAGTAAGTTATTACTTCTTTGGACAGCATTTGACTGTCAGTCTCTTAGAAGGTACAAACAACATAGGCTAAACTAACACAGATTACCCTTACTTTTGAGTACATGCACTTGATACGGATTAGTTAAAACAACTGTTCTTCAGTAACTTGGTCATCTGTCTTGGCATTGTTAGCACAAATAAAGAGCTTTTTCTGGGAGGTAAAAATTTGCCTCAGAGTAAGTTTTGAATTCTTCTCTGATGGGAAGCTTCTTTTCTACTGTTTTTGCTATTTGAAGACTAGATCCTTATTTTCCAGAAGGATAATTTGAAATTTGCAGCAGACAAAATCCCAATTAGTATATTGAAATCTCCATTATTGCTTTGCTTGTACTGGAACAGACATCCATGATGCATTCTGTCATATTTGATTTTTTTTAGGCAAGTGATTTGAAAATCCTGACGTAGTTTATTAAAAACATCTTAAAAAGTTTTGAATGCATGTTGAAGAAAAACTTCCAGATGTATCTTCTTACATGGAAGAGGAGTAGTTGACCCATTTATCACAAAAGCACTTCTAAAAAGTGCTTAACTTGACTAAATTCTTCAAGTACTTCTCTATTAAAACAAGGATATGGAACCATATATTCAAGGGGATTAGGCTCTTAGGTTAAAATGACTATTCTCAGACTATTTTCAGTGAATTTAAAGATTATATGTTACTACCATATAGCGAAAGAAGATCAAAATGTGGCAATGAAAACCAGCTCCCTCTGGTACCATGCAAATAGTGAGTCAAAAATGGAATAGAGCTGTTAACCCCAGTGAGAATATCTGTCCCACTGGTCTGTAAAATATATTTCCTGGAAATGCATGTACTTATTTCATGCTTGGAAAGATACATAAAATCTCATAAGTGCTATGAGGAGATAAATAACCAAAAAGGTGTTGTGACAGGAAGTCTGCAGATAAATGATTAACCAAGCAAGATATTTGCTTGCGTAGCAAGGGGAAGAATACTAAAGCTTTTTTTGTTCAAGGGGTGTGTTGAGAAAGCAAGGATGGAAAAGGAGCTTATGAAGAGGAAAAATCACTGGCAGGCAAAAAAGGGAAAGTAAGGGAACAAGCAGTGGTATTCCTGATACTGCACCTCCAAAAAGCAGTTTGGGAAATGGCACTCTCGTCCACAGCTAATTTCAGACATTCAAAAAGGAGAAAGAGAAAGCAAGCTAGCTAGGCAAAAACTAAGTTCTGGTGTTTTTTCACAGCAGCTTTCTTTAGCACAAAGGTGCTTCATGATTCAGTTATGTAAATGACGTCTGTGTAGAAAGGATGTATAATATAATCTGTTTGGAACAGTAAACATCCGACTTTCTTGCATTACAGAAAATCTCTGCCCGGTGCTGCCAGGCCCTCCTTTGTTTGCCACTATCATCACAGATGTGCATGATCTTTTCAGTACCACTTCAAAAAACAGGGCAGTTAGAAAGGTTATGGGCTGCTTTCCTTAATGGCAAACCCCACACCATTGTCCTTTCAAGTGCAGAAACACACCTGTGACTGTCCGCAGAGGGGGACCAGGGTGTGAGCAGTGTTTGACAAGGACATACCGAAAACAGAATCACAGGGTCCATGACATTTTTGTAAATATCAGTTCTAGACTGGATTTTTAATCCCAGACCTCTAGATTCAAATGGGATCTGGAAAGAGGGCAAAGTCCATTTCTTGTCTGCATCTGCTTCAGCACCAAAAATTACTACTGTGGCAAAGAGGAGATGTTTTTATCATACTCCTCCAGTTCCTGTGGGGACCCACAGCCAAGGAACATTACCTTAGCCCTTGTGAAGCTCATATAGCTCATTTGATCTATAAAGAGCTTTACAAGCATAACTCACCCTAATCAGAAGTTGGCAAGGAACTTCTGCACTACCCACAAAGCAAACTGATGCTGTGAGTTTAGCGCTTATATCCAGGTCTGCTCTGAAAATCTGTGTTAAAACTGAGACAAGGACCGGAGACCTGATATGCATCTAAAGCTGCACCTATCTGGCGACAGATCAGTTACCTCTAACTTCCACTGCATTTAAAACAGGGATAGAAGAACTCAAAAGTCAGGTTCCAAACACATTTTCCCATCTCTAGAAGGCCTTATCATCAAGTTAGCACTTGCTCTGAAAGCTGGGTAGAGGTACATCAAGCATGATTTGGTCAAAGAAGATAAGCTACTCCATGGAGTCTCATGGAGAACTTTATGATACAGAGCTGGTGGGTCAATTAGATTCAGAGTGCTGTTACACGGCTGTAAGGTACAAACAGAGGTTTAGTCAGCCGAAGACCTCAGTAGGCTTGAAAGTCATAGCTCCGATTCATGCAGCCTGGGACTGTGGGTATTTCATTATTGCTCTGCACCAGCAGAATGTTGTATGTTGCGTTTGTTGTACGGCCAGTTTCTCTCTGTGTTAGACACGATCCTGCAGGTGAATCTCTGTTGCAAACATACGCACACTTTTTTCAGGTTCCTGGACTTCACAAAGCTGGGGAGCTTTCTCAGAGTTACTCTTTGAAATTAACATTCAGCCTTGCTGTCACTTCAAATACTGTGCTCAGACCAGGTTGGTGGATCAGAGCTCTGATGTCAGAAGGCAGGAAGGAATAAGAAGTAGCATCCCCTTATTCCTTCCTTGAGGAGTTTATTGCATCCATGATATTCTTTCCCTATATCACATCATTCTCTGTTTTTGTTCTGACTCTTCTCTGTCTGCTTTTCTACTGTTATATTGATCATGTCATTAAACCCCCAGATCTTTCACAACAAGGAGTACATTCTTGTTCCCACTAAAGCCAATAGCAGAACCTCTGCTTTATATGCCAGACCCTTCTAACTGCCTTTTCTAAACGATCGTATAATCTCCCCTTATTCTGTTGCTCATGAACTGTGCTGTAGCACATGTCTGCCATCATGGTACATACTGGGGATTTTACAGTGGGAGTGACCGCTGGGATTCAGTACCAGAAGAGGTGTGACAATGAGAATCTAAATATACAATACAGAATAATTGTTCCCAAGGTAACTGTAAATCTGGGCCAGGGAACATAGTTTTGAAAGGTACTACTGACATTTATAGAATAGCTGCTGTAAATTATCATAGTCCCTTTCACTTCAGAAAAGCTACAGTTCATGCCAGCTCTAGAAGTACCCCCGAATTTATGAAGAAAATGTAATACTTATTCTTCAGCACATTTCAAGAAACAAGAGAGCTAGCACATTTAGACAGAAGTGCAATTCAGAAATCCATGTTAAAAGATAAATGTCTAATGTCTTTAAACAGGTATGCCTGTATATATTTGAATATAAATCTTTCCCCTAGGATCTCATGAGCAAGTGCAATGTACAAGGCATTTTAAATTTGCTATTCAAGATTTCAAGGAAAGGGTAATCTAAATTGTATACATCCGTGTTTTTCCAGGGGAAAAACACAGAAACTTCTAAAACTGGGGTCCAGATTTTGTTTGGTCTGGTCTTCAATCTCTCTGCTGGTCTTCAGTCTACTTATTTCCACCAGCTTTAATAAACATCGCTCAGTTCATAGCAGCAGCATGGGGAAATTGCAGATTAGCCTTGAACTGATATGGTGGACCAAATGGATCTGCCAGGTTTTTTCTCCTTCCCTTTTGCTGCTGAATGCCCAGCTCAAGTCTGAGACAGGCACACATGTACAGTGTAGGCTGTGGTGTGCTGTGGGATGCAGAGCCCTGAAGCATGAAAGAGCTGATTGGAATGAAAGCTATGATAATCACGCTTTCATCTAAACATCCTAGCGGGGCTTCACAGGAAGGATGGCTGTGTGCAGAAGGTCAAGAGTGGCTAATATTAGGACAGACTAAATGACACCTCTTAAACAACTGCTGTTGTGTTTCAGAGAGCGATGCTTCAGACGTGTCAGCGGTGGCAGGCACACAAAGCATATATTGGCTATCAGGAATTTAGCACTGTAGCAAGTGAAGACAGACCAATAATAGCCAGCGGAGCCAAACCTTGAAAGCCATACTCAGTCTCAAAAATCTTGCTTCAGTTATTCAGGAAAACCATCTAGTAGCGATTATAAGCTCAATGGTCATTTCAATTGTAGAAATGGAAAAGTCACGCTTATGACTTGAAAGAAAGACTGAAACTGGTTGAATCCTGGATCAAGTTTGTATGACATTTAACATGAGAGTTTTCTCATCACTACAAGCTTTGTTTCAGTTTTCTTTAGATTTCCCCAGACAGCTTGTCCTGATGATTATGCCCACTTGAAACATAATATATTAAAAGACAGTAAATTTCAGGTTATCTATGGGTAAAAATATGTGAAAATGTGATGACAAACTGGATGCTTTTTATTGGCTTGTTAACCCCAAAGCAACCAATCTGTTTTAACAAATACAGAAGAAAAAGAGTGAAAACAATCAGCACCTTTTGTTTGACAGGAACAAAGGAAATGTTAGGCCAAAGGATTAGTCTTTTCCAGAAACTTATAAGCATCTGAAAAGAAGGGTTTATAATGAATGTGCTTCTTCAACCAGAACAAACACACTGCGACTGCAAAGCTATCGTAATACAACATACCGTACCAGTGGGAAATAAACACACATCAAGAAATATTATTTCTATGACTATGCTACAACATGACTAATTTTAATGAGTATAACAACAACTGCCTCCCTACAGTTACTCTGCAGGCATTCTTCTCATACAGAGTACAGTGGGATCCAAGCTTTGTCAAACTTCTTTGGGCCCAGAAGATATTTAAGGGGGAGAGTCCCCTGAAATTTCTTCTCTCAGTTTACAACAATAGAGGTCACTTCTGCTATGTACTTTCAGCCACTCCAGTAAGCATTTCCGTGGAGCTACAACATTAACAATGCCTTTATTTCTCTGCAATACATTTTGGGGTTTGTGTAAAGGGCACTGCTTCCTTCTGCTCTTTATTTCCTTGGACGCTGCCAGTGACTCCAGCTCCCCATTCAGCAGTGTAAATCCCATCTAATCCCACCAAAATCAATGGTTAGGATTGATGCTTTTCAATCCTAAAATATCCCAGTGTGTCTTTCTGGGTCAGTCCAACAGGTTAAACAGCTTCATGTCATTTCTTTAGACAATCCCAGGGACGCGCAGTTATTGCTAGGGACCCTTCGGCTGCATCTTTCAGACAAGAAACTTTCACAAAATGTCAAACTCATAAAACCGTACATAGATACAACCTATCATTTCATTTTGTTTCATAAGTTATACTTAGCTCACTTCAAAAAGCATTAGGAACAGATTGTCAGTTGTAGTAAATAGTTATAGTTCAGCTAGAGCCAAAGAAGGTTTTCTGATTTGTGTTCAAAAAGATCTGACCTAGAGAAGAATTCTGTAGTTATCTTTGCATCCTGTCTAAGAAGGAAACTCTTTCCCCATGTCTCATGAATTAATTTTTTATGTCTTCTGAAGAGTTTTATCTCCACATAGCAAGTAACCTACTTCCCTGACCCTGATGATTTTATTCATTGTCTTCTCGTTTTAGTATTTTTCTTGATTTAATTTAATTCTATGGATATTTTCTTTCAACTCCTATGCTTTTCTATTATGAAGATTGTCAAGTGCTTTAATGCTATGTAACTTAGAATGGCTACATATTCCTCTGCAGGTTAAAATTCAAGGAGTGCATGGTAAAACTAAAACTTGTTCCAAAGTTGCCCAAGAGCTATCTCCATAATTTAGCAGACAGAGAATAAAATCATTGACATTCCAAATACACAGTAGATTCCTACTTAAATGTAACCCATAAAAGCAATCTGAGTGGACTTTATGAGGATCAGAGTTCAGGACCCTTCATGATCTGCTCTGCCATTTTCTTCCCCAGACGAGCCTGCCTTTCAGCCTGTGTCCTGAGACGGTTAATGTCCTGCCTTTATGCTTTGATGCATGCACCAGAGAGTGCAAGTGTGCTGCCGCATTTTGTGTCTGGCTTTCAAGGGTTATTTCATCTTACTAGAGCCTTCAAGGGTCCACAGGATATAACCTGCCTCCATTTCCTGGCTGTAACCCGTTGCTACCCTCGTTTCCACTAAGACCACAGGTTTTGTTTATCAGTTTGTGAGTTGCTCTTTCATGTACCTTTTATATACACCATATACATCCAATACCAAATTTTAAATTGTAAAAGTGAAATACATTGATAGTCTGGAAATAGTACTCTGATAATAATGTCAGCTTAACAGAAAAGAAAAAAAAAATGAATGTAAAAGTGGTGGACAAATGTCATGAAGAGTGACCAGATTTCCGGCCCCAGATGGGAGTTGAATGAGAAAATAAAGAATTTATTTTCTTAAAAGGGAGGGTCAGGATCATCTTATTTCAATTATGAGACTTTAACCTCTCTTGGGTAGGTGCCCTGGAGTAAAACCAATAGAAAATTAACCTGAGCAGTAGCTGCCTGGCTTGTACTCAGCACCTGGAATAGAAACTACTCATAAGAGGCTCTAGAATACCTGCCACCACTTCAGCTGTGGGGGAGTGTGTGGGACAGGAGAGTCTTGAGAGTACAGTTGTGATTATGGAGGCTATCATTCCTCTCAAGTCACAAACGCAGAAAGACAAATGAGACCAGTATGTCTGCAAAACTGGTGGTTCAATCTGAAAACACCTCCATGCTCCAGAGAGACTTTGAATTGGCTATGCTAACAGGGCTCCTGTCTGCTCAGAAAGAAGTTAAGCTAAACAAAGTGACTGAGCTGAGAGACTGTGTAACCTACACAGTTCCAGGTAATAAAAATAGGAAAAAAAAGGCTGGATTAGTGCATTTCATACACTGTGCAAGTATTCCCATGCGCTTTATAAAGTAATGAGCTTGATGCTTGAATAGTCCGGTGGCTTTGAAGGCAAATCATTGCTTGGTTTATCTTCCACTCTTTTTAAAACTTGCCATGGGTTCTTTGATTTCCACATGGGCAACCAAACAAATCCTTAATTTAATGTATCCTCTGAACAACCTGTCTTCTTACAGTGCAGCAGCTACCCCTACTACCCCCAGCACTGTACTGCACCACCAGCACCAGGCACAGCCACCTTCATCTGAATCCAGTGTGGTATCAGCCAGGAGTAAAAGTGACTGAGCAATGGTAATGCTAGAAATTGCAAGGTGTACTGAACTAGTACTATTCTGGTTTCATCTCCACTATGTTAGCACTAACAGAAGTTCTTCTTCTTTGCAAAGGTTCAGTTCAGAAAGAATTTCAATTTAAAACATTTGTGTTCAAATTGTTGGTAGTGACAACTCAGAAAAGCTTCATAGCCACTGTCTGGAAGCTAATGGTCTTAAGCTCTTCCTCAATATTCAGCACAACCTTTTCATTCATCTTTCATCTAGAAATTCCTGGATCTACTTTACCCGAGATCTACTAATACTTTTGGTTATATGTATTCAGCAGTTATTTGAATTTACTGCATAAAAGAAGCAATTTGTAATCCCAGTAATGAGAAAGAAAGGGGTTCTGATTTGACCAGGAGAGCTGAAAAAGCATTAGTACTATATCCCTGCATACCCTCTCAGAGAATCAAGATATTTTGTCATATACTACTTTGAATCAGGTCTAGAGTAAGCTTCTTAAATATATGGTTCAAAGGATCCATAAGAAATTGAAAAGTTTCTCAGTTTCAGGGGATTTTGCTCAGAAGCAGCACAATAGGGATTTGGAGCGGTTTTTCCGAGGTAATTAAGCAACATATGGAAAGCAAGCATCTAAATATCCTTAAAATTTGCCTCATTGTTGCAAATATTTCTACCCCTTTGTACTACTGTTTAGTTCTGCAGCCTCACAAAACAGACTTGGTCAGTGACACACAGAAAGTCTCCAGCTCTTGGCAAGACCCAGATTTATCAGTTTTCCTATTTTTCCACCTCAGGGGTCTCACCAGTGAGATGCCATGGGGAATGACATGAGCGGCTCATGCCTGAGGTCGGCCTTTCTCTGCCTCATCCAGTTGTTGCTCGTTGTACACAAGTCACACAAGGTCCTTGTGACTATTGGGGAGTTCGGTCTTCAATGAAAGTACAAGCCTCATGCTAACAGCAAAGGCAATACAAGTACTAATGTTACCTTTGTCCAAGATTTCTCTACACCTGCTTTCAAAAGGCATTTTGCCTATTTTTATGGTCACAGAAGGTGACACTTCCATTTCTGCTAGATATCTGCTAGTACTGCATGGTTCTTATGACATTAGCATAAGGTTTTCCTAAGGTTACATCTTAACTTCATCTGCTGTGCGTCACCCAGAGGTTAAGATAGCTGTACATGATGAGATACGACCAAAGAAAAGGATTTCTTGCAAAACACTGAATACCTTTCAGGGCAATTAAGAAGTAAATAAGAAGCATGATGAAGAATGACAGTTGTAGTGATAACAGTAATAATGTGTCAGAAAGAAATAAAAGAAGCAATCTTGACTGAAGATGAATTTGTGTGACTGACAGCTAGATTTCTTTTTTTTTTTTTATTTGTTCATTCCATTTCGAACTTCCTCTTAGAACTAAAGAGAGACAATAAACACAGAGCTCCTGTGGTGCCAGAGACTAGAATCACACTTTAAACCAATTAATTCTAGGTGTGAAAAGTAATACACATATCAAAAGAAAATTTTGAAAAATGGTATTATTACTTCCCCTTTCCCTTCTGGGGAGCAATTGTGCCTTCACTGAAATAGGATCATGAATGTTCCTTAAATGGAATTCCCCCTTTTCCTCAGCTTTATCAATTACATATTTCAGTAAAGTCCAAAGGGCCTATGATGTAGTGTGGGCAGATTCAGAGGAGAATTCCCAGTCCTTCTTCCAAGATCTGCTAATTGTTGAAAGCATCCGAATTAGCTGCCAGGAGATGAAACTTAAATTCTTCAAGATCTTTACCCATTACACTTTGTCACTTCAATGAATTAGAATAGCAATGCTATTTAGACTCCGATCCTTACCATACCTCCTTTTATTCATGTCCTGTGCCTGAAACTGAATGGTGCCTTATGAGCACCAAAAGAAGAAGGAACACCTCAAGTGGCTTGTGGCAGATAGTCTTTTTTAAGTATTTTCTTACAGTGCTTGCCCTTTTTGCAACATTGTTAACTGCTGTTAAGGTTGTATTCCTCTCCATATTGCAGGTTAATGAAATACGGCTTTCGAGCCACTCATTCGCCACTCTGCATTTTGGCAGACAATTACTCCTGAGTGCAGATGATTGTATTTGTCCCTAATGAATCACATCATTTTTCTCTAACTAGTTGAAAACATTCTGAATTTTGCCCCTGTCCTCTGATGTGCTCACCGCTCTCCCTAATTTGCCATCCTCCTCCAATTCATATGCTCTATGCCATCACTCTGCATGTGAATAAAAGCAGGGATCAGTATCAGGTTCAGGATAGATTTCTGCAGAAACCTACTTGGTAATTACTCTGCAGGTATAGCTGTTCATGAACTTTAAAACTTATCTGCAGTCTAGACTGTCTGCCTGAAATTCCTACCAGACTCAAAGGTATCTTTTGCTTCTCCTTTAAACAAAAGTCCGTACCTTGTCATAGTAAGTTATGGCTCATTTTCTCTGCACAACTTGCTCTTGACAGATCCATGTGGACCGTTAGTCTTGTCTCTTATAACCTAAATGGTTATGAATCCAAGGGCACATTGATCCAAATGACTTCTCCAAGGTCACAGAGGGAGCCAGTGTCACCACTGGGGTTAAATTTACGAAAGCCCAGATGTTAATCTTGCTCTCAGACCACAGCTCTCTCCATGCCCTGATTAAAGTGAAAGTTTTCAGGAGTTATATAAGGGACCGAAGACTGCTTGTTAGGCAGTGCTAGCCTGAACACTGAGTGCATAATGAGCAAAGAGAAAAGAACAAATTTACTGAGCCTGAACATTCAGCCTGATGCTGAAGGATTGAACACCAAACTTTTTTTTTTTTTGGTATCCAAGATGAAACAAAACAAAAACTAATTACAACTGGAAGCAAGGTTTTCTCTTGCAGGATCAAGGTGTAGAAGTGACCAGCAGAGGCTTGTACAAGTCAAAAAATAAATCCAGAAAGACGTTTTACAGGAAACTATTTGAGGCCAGGATTGAAATGAAAATTCTATAGGTCAAGAACAAATGCCATAAAAGCATCAGGACATATTGATTGAGCAACTGTGGAGAACATTAAAGGCAGGGAGGAAAAAATGACGCATCACAACCCCTTCCCTGGAGGTAGTAGTAGTGACAGTTAATGTCTAGACACCTTGAGAACAATTCTGGCACCTAGACACAGGCCTCTCCTGCCATCCTGGCCGTTGCATGCTGTCTGAGACATCTGCACAAGGCTGACAGACGTGACACAATACCTATGTGAGACTGTCCTTTCTAGGGTGGTAGCTGAAGCCTGGAGGTCTTCCCCAGGCACCTATGTCCTATTCTTTGCTTCAGAAGTGCTTGTAGCCTGAATTGCAAGACAACATGGATGCTTGGTTCTGATTAATGCTGAAAAATGTGAGGCTGCTTACCCAAACCTTGTGAATAAGCAAAACTCAGTAAAAGGTTTGAAGAAAACAAGGTGGTTATGAAATGTTGCTTAAACTAACTTTTTAATTTATTGCCTTTCCAGATAGATTTAAAAATCTTTGTATTCTTTCATCAGGAATCATGAACATGAAGAGAAACAACCAGTAACAAAAGTTCAAAGAAGGAAGGACTAGTCTTAACACACACACACACACACACACGTTTCTGTTAGTCAAAAAAAATAATTGGCAGGAATTTATTTTTGCTCAGGTCTAGCAAAATTTAAATCTTATATATTTTAGTTTTCCTCAACATCAGAATTTGAGTTTGGTTTGAGTTATGTGTATTGGGTTTGAGAGGCAAGGTCATGGTAGTCGGCGGGGGGCTACAGGAGTGGCTTCTTTAAAAGTTGCTAGAAGCTTCTCCTTTGTTCAATATGGCCAATGCCAACCGGCTCTAAGATGGACCCGCCGCTGGCCAAGGCCAAGCTCATCAGCGACGGTGGTAGCACCTCTGGGATAACACATTTGAGAAGGAAAAAAAGATTGCTGGGGCTCAGAAGCTGCAGCCGGAAAGAGGAGCAAGAACACGTGAGAGAAACATCTCCACAGACCCCCAGGTCGGTGCAGAAGGAGGGGGAGGAGGTGCTCCAGGCGCCGGAGCAGAGATTCCCCTGCGGCCCGTGGGGAA
>JAVKLA010000024.1:19541181-19577046 GCA_034782735.1 Sagittarius serpentarius | reverse complement strand
CCTGTCCAGTCGAGGAGGGGGAGTGATAGAGCGGCTTTGGTGGGCACCTGGCATCCAGCCAGGGTCAACCCACCACATTATGACATAGAAGTCAGTCTGTTCTTTATTTTTTCCAAGCCAGTTCTTCCATCTGCAATAAAGAAGCAGATCTTTGCAGTCCAGCTTTGACTTTGCTGTAAATACAACGATTTGTAAGTGCAGTTCTCAGAGCAACTGCCAGTACAAAGCACATCTTGCTTTTTTGTTGTAAAATAGAGGAGAAAAAAAAATAAAAGGAAGGATATACTTGTACACTGAGGCTGACATAAAAAAAGGGAAAGTCAACAGCAGTAAACCATACCCTGTGGAAACAATGCTGGTTTCTTTTGAGTTGGGTCATATTTTCACCTGGGATGAAAGTGGCCTCACTTCAACATTTGGCCTCTTTGGAGTGAGTGTGACATTTCTTCTGCAGCTGCTTTATCTGCTCTCCATGCAATCTGTGCTGAAGATGTACATGTGAGGAAGAGGGAAGAAGCGGCAGTAATTTGCTAATCAGAATTTGCTTGCAGAGCAGTTTCTCATGCTTGTATTTGCTGCAGAGAGCTGTTAAAATTTGTCTTTTATTCCAAGTTTCCTGGTCTAACATGAGCAAAACCAAAGTATTGCATGCAACAGTGATCTGCATTATGCCATTAGCAAGCATTTAATTTCATGTTGCACAAAATAACCTAGCTATTGTCTTAGAGAAAATATGGCGTTGGATTTTTACTTTGAAATGGTAATCACACCAGAAATCATCCAAGAAAGAGGAGAAACCACATTTTACTACAAACTATGTGTGTAGTGTGTGTATTTTTTTACTGCAATGGGAAATAGAAACAAGTGGTTATGATTTTGGGGCTTCCACCTACCAAAAGCCCTTCAGTGCATCAGTCCTCATTTCTGTAACTGGCACATCAATAGCTACAAAAAGCTATTCATATATGTAAAGAACTACTGCTAGGAATATGTGTGTGCTCCTATAAACTAGAATACTCTCCTCATTATAGATTCATCTTTATATTATAAACAGTGAATCCATATACAAGGCAGAAAAAAAAAAAAAAAGACGAAACCAGAAATACCCTTTCTAATCTCCCTTGCTCATACAAGCGTTACTCTCTGGTGATAACAATTAGCTGTGATATCAGGATAGAATTGTGATTGTACCTGTGAATTCATTGCAGAAGGCAGGTACTAATTAGAAAGCATGATGGTGTGTCTATTTGTACATGGTTACTGTGGCTGGACAGTTAACAATGACGGGAGGGAATCATAAACCAATAAAGCAAGCCTAGTTTCTGTTAAAATAGTCAGAAGTTTATGTGAATAGTTACTAAAATGTAAAGACAAGATTCTCAGCTGGTGGAAGTCAGTGGAATTACTGCAATTTACACTAGTTGATCATGTGGATCTCTATATACATTTAAATACACCCTTCCTGAATAACAATAGTAATTTCCCTGCAAACTCTGCAATGTCTGGCAATTAGAGCAAGAGACCACGAGTCAGACCTCCTGAGATCTATTCTGAGCTGAGCTGGTACCGCAATCCCCGGCCTATGCATGTGTAAGGATGGGTTTCAGAAACACTGAACGCCCCTGACCCTAACTGAAGTCAAAAGGAGTCGAAGAGCATGAGCACCCGTGGGACAATCAGTTCGTCAATTCCCTACAATTTGCCGCTGCCTGTAAATGCTATCCCCACCACCCTCTGACTTCTGTGGTTCACAGGTTTGGGCATTTTCCACGTCATTCATTCAAATCTAATGGTTTATCCTAAGAAAACAACAGAAAGCAAAATGTGAACAGGATGTATTGGGATGATTTTGTACAAGAACAATAATAGTTGTGAATGAATTTAAATGTAAGAGTAGATTTCACTGTAGTAAGAGGTCGCTTAACAGAATATAACAACTGTTGTGTTCTTATAAAAAGCAGTGAGGATTTAACAAATGCACATCGATCTTTTTATAGAGCTTCAAGACTAAATGCTATTTTGAAAATGCCAGAGAACATTGCCTTTCTTAGGACTGGTTTTGAGAGAGTCATTTTCCCAAAAAAGGGGCCAGTCAAAGCAGTTCTGTGATAATACATAGATGGATCAGTTGGAAAACCACTACACCTTGTCAGTGAGATTCTGTGTTGACGTTTCAAGAGACTTAAGTCTGTGGTTGCGCTTCATTCAGCAGGCAGTAGATAGCAAGCACCGATTTGCTTGGATAGTTATTACACATTTTGCAAGCAGTTACAACATGAACTGGTTGAGAAGCAGTTTTCCTTGCCTACCCCTGGGGTCTGCAATGCTGCATCTGGGTCATGAGCTACTGAGTATCTGGAAGAGGGAGGAAAACAGAGTACCTGGGAATTTCAAGATTCTGCTGCAGAAATAATAAAAAGAAAAGTCTCTACACGTATTCCCTGACAAAATTTCCTCTCTGGGCTGTTCCCTAATAGTCTAATATCCTTCTCTGCAAGAGCTTTTTTGTTTACGTTGCCAGCTGAAAAATATAGTGCAAATGAAACAAACTCCAGACTGCTTCAAGGGGCATTTTTTTCAGTATATGAAAATGTTGTGAGATCGAGGAAGCGGGGCAGCAAGTGTTCCCAGACCTGATTGCTATCCTAGGCTCTGCAGACAACTTATTTTCTGTCTGGCTCAGGACACTTCTGTTATCCAGCTTCTAAAGGGAAAATCCAAAGCCCTAATGCTCTCAGAGATACTTTGGGGGCTTAGAGAATGTCAGTAAAATTGAGAGATACCAGAACAGGGTAAAGAATGATCTTGCAGTTTATAGGTGATGCACTCAAAAGCGGGCCCAGTGTCAGGAGGAAGCCAGCATGCCAACACATCCAGTCAGTGCCACAATTTCAAAAGATAAACATTGTAAAAGCATGAACAGGAGCATTAAGTCCATCTCCTTGGCTCACGGGTTATTGATTTTGAATACTCAGAAGGAAAACTTGGCTGCAGATAAATCACTGGGATTTTTATTATTAATCTCAATAGCACCAAACTGCAGCTCAGCCCACGTTTCTGGGACCTCCACATGCTCCTGGTGCTGCTTGCTCCCTTCCCATTCACCCCCATGTGCTGCTCAGTTACAGTGGGTTAACAAGTCACCACGTGTCAGCTGAAGCACCAGACCTGATTGCCCACACAGTCTTAGCCTGTGGCAAATATGAAGTAATTCAACTTACTTACTTTTGTCAAAGGTGAAGCTATCTCCTTCTTTTTCAAAATATGCTACTTTTCTTCATTGCTTGCTCTAGTTTTCTGGGAAGATTGAGCTCAAATCATGAGCACAAGAAGAGCTCTTTGCTGCACACGACTTTGTGAAAACCTTCTTCCCTTTGCTGTGGAAACGCCAAAGGTATTTCTCTGTCCCAAATGCTAGGGAAGGGGTGAACGCAGAAAGTCAGTGCACCCCTTTCCCTCCCGTCTGCTTGGAGACACTGTACTCCCCCCAAAAAAGAAATACAAAGGTGATGTTTAACATGTTTTTTACTTTACTGACAGCCAAACCACAATGCAGCCCTTGGATCAAAGCAAGCACTTGGTAAAAGTAAAAACGACTCAGTGACGGGTCCAGAGCTGAATTATGTGGTATTTGACCTTTCAGCGACATCTTTGTAAAACACTGCCTGGCAAAATCTACTGGGGAGTAATCTTCCAGATTAGCTGCTTTGACTCTGGGCTTCTAGTTCAAGTACAAGCATAAAATGTGTTTCAGACAATGTCAGCGGTAGTTAGAGTGATATTCTGTGCACTATACTCACTGGTCTCAGGTTACAGAGAAACAAAAGGAGCAATTCCACATCAGGCAATCAGAATAAGGAGGCTTGAAAAGGTGCTGCACATGCAGACTTAACTCCCAGATATAAAGCAAGTGACTAAGCAGTTTCCACTAATCCTTCATATACCCATTTCTAAAAAATGAAACAAGTCCCTGAATGTCTACATGGTAGATAGGTCAATGTCAGGACTGGCTTCAGTAGTTCTATTTACAGGTGTAGAGATAAGCATCCCCAGTACACAGGCTGTTCCGTCCCTTTGCTGTATCAAGCTCTACCTTTCTCACCACCCAATTAAGTGACTAGATTTCTGCCAGAAACACAATTTTGTCATTTAAACAAATTCTTTAGTTTCTATTTAAGGGAAGAATCAAAAGGTCTGTACCTCATCCATGCAGCTTGCACACCACGAACAGCTCTGCAATAGCAGCTCCCACACTTTCATACCTTTCTGGTCATGAGAGATGCCCCAGTTACATTTATTAGTGCTCGTAAGAAAACACATAGGTATTGATAGGGTCAGCAATTGCAGGAGCGGAGTTGCAAAAATAGATGTATCATGTAGTAATCTTGGCACAAGGGGGCATGCAGCACTCCTTTGCAAATTTTTTACAGCAATAAACCACCTAATGTGTCCACAACTGTTGCTCTGAACACTAGCAAGATTTAAAGCAGCACTCACAAGTGCAGTCATCAGCTCTGTCTCTCTTTAGAGAGACATCTTTCCCTTATTTGCCTGCGAGTTTTAACACAGCTCTCAAAAATAACCAAGAGCCACTCTGGGTAACAGCAACAGCAGCACTTTTCCCTCCAGCATGGCAAATCTCAGCCTTCTTCACCTCCCTGCGTTCCCCCACCTGTAGCCCAAGCAGGCAGCATTAATGAGCCAGTCAATTCTACAAAGGTGACCGTACCTGTCTGCAAATCCCACCAGTAGTCACCTCCTGGAACTGAAGAACAGCAGCTGGCAGAGGGGAAAAAAAATCTCCTGAGCTAGTCATGATATAAAGGACGGAGCTGAATGATGAAAGGAACAAAGTCATTGAAGGGATTTGCTCCATGCAGTGTCTATGCAGTTCAGCTGCTGTTCATTGTATTGGAAACAGCTGTCATAATATTATGTTCACTTCAAAAGTACATAATGATTAAAACATTTTTGGTAATTAGGAGATTCAGCTAGAGGCAGTAAACCAGGTGATGTACACTGCAATTAGGACTGAAAAAGGTAGTGTTCTCCTTTACTCCCTTTTATGTAAAGCAATGATCAGAAATGACTCAGTCCTTTGCTTTCACTACTAAACAGATTGTACAATAAAATTACCTACTGGGGTAGGTGGGTGCTGGCCACAGCAAGGAGGGATGTAGGTGCTAATTTCAAAACTTAAACAAGTGGGCCAGAGCACCCTCAGCCAGTTTAAAACAGAGGTTTTACTCTGCTGAAGGCAATAAAGCATTATCAATATTCCCCAGCTAAGGATTTGTCTCAGTGGGTGCAAGCTGAAAGTGAAATGTTGCTGGATTAAAACAGGCACAAAGAGTGTCTTTGCAAAGATGCAGATGACTGCACAAAGTGAGGAGCAGTGAAAAATAAACCCTTAGTCTAAGGGGTGTTTGAAAATACTGCTTTAGTATGGCTTATCTCTGTCCATCCTGACAGATCAAACAGAATGCAAAATAATTTATCTGTAGCCATATTTTTACTGGTCTTAAATACAGCTGTAAAACAAATTTCAGAACCCAGGGGAAGCAAACTCTTTGAGACTCTGATCAATAACAAGATTTAACTCAAAGTCTCTTCCAAACCCCATTTTTTTAACCCCTTGATCTCAGAGTGATAAGGCTATTATTGATAATAGAAGTTGTAAAAAACATTTCCTTTATCCGAAAGTTGAATTATAGACTCTCTTTAGAAATTAAGCCTCAAGAAAAACTCAGATAGATGCATTAGATAATGAAAAATGCTTAACAGAAGAATGTTTTATCTAAGGAAGTGCAGAAGTCATGTGTCTTTGGAAAAAAAAAAAGCTCAAAATGCTGTCTTTATGGCAATATTCTAGAGAATATGTTCCAAATAACATGGCTATATCATGTCCTATCAAATGGACACAGAATAGTTTGAAAACGGTTATCAGTATCAGCGTTATCGTAAGTGCTTTACAACCAAACTGGAGAGACTTGTTCCCTGGGAGTTGAAAGGACGTGTTTAAGTCTGAATTCCATATTTTTGTTAAGTTGCATAACCGAACAGAAAGCACGCTTACAAAATTCGGGGTGAATGACAAGCTGCAAGAGGTTGTCAACACCTGGGAGGATGGAATTCAAATTCAAAATTATCTTGAGATATTAGTTTAAACTCAGCATAGAAATGCAACAAAAACAAGTGCTCAATATTCAAGAAGTACTAATCCGCAAGTAGAAATGAAGAAAGCCTGTTTGGAGAGAAAACAAAATAATACGGGGCTTATAATGAACCCTGAACTGAACAAGAGTCAAGAAAATGAGGCTGTTGTAGTAGAGAAAGGAACCATCATACTGAGATGCATAAATAAAAAATAATTAATGGACTCCTGTCAGTACTGCAGAGGCCTCAGCTAGAATATGATGCCCTCTTTGGGGCATCATTATTACGAAATCTGTAGACAAACTGGAGGGATTCTTGAGGAGATTGACAAATCTTATAAACAATTCAGCAGCCATAGCCTGTGAGAAAAAACAGAAAGGATGAGGTGCGTTTGACTCAGGAAACAGAATTCTGAGGCTGGAGGGAAAGAAAAGTTTCTTTAAATCCATCAAGGTTGCTATAAAGATGTCTATGATTGATTTATTCCCCGTATCCACTTGAAAATGTGTTTGTTATGGAGAAGAAAACCTGGAAGCAAACCCTTGCTGAAAACAGATTCTTCTTTTATTTGAATGTTTATATGCCAGAAACGCTGAGTTAGAGCTGTTTGGGAAGCAGAGAAACATTCTTAGTTTTTAATTTACTTTCTTCTTATTCCTACTTACATTCCAGTGAGGATTTTCACTAAAAATCAAAACATGAAATAAAAAATTAACCCCCTAAAATCTTTCTATCTCTATTAGAGCTATGTGAAGTCAGAATAAAATCAGGCATCTTTCTGAGGTCTGCAAAACTAAAAAGAATAACCAGCAGTCAAACTCTTCATCGGTCAAATAACTTTACAGTGCTGTCCTGTCACACTAAAAATTATAATTCCCCTCCGGTCTCATTGAAGCAGATAAAAATAGAAAGTGTGAGGTTAGGAGGAGCATAAGGGAATCCAGCTTTTGCCTCTAGGTTTTGAGAAATAAGAGAGAAGTAACTAATTTCTATTATTAGTCATTCAAGGCAGCCAAAGGCAAACTTTAGTGAACTTTGTATCAGTGGAAAATCCATTTATAACTTACTTTGATTTCTGTTCCATTTCCACACTAGGACAAGAAAATGATAAGCTGTAGCTACATCACCAAATCAAAAATTTGTGGGAATACCTGTGACGAATTGCCACGTATTTGGAGATAACGCCATTTTTCTCGCTTGGGCTTTTCAGACTTTCAAATACACTTATGTAATAAATAGAAAACAATTTCTCCCGTCCATTCTTCAAATATTTCGAGTCACGCACAGATTTGGGGAAGGCAAACTTTAATCTTCCATTCCATTGACGCCCGTGATTGAGGCTTTGCTCTGGCACCTTCCCCACACCGGACAGCTCTGATGTTTGTCTGTGTAACCGCTTCAGGTGAGGGTGGTTACGGGTACGACGCAGGACGGCATCCCCATGTCAGCCGGGGAGCAGATGGGCAGGATCTGCAGGGACGAAACCTGTTTTGTAGTTCACACCACTGAATTTCTCTCCTTTTTGTCCTCACAGAAGGAAGGGACCACGTTCTTCTGTTTTGTAACATCCTCTAGAAGAAAGAGAATAGCTTCCCAGGGAAAATGTTTCAACAAAATTGTATTTTCCAATGAAAATAGCTTTTATGCAGAAGTTTCAACACACTCTAATGATAACACTTAGGAAGTAAATAGCACTTTTAATTTGTCAAAACATTGCACAAACGTCAGCTAATTAACCTCACCACACGTCTTTAAGACAGGCAAGTACTGTCAGCTCTGGTTAATAGACGGCACAGTAAAAACATGAAATAAGTTGCTTGCTGAAACCTACACAGTGAAATAGTGGAAGAATTGGGGTGAAAATGTGAAGATTTCATGGTCTTTTACCCTTTGATTGATTCAACAGGCAGCACAGCTTCAAAGTGAGACAGCATGTTTAGCCCTAGTGATAGCGTTTCGGCTCAGTATTCAGTAGAGTGTTCTGCAATAGAAAGTCTTTACACTACTTATGCTGGGACCGCTGAGAAGTGTAAGCCCCCTCTGCCTGGAAAAGCGGGACATAGGAGGGGAGAGCCTGCCATAAAGAGGGCAAGGGCATCTCCAGCACTTCACCTTTCGGATTTAGGCAAAGCAAGCGGCATTTCCCGAGAGCACTCCCCAAATGCTGCGCAATCGGTGCATTGTGTGAGAAATCATTGCTACATAGGTGGCAAAGAGAAGCTCTCCCACATCCTATTGTGCACAGATGATGTGGGAGTGTTTGAACAAAGTATTTATAGGCTATATGATAAACCTGGAGCTTTCTCCAGCGTCTAGGCTGAATTCCAGTTCTGCCGTGATGGTTAAGAGGAATTATCTCTGACAGCCCCTGAACCACAAGGCAGGCAGCGATCAGTGGATGCATGCAAGAAATGTCCACTGTATAGTACCTACCATCAGCCTCAGGTATGCACAAATATCTGCATAGACGGGGACAAATGGGGAGCAGAAATTTCCCCTTTTCTGTTACTCATTTAAAGTAATACTGCTGTATGCTCGACAGCAAAGATACACTAAACAGCATCTTTACTGATGATTTACACAAAATCACCAGCACTGCGAAGACCTTGATGGTTTTTCAAAGGTTTTGTCAAAACTGTCATGTCTGTTCTGCAGTAAATTCTGAAATGTGACTTTTACATAGGAGAGAAATGTCATGCTCAGCTGAGGAGCCTAGCCATTTATCCTGTCAGGACCAGACTTAGCTCTGGAAAGACGGTGACTTCAGAGCAGCTCCCGAGAAAGATTTCTGAAGAGCAGAAATACAGGAGCTCTGTGGCTCCACGCTCCTCAGATATAAGGGGAAGAACTAGCAGAATCCTAAAGAAAGATACAAAAATCAGTACACTTACAAAGAATAGGTGGCATTAGCAATTTTCCAGCCGCATCTAGTAAAGTTTTAATGTTACTTTGTATTTATTTGGTTTGCTTAGTAGTTGTTCCTCTGGTAGAAAATAATTTCAATACAGTATAATGGAAATGCGGGGTCCTTTTTGAAGAGAGGCTTTATAGGTATCGCTAAAGCTAGCAGAATTCTGGATTCACCTGATTTCCACTAGAAGTTTATTTTGTAGCAGGTTCCTCTTGACAGAAAAGTCTTTAATCTCAACCCTAACATAAATAGTCTTAGAAAAATGGGTCAGCATTTCCTGACTGAGTGCTTCTTGTCAGAAAATGCTGATTTGATTCAATTAACATCCTGTGTGGGAATGTGACTATTTCAATGAAAATATCCTCAGGAAAGGATTGCTATGGTTGAAGATAATGTTTCTAGTAAAAAAGTCAGAGTGCAAGACTCAAGATACAAATGCCAACAGCCTACTATTTAGACTGTTCTCTTGGGTTCTGATGATTCATTTTCGAGACCTGCTATTCTCCCACCTCCAAGAGACTGACAGAACGACAAGACTACAGAGTGCCCCTTTCAGTCTTTCTTGCTGAAGCAGTTGCATTTTAATAAATGATTTAATATTCACTGGTTTGGAGAAAGGCTGATTTTATAATCAAGTGAATGGGGCACTCGGGCTACTGGGGGTCTGGTTTCCTGAACCTGGTCTGTCTGATTCACAGCAGTGAACTGAAAGTTTTCTTTTTAATTTTTTCAAAATTTATGCAATGCAGAAAAAGAAGAATATGAAATATTCTGCCTGCTGCCAGAAGTCAGATGGTCCCTTCATCCTTTGTATGTGTTTGCATGCCAGCACCAGCAGGGAAGCTGCGTGCTGAAGTGGGGTGCAGCCCCCCTGATGCACCAGCCAGGAGAAGGGGTTCCTCATTTCTGAATTCCATCTCTTTTTGATCTTTTCATGCTGAAATACCTTGCTAGCCTTATGCCTGTGGAGACACCAGTGGATGGACATAAATGAGGAATGACATCTACTAAGAGCGGGAACTGTTAATGAAGGACTAGCAATGATATAATTTATTTTGCGTGGCATTAGTCGAGTGTCCCATATGTCACATAACAACAATGGGCCAGAGAGAGAGTTGCTCCCCCACAACTGCATGGTTGAATTTAGCTCCTGAACAGAGCTGGTTTTGCCAGATCACCTCTGGACTTCTAGGAGCTAAGGCACATCAGTGTGTATATGTTCCTCGGTTAGGCAATTTTCCCAGCTTCTAGTATCACATGCACTAAAATCTTAGCAGCAGCTGTCAGTTATGAGATCAAAAGGTGCAGTATATATGGATATCACTTTTGCTGACTACAGGAACTTTTATGCCATGTTAAGGTTTCTTTGAAGTTAATAATTTTGTAAGTGAACAACCTCTAATGGCAGTGCTTAAACAATGATACAAATGGCTTTACATTCTCAGGGAAATACTTGCATAGCATTCTCTCTTCCTCCTGCAGCCTTTTAAAAGACATCTTGCTACACCATACTAACAGAAAGCAGAATATAGCCTCGTTGCAAAAGACAGAGAGGTGGGGTGGGTTTCTTTGGTACCTTCAGTAAATGACGTGACACCAGTCACAGATGGAAAACTGCGTCTCTGCAGGATGCAGTAGCACAATACCGGCTTGCTCTCTGCCTGCCTTGCCAGTCTGCTTGATGCGACTCAGGCTGGAGTCCCATCGCCAGTGTGAAGGGAGAGGACAGAAGAAGCCACAAGCATGGGAGGTCATTTAACTGTTGAAGCCAAACCCCACTTCCCTGCTAGGGTATGACTCCAGAACAACCCTTGCCCTTCTTAAATATGGTCAGTTTGTGCCTAAGGTGTGCATGGTGAAGAGCTGGTTATTGCCTCCTTCCCTGGAGAGAGGAGGCAGGGAAGGCAGGAGGGCCTGTCATATGGGCCCAGCATATTCAGTGAAAAGTCCAAAATCATTGTAATGATGCTAGATCCTGATTGAAAATAAAAGCCAATTGTTCCTCAGTAACACTGGAATTGCCTGGGGAGGAGGGAGGCAGACATGCCACACACGTGCATGCTACAAGGAGAAGATGAATCAAAGTACAAAAGCTGCTATTCATTTCAATATATCAAAAGTATATTCAATATATCAAAAGTATATCCAGAGAGAGCTCGGGACCACTGACACCCAGGGATACAAACACAGGGAATGCTCTATCCTTGTTCCTCACTGCCAGGAGGCAGGAAGCCCTGCAGAGCAGCACTACCTCTCAGCGTCAGGCACATGCAAACCTCCCTCTTGCCCTAGTTGCAAAGTCAGCACAAGTTTTGAAGGTTTCCCCTTCAGTCTCCAAGCACAGCTTTGGAACCAGTGACGCAGAGTATCATTATTTATGTCATATAAATACTTTTCCTATTTTTCTCCCTGCAGCATGTGTTGATGCTGAACCTTTGTTTTAAGAAGTATTTACTGATTCATATTTTAAACATATGTTGGTCTTACTCTGAGTTTTGAGTGGATGTGGAAGCTCTAATAAAGTGGAGTCCAGTCTTTAAGATACTCTGACAGGTACAAGGACCATTGAAGTCCGTCTGGGCGTGAGGTCCATGCTGCATCCCCAGAACGGTCCTGAATGTCAGCACTTTTTTACTACCTCAGGTCTGATAAATGTCTTTGCCTTGAAATTTTTTAAGTGTTTTAAAATCGCTTGATAGCTTCAAGGACAAGGAGACTGCATCTCCTTTTTTATTATTTCCTTTTCTATCAGATTTTTACTGCATTTCCTTAATCTATAGCACTATACATGTATTACACAGTTACAAATCTGTATCATCTGACTTTTAGCAGAGAGGCATTAATGGCAATGTCAAGTTTTTTCAGACTATGTGCTTATGTGGGTTTAATAGATGTCAGGGCCAGGAAAGCACATCACAATCTGCAAGTCTGACCTCCTAGCACAGGCCATTGGATTGCCCTTTATTAATTCCCACTTCACATCCACTAGCTGTCCTTGAGCTAGAATATCTCTCTGAGGAAAAAAATCAAATATTCCTATATACATTTTCAGTGATGCAGAATGTATTACCTGCCTGGATACATTGCCACAGTGACTGAATGCTTCTGTTGTTAAAAATACTATTTCTGTTCTTGCCTGAATCTTCCTTGTTATGCTGAAGAAAAAGAAGATATTCCTTGCTTTTGGATGAAACATAAGAAAAAAAAAAGAATAGGAACCCCAAATTGCTATTATTTTTTATCTGTTCCCCACATATATAGCCTGTAAACAACTCGCGCATAGCTGGTTTTTGGTGATCTAAATATATTAAACTCTCAAGACATGCTTCTAACTCATTATTTTTTTCTCAATATTCTCTGAACCCTCTCCAGCCTCTTAAATTCCAATTTTAAAGGATGGGCCATAACAAGATGTGGTACTCTAATAGCAGTCACTTCAGTGCTAATTGCAGGAGAGAATGTAAATTCTCCTATTCAGCACTCCCACAGTTGCACATTTAAAGATGCTGGTAGCCGTTTTGACCATGCCTGTTATGCTGGAAACTGTAATTCTCCATCATAAACGTCAAGTCTTTGTCAGTGTTTCCTACGATAAGATCTATTCTGCAATTATATATTGTACCCTTCTTTTATGAGAGGCATGATTTTATACTTGGACATATTCTAAGAAATTTTGGTTCTTTATGTTTTTTGACTCTTTATGGTGAACTTTGTGTCTCAGTATTTTCTGTCATTGACTTGGGCATTATTTTCCTTTTCTTTCATCTTATATCACCTGAAAACTTTATTAATATGATTTACAGGTATCTTTCAAGATTATGACAGAAGAATAATTTTTTTAAATATGAGAAAAAATGTGGAATGTGCTCTTCTAAAAGCCAAGCCCTATGGGATCACAGTAGAGACAGCAGCTCAACAAGATTTACTGTTTCTAAGAAAATTTTTTAACTATTATTTAAGCAGCTTTTGATTCATTTACAGTCTAACCTGTTGATTTTATACTATTCCAATTGATTAATCAAGAAGTTATCAGATATCAAGTTGAATGTTTTCCTTCTGCCTTAGTATGTTACATCAACATTTTTGCTTTTGCAAGATTTTATAGTGCTGTCAAAACATACCCAGTCAGTTTGATTAATCTTTTCTTCTGTAAACTCTAATTTCTTTATCAGGATCCCTTACTAGTCATTCCACTATTTCATCAGTGATCCATGTCAGTCTAAGCAGATCTATAATTGCTCAGATCATGCCATTTCTTTTTAAATAATTGCACAATGCTTTCCCACTGCCAGACCACTGAAACTACCTCTGTGCCATAAGGCTTGCTGAAAACCTGTGGTAATGGTGATGACAGTTTCTGGGAACTAGGAACAACAGAAGTGGTGGACATCCACAAGGAGATGGGAGACACAGGAAAGTGCAGACACCTCTTCGCTACTTTTTTACTCTTTTTCTATCGCTCTCTAATGTTTTCTCCTCGTTGTCCTTTTGCCTCTTTTTTCTTGCCTTTGGTGAGGCAATGGTACAATTTTCCTTTTCCAACCACCTTTTAACCTTTTTTACTTTCCTTTTTATATTTAAAAAAACCCACCACAATCTTGTGTGGGCACTTAATTCCCTTGGATTCTTTTCCCTTCTATTTGCTTCTACCATTTCTCTGTTCCCTCTATTCTGTTCCTTTCTTTGGTGTTTTCATACAGAAATTCTCTCTCTCTCCCTGCCCCCTTCATTTTCTTCTTCCTCATTCCATGCTTTGTTTCCTCTTGCAGTCTTCCTTTGTTCTTCCAAATAAACAGCATATTCTGAGGTTTCTGTGCAAGGAAAGCTAATTCACTTGTTCTCTGATTCTTCCCCTTCCTGATCGTGTCGATTCTGAGCAGTACATTTTCATGGATTTTTTTACCCATTTTCAATTTTTTTTTAAACAGTATCTTGCTCTGAGACCCTGGTTTGAAATAAGTAGATATTAATGCAAAAAGGAAGCCAAAGGATTTCAGCAACTTAGATTATCTTTGACCTCCTGATTTTGGTGATCTGTGGCAATTTTGAAAGAAATAGTAGTTGTTGAGTACTTGCATTGGGTCACATTTTTTTCCCACAAACTAGAATGAATAATTATAACCTGCAAATAATAGATTGTATTAATATCTTTATCCTTCATCAGTTAAGTCAACACACTGTGTACTCAAGAATACTTGTTAGTTTTTCAGATAACAAGAAACCCGCTCTCTCAATTTCTTGCAAAACAAGTCAAACGTAAAGGATTCTCTTTGAATTGTCAACATTATCATTCAGTTTCATTAGCTATTGTATTAATTTGGAGATTTAATCACTTGAATCTATTGATTTAATGATTTAATTTTATTTGTGATATAAATGTGGTTATTATATTGCTTCACCTTTAATTAGCTTAGTGAAATACAGAAATTAGCTCAGTAGTATGGTGGATTAAGTCTATATTTGCTTGCTCACTCCTTATAATAAAATACATTAAAAGATGGACAGACTGTTTTCATCCCATCAAACTGAAGGAAGATTCATGTGCTCAGTGAGCGCAGGTAATCTTAAGTAAGTAATCTCCAGCTCAAATGAGGATTCTTACAGTCTTGGGTAAGGAATTTGCGAGTCACATAGGTCTCTTTGCAGATAAATCCCCACAAGAGATACTGTGAGCAAATCACCTAATGCTGAGATCAGGGCTGCAAGGGCAACAGCAGATACTGGGTACAACCCAGTGAAATGCTCCTTTATCTAGACCCTACTCATATTCGCTTCAATACCAGTAATGTTTTTGCTGCTAAAATTGCCCTGTCAAGTAATTTGGAAGGGTGAAAAATCCAGCTGACCTGAATCGTTAGCCTTGCCTGTGAAATCACTCAGCCTTGTTTACTGTATACTTGCGGGTGCACAGATCTAGTGTCATCACCCCTTCCACTCCGCCGTGGCATTGAAAAGCTGTAACACTGTCATTGTACACCCGCAGAACAAGTGGCAGCCAAATAAACATATGCCCAGTCCTCTGTTACTGCTTATGTAAAGTGTCTGTGATGGCGAAATGGGAAAAAAGCACTATTGGCTCCACTGTCTAATCAGGAAACTGCTCTTTTAATGAATGTATTCTTCTGCTCAGAGTACTTCTATTGAAATGAATTTGTTAGCCCCAGTAACACTGTCTTTCATCATGCAAATCAAATGGTGTTTTCCTTCGCTCCTGCCAGTTATAAAATACCCGTGCTTGTCAAATGCAAAGACAAATTACTTTGCCTTGCCTCTGGTCTTATTTATAGAACAAGAAAGTGAGTTATTGTAGCCCTGAGGACTACAGCTCTATGTTGTACACCAGTATCATTTCTCTGCACGCAGAGTGTGTTGTAGGTTAAACTAGATCTTTAGGTGGAAATAAGGTAAAATGCCAATTTGCTTTAAAATTCTTAAGAATGAGATTTCAGCTGAATATCTCGGGTAAATAAAAGTTTGGGGCACCTGGAGAGACAGGAGTCTCTAATGGGTGGGAGATTCCCAGCCTGAGTTCCCTATGTGTTTAGATAACTAGGATAAATCCCTCTCCAAAGCTGTGTCTATCCACTGACTGTAAACAAGATTTAGACAATTTGATTGCTGAACAACATCTAATTTTGGTGCAGCAGTGGTTAAGTAGGGCAATCATTTTAACAGATTTTATCTTTCACAGTCCCTTTGAATACAGGTGCGATGCAGAAAAATACTCTTATGGGTGCTACCCTAGTCCACCACAGATAGTCAAGAGAGAGATGGAAATGGTCTTGTGAAGGAACAGAATTGCAGCAGCCAGGGCACTACGATCTTGGTTTTAGGAAATACTCTCCATTACTACCCCCAAAAAGTTAAGATTCAAAGTCCACAAAGTTCACGAGTCTCTTTTTTATTGAATTCAGTGAGTTTCAGAATAGTCTCAATGGTGGTTTTCATTCAGCAAATAAACTATACAGGCTCCTCAATATATAGTGGATTTCCACACTCCCCTGAACAGTATTAAGAACCTGTCATTCTGAATAAGGCAAACATAATTTAAATTGACATCTTCTTAACATGATAAAAATTATGTATCATCCTTCTTATGTTTGTAGGTTGTGACATTCTGGGAGCAGGGACAAATCTCTTTAAATATTTAACAAGCACTTGACATACATAATGTGATGCCGTAAATAAATATTTTTCTTGAAACCCCTTTCCTGTGAAAAGGGGAACCTACCAGAAATTCAGAAAACTCTGAAAGGTCACACGGCAAAGCATTACTCCGTCAAAGAGAACTCACTTATAGCCAAAAATAGAAACTAGAATAGGAAATGCAGCTTCCAGTTTCAAAGCTAACAGAGAATAAGATATGTGCAAAAAGGGTAAAATATGTGAGAACTTTTAGTTGCAGCTCGGAGCTGCTTGAAGGCAAGGTGGGTGACAACAAATCAGTCTATGTGTACCATGCAACTACTGAAATGTGAGATAAGGCTGGTGTGTGACAAAGAGCTTTCAGGTCATCGAACAACTGCTTGTGCTTAAATTCCTGCCATGAGAAATGATCTGGCACGAACTACAACAGACATTTTTAATTACATAATTTGGTAGCCTGGTTAGCCGCTGCAGAATGGATAAAACCAGCTGGTGAAATGTTTGTTTTGCCCTGGTCCCATGATAATGTTTTAGATGTTAGTTCATTCTTTATTTGAGGAGATGGACAAAGGCATTTCCTTTCCCACTGCGGGCTGACAGAGCCCTTACATGCCATTGGTTCTCTTTGACTCAAATGGAAAAATGCCATCAAGTGACTAAATACCATCCCCAGCTCCCTGGACTTGCTCTTATGTCTCTCTTCCAGCTACTGTCCTTGCCCAATAGCATTCCCTGATGGAGAGATGCAGCCTTCATGTTCCTGCATCGCAGATGAATGGCAAAACAAGAGACTACAGAGATAGTCTCTCCATTGCCAACCGAATGCCGCGCATGAACGAAACACTTTGAAACGCACCGAAGCCACTTTCTGGAGAGATACTGAGAGCAGAGAGTGGCCTGACAGGCCCCTCGCACGGGGTAGAAGTACAGTGCAGGACAGAGACTGGGACCGCAGTCTATTATATCCAGTGTGAATGCCTGATATATCTGCCTTCTATGAATTCTCTGCTCTTCAGTCCACTATCCAGCCCTTGAGCCAGTGAAACTTTCTGGATGAAAATTTTGTGGAACCAGAAGGTTCCAAAGCAAAATGCCCGCTTTTTGAAAAACTATAGGGATTAGTACTTCAGGGACAAGTAGAAGTGGAGTCTGTATTTAGTCCTGATGCCATGCAAGACTCCAGTTACATGACTGATAAGAAATGGAATTAATGCAGCTCTGAAATGTAGAATTACCTTGCAAGAAAATGAAAGAAAAAGATAAAGATAAAAGCACAGAAGATCATTTTAGTATCTGAAAGAATGAACACCAGAAAATTAAAGCAGGAAACAGCAGCTGTTTTGAAACTTAAGTTTGAGAACTCAACATTTGGCTTTATTCTGCTGCCTCTAAATTAAGTGTCAGAGTTACGTAGCTGTGCGTTCAAAGGAGATGATGTTTTGTAAATATTATGCCTACAGCTGCCCTGGGTGTGTTATCAGGAGAGCTAATAAAACTGGCTAGCAGTCAGAGCTGAGCTTCTTCCAGCTCTTGCCCACCAAAGCCTTCAAATCTTATGTCTTTGTCTCTTGTTTTGGGCCTGCCCTGACATTAAGTGTATATCAGAAATAGTTGAAAGCAAAAAAAAAAAAAAAAGTTATTTCCTTCTCTCTAAATTTGAATCTGGAACCAATGGCTTTATGATACCTGCACCTTTGGTTTTTGGGCAGCTGTGCTGCATAAGACCAGGAGTGGCTGATGTCCACCTTGGCTTCCCTCAGTGGAATCTGATAGGGGAAATTCTTACTATTGCTGAAGACCAGATAATTGTGGGAATTTCTCCTAAATTAGATTAAGACCTTTCAAAAGTGAGCTGTACTGAAGAGAAAATTCAGAAAGGGAGACAAGGCAGTTAGGGAATGACAATGATGTACACCTGTATTATAGAACCTATCATGACTTAGATCACCCATTATGTGGATTATATTACTCCAAGTTTACCCAGAGTGCTGTTCCTGACAGTGGAAAATAGAGTGTTTTTAAAATGCTGCACAGCTTCCAGGTTAACAGCTACTGATGCAACTAGAGTATTCATCAGAAGACCACTCAGTAGCTACAGGAATTCACCTAGTCACCGAGTGCAATTTCTTATCTGATTCCTTCTCTCACATTTTTATTGTTCTGTTGCTTGTTTTCTTATGTGAAGTTGGATCCAAAGGGAGTGTGGGAGAGAACAAGGCAAATCTGGATCACTCCAAAGGGATGCACAAATACCGGAGTACTGCAGGATATGGATAAGTATTCAGGAAGGAGAAACTAATCTCTCCACTGCTTCTTCGAGCTTCAGTAAATCTGACAGTATCAGCTGTGAGGCTTGGTAGCAATGCTTTAAGGACATGAATACTTTTCATAAAACTCGGAGATCATTCCATTAGCAGGGTGGTGACAAATCATATTGCCCCCTTCCACACGCATGCACAAACACACACACACACAGAGTTGGCATTCTTCTTTGGACTCCTTGCTAGCTTGTATGAAAACATCCAGAAAGCCAAGCACTGGGATAAGAAGATGCACGGTACTGCCAGCATATCCAGAACCAGCTGCTTTATCCTTGCCAAGGAATGGTTTCCGTCCCAGCTAGCACCATTAATATGTCTCCGGCTGCTAAAGGGAAAAAAACCAGAGCAGCCTGTTACTGTACCTGTCTCTGCTACTCATCCAGCCTTTGGCTTAGACATTGCTCTCTCTCACCTCCTTTCCAACAGGGACTTAATTTGGAGAAGCTGGATATACTGTTCGCCATCTTTATGTAAGGACTGCATATGTGAGCAGTCAGGGAAGTCTGTTTTTTCTGTCCACTGGTCTGTCCACTCTCTGTCCTGGTCCACTGAAGTCTCTTCAGTGTTATGCAGGATTCAGACCACCACACAGATGTCAGCCAAGTGCCATGGTACTTCACAGTTTTCCACATGGAAGCTTCCTGGTGGATACCCTTCCTTTTTTAAATTGAGTACTCTTCCAGTGGTTTTGATCTTTTTTTATCTTTTGTGTGTGTGTGGTTCATTCACAGAACTGAAAAATCAATAATTCACATGTTTTTAATCAGATGTAGAAAGGTACCCATGCCTAACATCTTGAAGAACATGTGTGGAGATAAGGTCCTGAATCCAAAACCATGGGTGTGACTCAGAAGTTTATCTACCTCTTTTTGAAAAATTTACCTGAAGCCTTTTCTTCAGACAGCATGGACCTGAATTAAACCACATTTATGGCTATGATGGCTTTGTTATTCATATTAACCCTTCTGGAAAAAAAAAAAAACATAACCCCTGTGACTAAACGGTAGCCCACAATAGTGCTTGTAAGAGTGATGAGATCACTGCTTACCTGACTCATCTCAGATAAATGGGCTGCTGGAGAGAAGAGTTTGTGCTGCACTCCAGCCAGCCAAGCATCATCTGCAGTGATTCAGACTTCAGATAATTAGCTTGGTGTAATTATTTCAGGAATCCCCACACTGGGACTATTAAAGATGACAAGTTAACTACATGAGCCTGACAGGCAGGATCACCATAAGCTGCAGTCCTCCAACAGCATATGTAACTGTCTTAAGGAAGCTCAGCTGCAGAGCACTCAGCACCAGGCTGGGGTGGGAGCACCCCCACTGGCTCTCTCCATTATCCTGCCTTGGAATAACTAATTTTTGAGCACTTGCCTAGGCCAATCTGGAAAGGAAAGATTTTAAAACATTTTTCACAGACCACTACTCTACCTTGTAGCAGGGTTCAAGTCACGGGGACCTCAGTGTTCAGCCTTATGACCCACCAAGAATACTTAATGAGACTTCATAAATACATTTTCTGAGCCTCCTCAATGTAATTAATGTACGCTTGTGAGGAAGGGACTCAGGAAGCAGATATCTGTGTGTTCTCCACTGTCAGACTGCTCATACTTCATGATACTAATGTCAACTGTTTCAAGACAGATCACAAACCTCCAAAGGGTCAGTATCTTTCAAAATAGTGTGAGACTAAGAGTCGTCTTTGAAAATTCTTTGGACTTTGAAATCCTACATGTTCTGCCTGAATTTAAGGGAAAAACCATCTTTCACCTTGCTTTGTCCGAGTTTATTCATAGACAAAATAGGAGAAATAATTCTTATATTCTTCCAAGAACCAGAAAAATTTCCAAAGGCTCCTAAGCTGCAAAGAAAATAAGGCCATTGAGGGTTAAGTTCCTAGGCTGTATAGGAATTCTGAAAATTTATCGGACAGCATTAAGCTGATGTTTTTCAAGCATATCAGTATGTTTCAAATGGAAGTGCTATGCAGTGCTAAATAGTAATTTACTTTTTTTCCCTTTGTGATTGATGTTTTCTGTTTACTAGACTGTCATGGAAACAGAGCATCTGTGATTCTGAGGAAGCTAACCATCGCTGTGTGCTGTCCTATTAGAGGGAATCCCGCAACCCAGAATTCAGATGAGCTTTGGGGAGAGACAGGGAATTGTAGCCTCCATAGGCTTTGGGTTGGCAAGGTTTTTTGTGTTGATTTAGAGAAAGGTACTGGAGATATATGAGAAATATAAAATAAAAGGCTCTGTTTAAGATTAGAAAGATAAAATCTGATCTCCCTCAAGTGATCAGATAAAGCAGTCAAAGGATCTTTGCCTTGCACAAAGACGGAAAGCTGATAAACAGAATCATTTGTGATAGGCATTTAAAGAGGAGAGGTTAAGGGTCCCTCAGATAAAATGTTAAGAGATTTCTTGTATGGTCAGAGTCAAATGGAAGGTACAATTTTCAAGCAGGAGGTGGGCTATTCTTATGCAAGATTAGAAGGTCAGCTTTCTGCAAAAATGGGGAAAATTTCCATATTTATTGAGGATAAAATACTCCCATTTTCATGATGTAACTGAACAAAGGTTCTCTGAAGTAGGATAGATCTGAGGAACACTTGGTGATGCAACTGCTCCAAATAAGCTATTTTCCTGAATTCACGTATGGTTCAGTTCACTCATGTGGCAGGTGCCAATGTCTTTGCAGACAGGAGTTCCTGCAACACATTTCTTGGTTATAATACCAATATCTGCTGAAACCTGAAGCAGGATTAACAGGGGACTGAGGGGCAAGGCAAGGGCATGGAGAAATACCTTTCTGGCTGTTGAGGGTGACGGGATAATAATGAATGTCTTCGCACTACTCCAAGCAAAAAATCACTGTGTTTCCGTACGGTTGGCTCAGCGAGGTGGCAAAAGGATAGCTGAGGTATTTTGTAGCAGAACATCTGATTTTCTGCCTCACTCTTCAGTGAGACCCAGTACCAGTCCATCCAGACAGCTTTTGTCGAAAGAAAATTCACTATCTAGCCAAGGAGACCTTTGGCCTTCCAGGGAACTAGAGCTTCTCAGTGGGCCTAAACAAGAAAAAAACATCCCAGCCTTGCATCATGGCCTGTGAAAGGATGTGAAAGGATGGTGGTACAGGGTTCAGACTGTGGACAAAGGCCCGGAGCCTACATGTTCATACAGACCTGCTCTTGATATCTTCTAGAGTCTTTAGGAAACAGCTTCAGAAAGTAAGTGATGTTTTGTCAACAGGAGACAGGGCTATTTAACACGTTTTTTCCAGACTGACTTTTATCCTGGACATTTCTCCTGAACCTTCCACAGACAGTCATTGGAGAAAAGAAGAAATATCTGACTATAAATATTCAACAGTCTGTTATCAGTTTAATATGCTTACAGTCTTCATGGAGTACTTAGAGGAGGACAGCTACTACGCTAGAGTGTTTTTAAAATGGAAAATTTTGAACCTCAGGAATGTGAATAATGCCATGACATTTCTGTGGCTAAATAACTAATCTGGAGGAGGTGTGTTTCTGTTTTTCTGCTCAGATATTTAAAGTGAAGTATTCCTAAATGAACTTTCACTAGAAATCGTTTACCAAAATCTGTGAAAAAATAAAAACAATTATGTGTTTCAGTACTTTGTAATCTATAGGTGGAGGAAAAAGTTGGAAGACATTAACTTCATTAACTGTTATAAATTTTTCCTTCTTCTCTTGCCAATGGACTGTTCCTCCGTTAGCAGTTTTAGGCCCAATCTTCATACTATGACTCAAGACTACATGGAAGAGATGCTCCAGACAAAAGTATATTTCTTGGAGAAGCTTCAGGAGGAAGCAAATGGAAGCAAGAATAAGAATGAACAGCCATGATGTAACATGTAATACTGCAGAAACTGTTCTTCAGGAGAGGTAGGATAAATCTGCAAACAAGAACAGAGTGAATTTCATTTTTCTGCTGCTTATACTTTCCCCTGCCCCTGTTTTGTGCCCTGTTTTCTCCAGTCATTATTTTAAGTTATGCTTTTTTGGCAGTTTATCAGTGTAGTTATTAACATTTCCAGTCCTTTGGATATCTAGGATGAAAAGAAAAGAAAGAGAGAAAGAGAGAAAGCTGAATTGAGCTTGAACTTTGGCTAGCTTCTTTCAGAGCCAAAAGGTTCCAAAGCTGTGCAGGGTATTGGTAATGCAGTGATTGCATCAGCCAATGCCCTTCAATATGCCCTCCTAGAAAGTCTACGTGCATCCTGGCCCTAAGATGCTTATTCACTGCGGGAAAAATGTCATCCTGGACAGAACTTTGGGTTTCAGTCTTATACTTGTTTTTTATAAAAATGGCCACCATATCAAGTTTATCCTTAGCATAAATCAAGGAGTTATTCATAGCCTTATATGAAGTACAAATTTTGGACCACACATTTAAAAAAAATTATGTTCGATTTATACTTACTATGTAGTGGTTTTTTAAGCAGTGTAGGGAAAGAGATCTGTGGAAATGAATTGTGTCACCCTAGTCATGCAAATGAAATGTACCACCCTGGGGAAAAAACCAAAACAAACCAAAACTTTTTAAGAAACAGTCTCATCATTCCTTTCATTCTCATTTGCTTTTTCACATCACTAAAGCTGCTCTTCTATTGAAGAAAAGCAGAAATTTTGGCTATCGAATCCAAATTATTAAAAAAAAATCAGAAGGAAAAAATCTTCAAAAAAATCCTGAGGCAGAGAGTTTATTTTGCTTTATTTAAAACATATATGATAAAGTGACAGAGACAATAGTGCCTGATTGGTCCTGACATGAAGCTCCCAGCTGCACAAAACATTTTGGTAGCCTGACTGGCTCCTTCTGATTAGATCTGACAGATTATTAGAATAGTAGTATTTGGTGGACCATGAGAGTAGGAACTGACACACAGTTTCACAGTAATGGACATTACTATCTATTGCATGATGATTGATTTTATTAATAATTTTTTCTTTTTTCTATGCATGTTCTTTTTTTTTCTTCCTTCTTTTTTTTTGTGTTTTGTTTCCTTCATCCTCCCTGAGGATTTGCAATATAATGTATGCTTAGCGTACGTTAGCAAGGTGGCAGCTGACAAGGTAACATCTTGGTCATGAGTTATCACCGTGCGGAGGGGCAGTGAACAACGTCATTCCATTTTCTGTGGTCCACATATCGGGTTCATTTCATATCTACTGCAAAGAGCAAAGTTATCTGAAAGACAAAAGGGAATGAGTAAGAACAGCAGCAGAGACTTATTTTGTTGTGCATAAGAACCCTGGGAGGCATGACAGGTGTTAAGCCTCTATTTCCACTCACTGATAAAAAAGTAAATAGATGCACGGAGCCTTTAAAACAAATCATACTTTTTTAAAGATGCGAGAAAACATTGAGAGAAGCAGTGTGAATGTACCCTTTATGCTCTAACCAGTCTTTTTTTATGTATCCAACGCTTGGTACAACTGCCATGACCATTAAGGGAATGACAGGACAGCTCTGCGGAATGGTGAGGGTGATACAGGACAATTAGGAAGCCTGCTGTAACTCTGCGCCTTTCATGTTGCTTAACCTACACCCCCTGCCGTCTGCTTAGTGATTTTTCCTCCCAGCACTTGCTTTTACAATGCCAACCTCCAAGTTTGTTCAAACTGCGACCCCTTCCTACAGGCTGGGCTGGCAGTGATCATTCCTGTAAAAGTTGCTTAACACTTCCTGTTATAACCCTTCTTTAACCAAAACTTAAGGGCTGAATGGAAACAAAATGCGGTTGTGTGTAACAGTGAGTCAGGCATCATGTAGAAAGAAATTGGACGTTATCAGGCAGTGAAAGTTATACCATGATACACAGGGACAAATGGACCAGGTTAAGACAACCTGCATTACATTTTGAGTAGTGACTTTTCCACTTCAGTGAAACTCTTTTGATGTGCTTTAGATACCACATTTGTTCATGGAGGATGGTACAACGTGCAGGATGGGCAGATTTAAATTTGTATCTTATTTTATAACTACAATAAAGGAAATGTTAAATCACTGGAGAGAAATGCTTCCTATCTTTTTAAAAGAATGTATAGCACCAGCTTTGCAGTTCCCCACGTGCAACTGTGGCTGCAAAAATATGAGAATCATAAAGAAAATACATGAAAGTGGCCTAAAGATTCTGTGATCCGAGTTATTCGTGCATAGCGGTTCCACTTATTAATAATAAGCTAGCTTGAATGTGAGACAAGGGATGGATTAGATGACCTCTCTAACTAATTTTCTATTATTTTAAAACCTCACGCTGTCAAAATCTGTATTGTGCACTACAGGACTGTATGTTTTATATGCAAATATTTTACCTGCAGGGTTTCTATGGCTCAGTCTAGCTTACTGCCAAGCTGTAGCTCTTCTTCTCCCACCTTATCAGATCTGGGCTCTTTAAGAAGAGCTTCAGCGGAGAAGAGCTTCCAAGCTAGAATGAGGTATAACGCAGTAGGCCATTGAGAAAACCTCACTGCATTTCATTTCACTGCCAGTTTTGGACATTGTTCCCCTATTTTAAAACAGGAAGTCCTATTCCCCTCCTCTAGCACTGAAGTATGTTTTGGGAAACTAAAGCACCAATATAATAATTAATGATTAGTGGTTACATATAAACTGGTTCCCCATTCTAGTTGAAAACTTTCATAGGACAGAAGTATCTGCCATCAGAAGGCAGGTATAAATAGCGTCTTTACAAATGGCACTTCCTTTGGGATGTCACATCTGTCATCTCACATCAGCAATGACGTTGTTTAGTGGCTAATTAGACCATCCACTCACACAATCTTTCAGCATTAGAGTTACAACGCCTTAAGTTATTGAATGTCCTTCAAAGAAAGACTGTGGAATCAAGAGCTGCCGCAGTCCAGAGCAATGCAGATTTATCCATATAGCCCGGTCCCACAGGACCTGATTTAACGTGTTCTAAAGCCAGTGTAAAGGTTTCTAGTCACCTAAGGAGGCAATGGTTTAGGCCTTTAATTTGTGTATTAGTCTTCTCCACAGCTAGATGCATTTCAGTGACAAACCGTCACACACAGTTAGTGTCCTGATTTCTCCCTGTCTGAGGAAACCTGCAGTACCTCTTGTGGGAAAGCAAGAAAGTGAGCAACGTCTTGGGCATCGTTGTGAAGTGAATCCAGACATGGGACACTGAAGGACCGTATATTTTTCAGCAAGTGTTGAGATTTTTAATCTCTAACAATTTAATCCTGTGGATTCTTGTTTATTTACTGTGCTAGAAAAACAAAATAGCTTTTTGTTTGAAAATAAAGTTTTATACCAGCCCTGCTACACAGGCCAGTTCCTTCCAACAGAGTTCTGTTTACTTCAGATTGCAGTGGTATTTTTGATAGGTTTGCTTTTGCTACATCCAGTCCCAACTGGGGAGGATCAGCGAAAGCAGAATCTCTTTCATCATTGAAAATTAGTGGTACATGAAAGAGAAGAAAACATAAAATAAAGGTAAAAGATAAAAATATAAGCAGTGATGAAGAAAGCACCTTCATGAGTGAGAATATTATCCTAATGCTATCTTTAGTCTGATATCTGGGTATTGGCTCTGCAGGGACAAATTGGCAGAGCACTCATTTAAATAAAAGCAGCCTGCGACAGGTCTAGGGGTCCATGCCCTGCAGCGGCCAGAGCCCTTGGCGGTTTGTTGGTCAAGCCCTCAGCACCCTACCACTCCTCCACACATGCTGAGGGCAGTGGCACAAGAAGGAGGGATTTTCCTACGCATCCATGAGGAGACGTTGCTTCAGTTCCTCAGTTGGGTGTGACTGCTAGCATCCGAGAGCTTAAACACTCTGCAAGGTCCAGGGGAGATTCAGAGATGGTGGACATCCCTCAAATTACTGCATGTGCTCAGCAGTTCTGGGTTGTTATCTTTGAATATTAGTGCATGTCAAGCAGAGGCAGTATGGTAGAGAAAAGAATGAGAATGAAGTGGGAAGTCATGAGCTCTGATTTTCAAGATAGGGAAAGTCACTCTATGTTAATATTCCCATCAGCATAATAACATATTGGCTCAGTGATCCACCATGATGTTGCAGTGATTAGTTGTTAATATCTGTGCAGCTCTTTGAATTTGCAAGTCCTTATTCATCACTCTCTTCCACCAGTTTTATGAGTTGGTGCTAAGAATCACTGCTGAATGCTATAAAAGTGATCGATATCACTATTAAAGCATCAAGATTCTTCCTGCAATCACTCACAGAGGATGAATATCTACAAAAATTTTAGGGTCAAAATAGTTAATAGAGTGAATAAATTATTCAGAGACGCTGGCAATGATGTTCTGCTCTTAATTAATAAGATATATCTAGGGACTTCCAATTGTCTCCCTGAGTAAGCTCCACTTTCAGCTGTTATATAATGGTCGGTCTTTTGAGATATTTCATTAAAATATATCAATTTTCATGGACCGTACGTATTTATCCTACGGGAGAAAAAAGAGAAATGTATTTTTTTGCCTTTTTCTTTTTTGAGAAAAGAAGCCAGAAGACTGAGGCAAATTCACAGATTGTTCAACGTAAATCAGCTGTCGCTACTCTTTGCAACCCCAGCCTTCAAATCTTTGAAGTGCTTCTGCAGTTCAGACCTGGATGACTTCTGCAGGATCTACCGGTCCGTGACCGCGCGGTACAGAAGACCCGGTGACTGTGGAAGACAGTCTGGGCCAAGAACAGAGCACTGCTGTCGCTGTGGCTCTGTTGTAGGTTTGGCCCCTGTGTATCCTGTTAACTGTTAAAAAGGAGACCAAAAGCAGGCAGGTGTGTCCATGTCACTGGCATTGGCAGCTGCACCGCTGAGTGGCTTCTGAGGAGAATCGAGGAAGGAATGCCCGCAGAGCCTGCAGCACTTATTTTCTTCAGGCTCAATGAAGCCCACTGCAATCAGCAGAAAACACTTCATCTTCTTAACAGACTTTGCCTCTGGCCTTTGGTCCTCCAGGGAACCTGTCCAGTGCGGCGTGCGGGGACACAGACAGAGAAAATTGTACTGCTTCTAGCAACGACCACTTCTCTGGACAAAGAACCTTGTCTGGGCTCCGACTTCTGCCATTTTAGCACATGGTTACAGGAGACGTGGAGATGAAGGTGGAGAAAAAGACAGGTTTCTGATGCAAGTCTGCACACAACAACAACAAAACAACTTGTCAGGAGATGACGAAGAAAAGACCTAACGCCAATCACCACTGAAAGGGTATGTTTATGTTCTCTATATTTCCTTTTACATCTAAGAGGCAGATGTGATAAAAAATAAACTACTTCATGCGATTGCTTTGTGCAGTACAAGCTCAACTTTTTATATGTTTTATTTCTTTATTGGGAAATGATAACACAGTCATTGATTAATGTGAATTCTTGCAAAATAATACTTTAAAAAAAGAGAGAAAGCTTGTATGTATTTCAAACTGCCATGGAAATCAATGCATTAAAATATTTTCCCTTTTTTTTAAGAGAAGGTATGGTAAAGGATGTAATATATTACCCTGTAACTCTGCAAGTCATTTTCAACACACCACCTACACTAAATGTATTAATAACTTCCCTAAGGTGAGTGTCATGCAGAGCACAGATTTATGTTATTGATGTTTTCAATTTTTAAGGCTTTCCAGTCTGATTGGTTGAAATGTTTGCTTCTTATTTCCATGCCATTAATTTTGCATGTTTCTCATTGTCAATATGTACCAGGTTAAGATTTCAAAACATTCTTAAAAACCAATGTTGAATCTTCAAATAATACATGCTTTAGTTTTAAATTAAATCTGAATTGTCTTATTTTGCTACAGGTATCCCCCAAACCACAAAGTTACAAAAGATGAATCTATAACCTCAGTTAAATATTAACAATGTTGAGTACTGAAAATTATAACATTTTTAATAATTAAAATATATCGTTTTGTTTGCATTTTGAATGAAATAGAAAAATCTTTGCTCTTTTCCATATTAAGTAGATAGCTAATGAGTATGAATTTCTAGTGCAGCAAAACTACCTGTCCTCATGATCCCATGGGTCATAAAAAGAGAATTAGATAGCATCTTTGAATCTGCTCACTGTTCTACAAACAAATGCCCCTAGCTGGCCTTCTCATGATGACTGTCTCACTAGGAGAGCTCCCTTTGTGACTGGCATGAGTTGTTAGCCTTCTTGGAATGAAAGTGAAAAATTACTTTCCTTCTCTCTCTGTGCATTCTGCTTTGGAAGTGACCTGGTCCTTCACCTACCTCACTGCTGCCTCAATTAATCCAGCCTTCTGGAAATCTTAAACTCCATCACTGGCTCTCATCCACTCCTTAAACATCACACTGCCGATCAGAAGCTCACTGCCTTTGACCACCAGCCTAACCAGCTTTGCAAGCCCATTCTGAAGCATTCCCCAAATTCATCAGCTAAAGACAAAAGTATCAAAGTTGCTCAGCTGCAGCTTGGTACAGGTTACGAGGTAATACTTCCTGCTAGGACATCTTCCGTAAAACTGAAAATCAGACTGGTAAACAAAAGAACGCAGACTGGAAATATGCATGCAAGTTTGCCAAACCAGGTTCCTTCACCGCAGTTTGAAATGTTGTCAGTTTTGTCTTAGGCACTTTTCCTCCCAGATCAGAAAAACTGAATACATAGGTACTCTTAGAGAAGCCTGCAGTAACTGAGGTCCATTTGCCCTGTCCAGTGAACACCTCTGAACATTTCTGCAATAAAGCTTGCCTGTTGCCCTTGCCAAAATGCCCTCCTCTCCCCACTTCTCTGGGATGACACATGATATCTACCGCTGCTCTTTGCCAGCTTCAGTTGCATTGCAGCACGGAGCTGCAGTGTGGTGACATTATTAATACAATAAATTTTAGAATTACATGATGAAGTGCTTTAATTTCCATCTTTGATCACTTTCTCTCAACCCTGCCCCCTGACCCATCTTTACCCTCTAGCATTTGAAACCTCTTAACGACTTCAAAGAGCTGCAGAAAAAGGTTTCTTTTTTCCTTCATAGCATGTTGCCCCCTCCTCGTCCCAGATTAGAGGCCTGATTGGATCCTTACCTCTTTCTGTGTCATTTGGAAAATGTGTAAACTGGCTCTTAATCCCCTTCACTGGGAAGGTTAGAATGGCTAACATCACAGCGGATGAACTAAGCTCTTACAATCAGGCTTTCCTAAATCATCCAAGTCTGAGCCCACTTTCTCTTGAATATTCAAAGGGCCTTTCTCTCCGAAAGATTAGCTTCCTTGACCCTCTGAGGCCTCTTCTGCATCCACTGTGCAAAGCTCTAGCATGTCATGCCAATTTTAAAGAGTATGTAAGTATAATTCACACCCACCTGACACTGCCAGAGTGATGAAAATAGAACTGTGTGTAGATTAAAACAAAGTCCCCTAGCTTCAGGTATTTTGGCACTAGAATTGCTTAAAACAATATTTGAACATTTTAAAAATTATATTTCTTATTAATGATGAAGAAATGCAATGTGTGTTTCACTTCAAACTGGATGGCACTGTTTTTCTAGATGTCCCCCAAATCAGAGTTACAAAAAATGAATACATACTTTCAGTTTAAGTATTTCAGTGTCTCAGCTATATTTATTCTCTCTTGTACAATATGTAATGTTTACCTTTATAAACAAATATTCCCTTGATTTGAGAGGTTTTCAGCTGAGGTATAACAACTTGAGGGGAGGTATTTGTTTGGGAGTACTCTCCATTAGACATGGCTGGTCTGAAACACCTGGCTGGATTTGCAAAGGCAATGAATACCCACAAGTCTAAGAACAGTTTACACAGATCTTCTCTAAAAATCAAGTAATTAGTAGACATCTGACAATTCAGAAGCTGCAAAAAATTAGCTGGTACTGTATGCGCATACAGTTACAAGGAGAAAGCCCAAGAGCATAACTATTATTTGATTATGACAATTAAAAAGCTGAAGTTAAATTTCACCCTGCACCTTGCTGAACTTTATTTTGCAAAACCTGTTCTCTGTGAGGGCCTGTTTTTGAATTCTTGCCAATGTGATCTGAAAGCAACCAGAATTGTTGACTTTTAGAGGAAGCAGCAAATCTCGTCCACTCTCATGGGTGTTCAAGGTAGAGACAGCGACTCTTACTCCTATTCATCTTTAACCATGGCTGTGGGCATGGGAAGAGATGTAGTTCCTGATATGTTTCTGTGCTATGTCAATAAATATATTTTTAAATCATACCACTGGTACTTTTTTATTACTTTTTTATAGTACTGTAAGTCAAAACCAATAATGAACAGCTGGTGGCTTGGACTATTTATCCACAGAAAAGAATAAAAGCCATCAAGCCTTGTGTGAGTTATCTGGACATGGGATCTGGAAATGAGGGATGGTTGCTGCTCATGTCTTTGTCCCTTCCTTGGTCCCAGTGGCCAGGCAGACTGAGGGAGTAAACAAATTTACCTTTTCTCAGCAAGAGTATTAGGGCAACCCAGAAGAGTGTTGTTTTCTTCTTCTGTCAGAACAGTGTTAATTACCACTCTGAGGAATAAAAGCATATTATGGATGTTATCTGCTTTGATGCCTGTGAAGGCATCCCAGAGAGAGGATCAGGCTTGTGTCTACGTGTAAAATCCAGCCTGATAAATATCAGATGAGAGCCCTCAGAAATGGACACCGAAGGGAGGTTTCAGAAAGTGTATGGAATTTTATGTAACATTTATGTACACTTAGATGGGGAAAACATTTTCAGAGGAATATACTTGAGTCAGGGGACTAAATTCTGACTTACATGCACAGTTTCAATGAGTTTGAAGACAGTTGTGTGTCTCTGAATTTCCTGAGGGCTGAACCTGGACGTATTCCAAGTGATAACGGGTTGTTAAAGGAGGAGGCCAGCACTAGGCTGATTATTCTTGTTGTCACTATTATCCAACCCGCAATAGCCTCTGGGATACACAGATAAGGAGCTGGTATGAATGAGTCACTGAGGGAAAATTACTAGTCAAAGAAGAAATTGTATTTCAGAATTGTTGACTTTCTTTTTGACTGAATGAAAAACATCACATCAGCAGGCGTGCCATGTGCATGGAAGGTGCTGTTAATTTATCAATACCAATGTTTGCTTTAAGAGTCCACGCAGCTTCCCGTGCATGGCTGAGCCTCCTCAGTTGCCCTTTGTTAAGCTTCAGTTTTGTTCTCTACTGCAGGCAGGCTCTCGGCTTCCACATTGACACAGCAACGCAGAGTCAGAATTAAATACCGACTTTTGATGGATTAAAAGCAAATATATAGATGACACAGCTTATCACACCCTTTGTAAAGAGCCAGGATAATCCTGCAGAAGGCATGCCCTGTGGGGGGAGAGGACTGTTGTTTAACAGGGAAACTTGCTCCAAGCAGTCACACATCTCAATGAGCACAGCAAAGGTGCAATTCACGTGCTTGAGATGGGTGACGTGATCCGCTTGTGCCTGGATGTAAACCTACCATCTGCTGGACAGAAAGGCCGTGTTGCTGCTTCGTTACTGTGTTACAATGAGGAGACAGTTCAGCCACTTTGCCAGTTGCTGTTCAACTAAAGTCTCTGACTCCAGGTCTATCCTGTCATTATTTTTACATAGCTCCATCTCTTCTCTCTCAGCTAATCCAAACTATTGAAATAGTAAAGACATAGCACTGCTGGCAATAATTATCTTTGCTTAGGTTTTTTGTTTTGTTTTGTTTTGTTTTTCCCTCAGCATCATCAGTTTAACTTTATTGTTTTCTAATAAAAGTGAGTTTTAAAGAAATTGCAGGACCCCTACATTGACGGATAATTGTATCTCTCAAATTAATAACCAGGTCCAGAGAGTACAATTAGGAATGAGATGTGTGGCAAAAGAAATACGCCTGAGTATGTAGTTTTTCATTAAATAACTGAGAAGAAATAGGCAACATAATTATTACGAAGCAGCTGGAGTCCTGGCTGTGTCTACTTTATTTTCTACTCTGCAGCCACTACCACTAGGAAGCATTGCCTGTGCTGTGGGACTCAGGGAAGTACGGCACCATTTTCCTCCATGACCTAGACTTTTCTTTTCAAAACCACTGCAGGATTTCTTTTGAATTGGGTAATTCATACACTGTGTTACAAGGTTGGCATTGACCCAATTCAGCTGTTATTTTAGGGGTGTTATGAGTACAAGGAAGGAAAGTCTGAATAATCTGTAGGCTGCTACCTACTCATTGCATATGTAGATGTGAAAGATTGACAATAAACAAGCAAATGATCTTTTAAATATGTATATAGGTATATTGTCATTATTCTCAGGTGGATTTGTTTTGATCGTATGTACACCCTATTGTAGTCTGGTTTGGTTGGTTGGCTGATTTTGTGGTTTCCATCCACAGCATCCCCAATAATTGAGATTTACTCAGACAAATCCACGTCAGAAATATCTGTGAAGCTTACCTCCTTAGATGCAGGTGGAGAATGAAATTCACTCCTGGCCAGAAAGTTTTCTGCATCTCGCTTCAGCTCTGCTTTTGACACTTACCTGACCACAGCGCTCTCTCGCCCCAGGCATAAAACCTCCAGGACACCAGCAGCACCCTTGTGATAGGAACATCACATCACAGGCCGCCTGTTTCTGGACTGGCTGCAGACACCTGCCTTGGGTTCACAACAGCAATGGGCATCCTCGCAGCATGAAACACTGGCTTTTGGTTCCTTCCACCTGCTGCACAGAGGCTGGCTGTGGAAGGGGGGTTAAATAGCGAAAAGGTCTGGCTTCCCATCTGAGATTGGCTGGCCACAGCATTTACACCATGTAATATTTCAAAACTTTCCCAGATTTAGACTCAATTTCTCTGTTATTGCAATGGATGAAAAAGGAAACCCATTTACTTGACTTATAGTTTAGACTCTGCTTCTCATTTAAGGAGCCATTACTATTATTTTCTCCCACCACATGTGATTTTCTATGGGTGATGTTAACCCAGACACTTTAATATCCCTTTTTGTGCTTTGGTCATATTTCTTTTTGGAATCTTATCTAGAAGTCAATGAGCTTGAAGGACATACTCCAATGGAGCAAATTAGAATTCTCCCGTGGTAACTTTATTGTCATTACTGTTATTGTTAATTATTTTAGTGCTATATTCTCACTAATGTTTTATGAATTTAAATAACCCCTTTGATTCTTTTAATCTTTTTTGAAGTGTCCATTTCAGAACTTAGGGCGAGGTGAACATACAGTCTATTCAGCCAGGCTGAGTTATTTGGGTTTGTCTGCACAAGGAAGAATATTTGGAATTGTCCTGTGCTTGCTTTGGGGGCGACCTGGCATTACGATGTACTCAAGTCATCTAGCCAAGACTGAAGAAATTGAGTGTATTGAACAGCTCTACTAGCTCTCATTTTCACTTCTGAGCTGATTGACAGGAGAAAGAAAGGACAAGCAATCCCTGAAATTTAACAGGATTTCCCACTGACCGGGAGATGTAAATCTGTTCTGTAGCTGAAAACATATGTTTTATTGCTGTGTTTATCTTTTCCTTGATATAGGTGAAAAATTAAATGAGGATGAATTGTTTTGGTATCAGTTGTAAATTCATAAGTTTCTCATCTCTGTGTTTCTCACCAATTTCCACAGATGAAATCTGATTAACCCATATGAAGTTTAACAAGAACAAATGCTGGATTCTGCATGTGGGATGGAGTAATACCAGACACAAGTATAAACTGGGAGAGGAGTGGCTGGAGAGCAGCCCTGCAGAAAAGGATCTGAGGATGCTGGTTGATGGCAAGTTTAACACGATTTAAGAGGGTGCCCTGGCAGCCAAGAAGGCAAACTGCATCCTGGGGTGTCAGACCACATCGTGCCTGTCAGTGTTTAAGAGGCATTTGGACGATGCCCTTAACAACGTGCTTTAACTTTTGCTCAGTTCCGAAGTGGTCAGGCAGTTGAACTAGATGATCATTGTAGGTACCTTACAACTGAAATACTGTATTCTATTCAATTCCATTGGAGTCTAGTCTAGTCTACTCTGCTCTGCTCTACTCTGCTCTACTCTACTCTACTCTACTCTATACCCTGGGAGGAATTTAGTATTGATGGCCTATCTCACAGACTGAGTCAAAGCCTACTGAAGGCATAAGGAGGCTTTCTAATAATTTCAGCTGGTTTTGGATTAGAATATGGATTACAAAACCAGCCTCTCACATGGGTTTGATTTTTTTATAGTTACAACCATAACTTGTTACTTAATTTAACCTGTCACAATGAAAGACCAACATACACACGCATCATAATCTTCACCAGGTTTTTGTTCTGATTCAAAACCAGTTCAAGATCAGATGTCATGTAAAGAAAAGTAATTTATTCTACCATATAATTCCCATGTTTTATTTCTACCAAAGGGAAATCAAGCTCAGCTTTTGTGAAAAAGAGATTATACCAAAAGTACCTGAAAAAAAATTTTCCTTCATGAAGCTTAATATGAGCAGAAGTTGATTCTGGACATCAGAAAGTAAATAGACTTTCTTCAGGTTCCATATCAGATTTTCTTTATTATTTTATACTGCCTCATTCAAAATTTAATTCTTCCTGGGGGAAAAAAGCCCAGGCTATCTTATTTATAGCTCTGTCACACATGGATTAGTTTGTTAGTTTGATCTGGATTAGAGTTTATGCATGTTACCAAATCTTTGCTAGAGATGTTTGTGTTTTCTCTGTCACGGTGACTTAAGCATCTACCATACACCACAGCAGCACAAAGCAGCTTCTCAACAACATCCTTCACTTGTGATAAATAAAAAGAAGAGTTTACATGGGACAAATGAGAGTCATATAGTAGTCTGACTGGCTCTGATTGTCACTCAGCTAGCTGGCTAGTAAGCAGTGCCTTCAAGAAAAGGAAGACTTTAGAAAAAAGTAATGTAAGTGCAGGCAGATTAAAAGTTTATTCTTCTCAGTACCCCAGGCACATTTTGCTAATGTTACATCTTCTGCATATGCATGAAGAAATAATTAACCCTTTAGTTCATGTTTTAAAACTTACTTTCTTTTAAAGTCATAGTAGTACTTGATAATAATGATACAATCTGTTTATATGCTATAGATATATGTGTATATATATATAAGTATATGTATTTTTTGTTAGAAAATACATATCAGAACTGAGGACTTGAGGACTCCTGATCAGTTTCCAGGTCTACAGGATACTGGCAATGTTGCTGTACTGGAATATTTTTAATCAGTCATGTTTTCCATGCCTTACTGTCCTGGTTTCGGCTGGGATAGAGTTAATTGTCTTCCTAGTAGCTGGTACAGCGCTGTGTTTTCAGTGTGGTA
>JAVKLA010000024.1:19497280-19541081 GCA_034782735.1 Sagittarius serpentarius | reverse complement strand
CATCCCACTGGGTGGGGGGGGGAGCGAGTGAGCGGCTGCGTGGTGCTGAGTTGCTGGCTGGGGTTAAACCACGACACTTACATAATAATTCTGTCATGCACGCTTTATCAGTTTCGAGCCTTAGGCCTGTATTTGTTGCAGACTTGGAGTTCTGTATGGTATGCATTAAATAACTTTTGAGTAAAGAAGATAAAATATACCGGCTAGCTTACCAACATTGATATTGTGCACTGAGTGAGAAAACATAGGTATATCAAATTATGCATATGCGTTGCATCATGTCATACATGTTATGGCACAAGAATCCACTGCTCAGCCTTGTAAGCTCATTTGAGATCCCATAATTATGATATCTCCATTTGACTTTTGTTATTTCCTAGCTGCAGTCCAGTTTCTCAGGAATCATTACATCTTTCAAAAAACAGTGTGTGGCTAACACAGAGAAAGAAGGTTTTGATTAAAAATGAAATTCTGCAAACATTCAGTTTTTGTTTGGAGTTTCCCAAAGGAAACTGTTGAAAAAAGCACACGTTCCTCAAAGCAAACATAAAGCCTTCAGAAATGTCTGGCATCTTTGCCAACTAGTCACATCCATCACTAGCTGTGGCTAGCACAGAAATTGTGTATTTAAGAGCCTGACGTGGGTTACAGAAAGACCCTTGCTATGTCTTGAATATGTTCTATATGACCATGGTGTTGAGGAGGTGTCAGAAACAAAGGACAGGAATTTATATCCACACACACCCCAAGATAAGGAATTGTTGTTATCCCTATACAATAAATTGGAGACTCTGTGTGAAAGACTAATATGACGAAAAAGTAAATGTGGGGTTTCAGGAATAAACCTCCAATATGTTCACAGTATTTATGATGTTTAACTCTTTGAATTTGAAGTACCTGTTCCCCTGAGTAGCCTTTGAGAATCACTAAAGTTGCCCAAATATCTTTGAAAGTCAGATATTAACAAACTTCAAGAGACTGAAGTTTAGGTTTCTGATGTCACATAGCGTTAGCAAAACTCCCAAACCATCCCTTAACTTATCTTTTCTGGAATCCTAAGAAAAAGAAGAAAACTAAGAAGAAAACTAAATCCTAAGAAAAAGAAGAAAACTAAGAAGAAAACTAAAAAGAAAGCTAAAAAGAAAAAGAAGAAAAAGAGAAAATTCTCAGTAACTGTTGTACAATTTTTTTGAACTTCCTTGATGTTTTCTGTGGAGAATATTTGGCTTCAGTAACATTCAGAAGCTCTCAAGAGACAAAGAATTCAAATGCTTTGATTCAGATTTTAAATGAAGCACGTCTATGTTTACCAGTACAAAGGGGATGGAATCTGCTCCTAACAGCAACAGAGTACTTGATTAAAAAAGAGCATAGAGTAGTACTCCAGAGTGAGATACACTGATGAATAATGAAAAAGCAAAGGAAACACAGATCCAAGAAAAACAGAGTTTTCACATTGGGTTAGCTACACAGGATGCGGATTACACTCAGAAGATACTCACGTGTTTTACATACTCTAGGAAATGTTAAGGAAAATCGATCCTAAGTACAATGACACAAGGAATCCCCTTTCCTTTAGAAAAACTGTTCTGTGGCTTCTGCTCTTCATTCTTGTCAACTGCAGTAAAACAACCAGATATGGCAATACATAACCCTATTAACCACACCAGAGGAAATGGTGCTTTTTTATCTGCAGTAAGATTTCTTATAGTAAGGTGTTTCCTTTTTCTGTCAATTAAATAGTTACATCCTCTTAAAGATGCAAAGTCAGTAGCAAAGGACATTAGTAGAGGATAAAGCTATTCTCTAGTTCAATGCCTTGCATGACCATAGAGGCATAAAATACTGATACATGTCTTCAGAAGTTATAGGGGAAAACGTGGCTCCGTTTCACCTGTACTGCTTTCTCCCAACACCGCACAGGGCTGGCTACAGCTAGTAGGGGCTTCACACTGTTTCATGGCTCTCATCGGCATTGATAGCAGCATGCCTGCACTAGAACTTGTTAAACAGCAGATAAAGCTGCATCAATTCAAATAAATAAAATCAGAGACTGCACCTCCGGGGTCTACAGGACCCAAACATTCAGCTTCATCTATTCGGATCACCCAGACTGTCCTACACTTTCATCTTTGTTTCAAATGACTTACTCTCCTTAGCAGAGTGTAGGTAGAGAAGGTCTCTACATTTGCTGCGGTACAAGGCCTGCTGAGTAGGACTGATCCTCAGACTTTAGAGAATCACTACCTTTCTCTGTCTCAAAATGGCTGTACTCTGCCAAGATTCCTCCTTTGGATGGCTGCCACTTCTAAGAATTGTTTTTCATTTAAATTTAACCAAGGGTGCTAAAGCTGCATTTGCATCCATGAAACAAGCTTGCACGCTCTCATGTGCTTGATTTCTAGGCAGCTGTCAATAGTGGAGTCTCGGTGGGGATGTCAGAGATATCAGGAAGATGTTTCAGCTGTTAAGATCGGATTCATGTCACTGACTGAGTGAGAAGGAGATCCTGAAGCCTGTACTTGTAAAATCAAATAAATAAAAACCCCACAACTAAAGAAAAGGAGTGGAGCTCTATAGCAAATGCAGCAAAACCATAGTGTACTTTCAAAGTAAACAAAACAACATGTACAAGAGACATGAATCACTAAGTTGAGAGCATGTTATTTTTTTGTTTTACTTTATTGCTGTGAGCAAGAAATCCCTCTGGAGTATTGGACCCCATAAACAACACAGGTCTCTGCAGGAAACTAGGAGATTGTCTGGTGAACATATCAAGGCCAATAATTTGTAATTAAGCAGCTACGCAAAAGCAGGAGGTTGTGTATTCTCAAAACACAGAGTGAGAAAAACATGTTGCTCTGATGTATGGACTGTCTGCATACAAGATGAGAAAGTGTTCAAATTTAGTAGGAATTAGGTAGAGGAATTAAGGCTACAGTCAAATGTGTAAGGTTAACCATATGTAACCAGTACAAAACAGACAGTTGAAGGGGAGTTGGGGAGTCTTTTAACCATATCAGATGCCGATTGCCCAACTAAGGGTAGCCAAAATGCCAAATTCAGTTATAGATGCAACAAAATTAGAACCGGTGGGGAAAAACTGACTAGAAGCATATGGCTTATTTCTGAGGAGACTGGGCAGGAAAAGGGAGGAAGAGCAATGAAAAGGTGTGTGGGGGTATGGGGGGAAGTAGAGAATAAGGTGTAAAACCAACCAGACAACAAAGGAGGGTGGACTTTGTGATGGTAGGTGTGCAAACACCGACAGCCAGCAGTGCGGTGGCCCTGCGGACCCAAGCCCACGAGGATGACAGAGGGAACCCCAATGGACAACCCCCTGGACTCTCCGTCAGTTCTGTGCCTGGAAGGCTTGATGTGGGAGGGTGGAGCAAAGATGGACAGATTTGCATCCTAGCACTAAATAGACTGGGGAGGAAAGGGTGACAGAATTGTGTTTTAATAGCAGCTGTGTGCAATTAACAAGATTTAAGAGTGATAAATAGCAGCTTCATAATTGTGTATAATAACATGCAAAATGATGTAATTGTAAATTGATAACAGTGGTGTGTCCATTAGTTAATTAGGTCATTGACTTTTTGATTTTTTAGTTTTTTGGCAGCTTGTTCCTAAATCAATAAACATTATCGACTCTTGTACCGGTTATTTTTCAAGGCTGTGTTCTGAAGGGGGGCTGTCAGGTGGCGAAGTACAGGTTATCGCATCATTCTCATTTGCAGAGTGGACGACTCCTCTTCAAAAATGGAAATATGCAGCCCTTCACACAATCTCACACTATTCCTATGTTGCAGCTCCTAGTTCAGGTGTCTCAGCTGAGTATCTTAACTCCAGGGAGGAGAAATCTGATTTCAGCGTTCAATTTAATTGCAAGAGACCTGCTTTATCTCTGTGCCTGGTACCAGCCTGCTGTATGTGAACCAGGAGTTTTGCAGCACCCAATGCAGATTCACTGTCTTCTCAGATATATATGATCTGTGACACTCTAGTGAACACATTTTATGAGCCACTGATAGGAAGAAATTTACTTGCATGGAACCACTGAGTAATTTTGAATTAGCATATTTATTTAAATCAAAGCGTACACACAAACATAGTAAATTCAAAAGAGCAAATAAATTTAAACAAGAAGTTTGGCACAACTTTGTTTCCACTTTGTATTTGCTCAGATGTTTAATTTCACAATGACACAGTTACTTCTCCAAACTTATTTTTAAAGATATAGTTCCAGAGAAATAAATAACTTCATCTGCAGTAAACCTGCCTTAAAAGTCGGCAAAGATGGGGAAAAAAAGGACATATTTCTACCGACTTTCTATGGATATTTTCTGTGTGGGTTCTGTCACAGATGAGAAGAAAATTGATCCAATATTACTCATTCTAATTTTGGCAAATCCTAAATTATAGATAATAATTGTAGGCATTATCACTCAAAGATAAGATGGACATTTGATCATTTATTTTTCTTGCTGAGAATTTTTCAAGATATGTGGGAACGTCAGGCTTGAACATTACCTCCGATATAATCAGAAGCAAGTTTCTCAGTTACTGCAAGCAAGAACTTACTGCAAAGAATTGTGGGTAATAGCATGTAAATTATTGTTTAGAAAGCAAGGTTAGTTTCTGGAGCAAGATTAAAGCATTCTAATATTCACAGAATTGTGTGGCTCCTTAAAAAAAAAAGACATCCTTAAAAGCTGCTTTTATTTTTGCTACCGTGTAATTTTAATTTCTCTTGTATTTTTCAGACTGGGTCATTGAAGTAGATTACAGGAAGTTTCATAATGCTCATATTGCTTGGCAAGAAAACATTTCCCTGAAAGGACACCTGCGATGCTGCTTTTCAAAATTTTGTCAGCCTCCAAGAGCCAATGTACCAAAGTGTACAAATTAGTTTTAAAAGCCTGTGAAAGTGTTAGCGCCAGTATTTCTTCAATTAAAATGTAAATAATTCTTGTATGTTTGGTTATTGTCATTACTATTTTCACAGACTTCTACACACTTTTTCTCGTTGAATATGTCAGTGTCTTTACACCAGCCTAATTTGCCAGACTGCTCAAGATCTACAGTGAACATAAATAGGTATCATTATATTATCAGAAATTAATATTCCAGGAATATACATGTACCACTACAAAATAGTCACCTGAAGTCCCCATTAAAAAAAAAAATAAATCATTCAATCCTTTTAGAATAATCGTTCAAATAATTTTTTGCAGTTATTCTCTGCCTCCCCACCCCCATCTAATACAGATTTACCAAAATTTTTTTCACTCCTAGTACTCTTTGGAAGTGTAATTCTAGCACAAGATTTTCTAGAGACAATGAGAGAGAATGGAGCACTGACCAAGAGCTAAACAGGTATCTCCTTCCTCATTCAAAGTCTGGTTGTTTTTATCAAATTACAGGAGCATTTCATGTAATCATCTCATGCTTCGTCTTAACTTTATCACAAAATCCTTTTGTCTCCTGCTTTTAAGTCACTTCTGGTTTCTCTTTTTTTACCTGTATAAGTTGTAACTTTGATTTTCTCTTTCTGATTTATCGTGCTTGCTTGCCCTCCCTCTTGCTCCCTGTTTTTGATCAGATAGTTGGGATCTGTATTCTCAGTCTTTGGTTTAGCAGTTCTGGTGGAATTATTCCTGTTGTGCAAATCTGAGTACTGTGATAAACAAATAGCAATTTATATTGCTCTTCCCACTGTCTCTGTGCCTCACTGATAATGAAAAAAATCACTTTTGAAGCCCTTGAATCCCCACTGATCATTTCCTAATGGGCACTCCATAAACATGAATTGGAAGATTTGTCAGTGTTGCAGTATAAAAGAAAATATTTTGTTTGGGTAATTCAGTTATTCCCACAAGATCTTTTAGTATTACTGTTGCTGATAATAGGAAGGAACCCAATATACTTCAGAGGAATTTTACTTACCCTAGAGCTGGGCTTCCTTGTCAGATGGATTTGTGTTTATGAGTATAGCTTCCAAAATTTAGGAAGTGTTCTTTGAAAGTCTCTAAACTGAAAACATCTGTGGCTATATCTACATAAAACTGAATAGGATACAGCCCTCTTCTGAAGACCTGAAATTTATCTTAACTTTAACATCCTATTGTCAGGCAGTTTAGTTTAACTATCTGCAAAGTGGAAGTCAGACGAGTAACACAACATGACCTTATCCTGCTGGAAAACTTTGCCAGTAACAGCTATAGAAAGAAGGACCCTTGAAAAGTAGTTCAATTTTTATGATAAGAAAGCGCTGGATTGATACGGATTTTTAGGAAATGAGACCTGCTTTCTGCAAGAAATCTTCAAGAAGTTATTCAATTTTTTTGCACCATGTTTTATTCTGTCTGCAGTTAAAATTTTTAAGCTCATATCCAGACATTTTGTGTTCACTGTGTGCTTTTGTCAGGGCAGCTGCTGCTTCGGGAGCAGCAGGTTAGCGACTGGCAGGAAAGCACTTCTAAAGAGACACAGCCCACTGCAACGTGACTTTCTCAAGAGTGCTGGTAAAGTCCTTACTGCTGCTGACTCATTCCTGGGATCATGGATCAAGACAGGAGAGCTGTCTTAAGATGTTTAGGTGGTGACTACCTATATAGACTCCTTTTAGCTCCTGAAGCAGCAGTAGAAATGAAGAACGCACTACAGAAGAACAAATTGCATTACATTTTTACTTTTCAATGCCTGGGTAGTTGGTGACTTCAAGACTTACATGGTTGTACTCAAGCCCAATGCAAAACTTTAGGCAATCAGGATATGGTAGCGTCAAAAGCTAAGGCGTGCACAGGCTGTATGTACCTTTGGGGTTAGACAGGGACTGCAAGAACTGTTTTGCCCTGATATCCATCACAAGTGAGATTTGCCTTGAATCTTCATTAAATAGCATGCCCTAAGTTGCTCAGGAAGTCATTTGGCTGTGTTTGCTGGCATCAGTTTCTTTACATACTTGTTCACTAAATAACGATTACCCTCCTCTCTATAATAAGGTATTTCATATGCAAGTTGCTTGACTACATGGAGACTAATTTTAAAATTGGATTTAAATCCGAGACTAAAGCCTAAACTTATCGAAGCATTCCTCTCACTATTGGTTCAATCCATCCTAAATTTTCCAGTTCATTTCATTTCCTTCTCAATGCCTTGTTCTGACCGAATAGCAATCTTTTTATCAGCTTGTCCTCTGTGTAAATCCTAGTGCGAAAAACATTTTCATCAGGAAATCTTTTGGTGAACCCAGTTCTTCAGAGCAATGTTCACATTTTTTCACTAACTGCTACTATTGGTTATACAGTTCTTTGATCTGTGGTCAGCTCTCTAACTTTGTCAATCTGCAATATTCCCATACACATTCTGAGATTCACTGTTAATTTACTGATGCCGCCTTCTCCTTCTCCAGTATCAGATTTCTCCAGCATTGCATCTACAAACAGCTTCTGACAAACCTGACAACACTCTTCAACATCTTGTATGTCTTCTCTCACTGTACAAATGCTTCTAATCACAAAAAACATACTGACTCTTCTATTCATGGAAATACAATTCTAGACTTTCCTTAGAGAAAATTTTGGCAGTTGATCTGCCCAAAAGAAATCAGAGCACCTGGCACATTACCGCATTCTCAGCTATTTGTTTTCATGCTGATCACAGCTTTAGCTTTGTCCTTTGCAATCAGTGAATACCATGAAAATAAACTTTTATTTGCGTAACTGTATGGGATATGGTGGCTCTTCATTTGAACCTCCTTGTCGTTATGTAGATACATGTTTCTATGGATGAAGAAGACCTGTCTTTCTAATATTCACTATGTTCATTATGCACTTTGTTCCTGCCTAAAAATGTTATTAGTGTAGCTGGAAACAGTGACAATACTTTTTAACTTAAATAGCCAATCAGGAAGTGTAAATAATAGGTAATGAATAATGTCTAGTCAAGGTAAACAATAGGTGAACAACTGAAGGTTGAAATCTGTTTAAATAAACTGTTGGCTGAACAATTACCAATGACAAATTCTTTATCAAAATAAAAAATAATTCAGTGGGTAAGTCATAGAAAGAACTAACTTCATCAGATAAATTATTCACAGGAAATACTTTGGGTATGAAATTTATTGTTGACAAATTCTTAGTAACGCACATTGAAATAATCTGAACTGCTCGCACAATCTTGGATTTGAAATTAGCTGTAAACATTCTGGAAAAAAAACCCAGACAAAAAATGAATGTATTACTACTTCAGATAGCTTAGTGAAACTGCTGCTCAGTGTACAGCATAAGGAGCAAATAAATACAAAAATGAAATTGTTAGGAAGCATAAAGAATGAATAGGAAATGAATACTGGGAAGTTCATAACATCACTGTGTAAATTGCTTGTGAGATATCACTTGACATTTTTCATTCAGTTTCATCATTGTATCTCAGAAAAGATGTCACTAAAGGTGAAGGGTGGAGAGAGGATTGACAAAATATTATGCATAATACATGACAGAAACGCAGTGATTTCCACAGAAGAAGAGACTTAAAAGATTGGGTCTGTTCAGTTTAGTGAAGACGTGACTGAAAGTGGGCATTTCAGGAACCTAGAAAAAGCTCCTAGTGAACACAGAGAGCATGTAAATCAGATATCTAGCACCTACTGTCCTCATATCTCAAGAAGAAGAAGGAGTTCAAAAAAACAAGATACTGATCAATAGAAATACTTTTTACATAGCTTATGGCTGAGGTACAGAGCCCACTGACACAAAATACTGTCAGAATAAACTTAGCACTGTTTATAAAAGGCATTTGATCTTTATATTGATATACGGGCTAGATAAATGTACGAGATCGTACAATTCTCATCCTTCAGCATATATACCAAGTTTCAGCTGAGAAGAAGTAATAAGAAATTTCTCAAATGGACAAGTGATTCAGTCTTTAGTGACTGTATCCCTTCTGTGCTTTCCCAGAAAGAAAAAGGATAAACACTTCAACTACCACTCTTGCTCTGTCTACCTAGCTCTAGGAAAACATGCCAGAACAAAACCACAGAGATGAGTACATGCAAGAAGGAAAGGGTGGGCTCAGGAAGAGGTTGGTTTCAATGAATCTCCTCCAAACTGATGGAAAGCTACACATTGATATGGAAGACCTGGGAAAAACACATTTCTTCTAGTAAAAAAAAAATATGCCTACAACAAAACCTGATATGATATAATTTGAATCTAGCAAATGGGTTCAGCCATTTTTAGTCATCTCTATTGTGTACAACTACAGAACAAAAGTGCAGGACAGGACTAGTTTGTCTTTGGTGACACAGCCTTTTATCTAAAGGCCAAAATACTGTTAACATAAATAATACATAAACATTTCAATCTCAGATGGTAGGTCACCTCCTAATGGCAGTTAATTAGTTGCCTTTCAGCAAGGGAATTCCTTATTCAGTATCTCATAGGAGTCTTTACAAATATGGTCTGGGATATAGATTTCCACTGCATTACAGAGATTGCCATACTGTTAATTAGTCACACTGTTTAATGGAGGGAGCCTTTGCGAGGCATTGGACCCCAGGATGCTGCTCCAATTTCTGGAAGCTGTTTCTGGATGCGTGAAGTATTTGATCTCTCAGAGGGTGAGTTCAAATAGCATCCCAATTTGATGTGCAGTTAAATAGCTCTATGCTAATAAGAAAGTACAATTTAGGATTAAGTCACAAAGTTATTTGAGAGAGACAAATGTAACAGAAAGAGCACATTTTCAAGTATGTCTTTCCCAGACAGTCCAGTTAATTACTGTCTTTAATAAGTAACCTCAGACTTCTTACATTCTCCTTGAGAAGGCATGGGTGGGATGCCTAACATTGGCAGCCAGCTTTTCCAGCTTCTTTCATTTGCATATTTTTTTCAAATTAGCTAGTGCTTTTTATATTAGCACTATGACAACCTTTCCACTATATCCATTACTTTGACAGGAATTAAATTTTGATTTGACTTTGAAAGGCAATCACTTTCTTTCTTCCTTTTTTTCCTTATGGTTACTTGTCTTCATTCCAGAATTTCTTCTAGCATGCAAATATCTATCGCCAATTGTACAACCTCCAGATGACGGTTTAGCTGTAATTCATAGACATCTAACAGATATATGATTATATCATATGTGAAACTAATATGCATATATTTCACTTTCATTTCATGTATATGTAATATGTAATGGACCGGGACTTTCTCAGTTTGCAGGGCTCAGGCAGCAATTTCATTGAACAAACACCCATGGCTACTGTCCTGTTCTATCTTTTTAAACAAACAAAAAATGGCAGAACTTAGCCTCAATCATTTCCTTTAAACTACATCTGACAGACTGGGGAAAGTAGAGACTTATCCATTGGCATACAAAATGCAAATTCAGTTATAAATAAGTATTTATTTCTAAGATTTCTTTCCCTTTTTTAGAAAGGGAAAGACACACAACATTAGTATTCAAATTCAAAATGAACCCTCTAGGTTCAGGATCAATACAAGGCTTTTGTGTTCATATTTTTAACTGCAAAAACATTTTTTTCTTCTTTCTTTGGCTCTAGATAAACAACACATTTGAGGTTAATTTGAAACAATTCTTCTTTTCTCCTCATTTTTCAGTATTGACAGTAAACTGAAAAAATCAATGATTTACACAGTTCTCCTCCATGACCTAGAGTTCTGTGATTCATCACTCCTTTCTCAAGTTTCATTAGCTTTTGTCTAAATTCTCATTCTCTTCTGGAGGTACATAGTTTATTCTCTGCTTCATCTTCCTTAAAGGAAAGAAACGGATTGCTCATTTATAGCATAACCAACAATTGTATTAAGTAGCCTTGCTGCAGATATGCCTTGAGCAAATCTTTCGACAGCTAAATAAACACAAAGGTAGAAAATAAATGATTCAGAGTGATCAAAAGTCTTATGATTAGAAGTTCTGACTGTAGTAAAATCTGAAAATTATGAATATAGTAATTGTTTCATATCTTACAAAAATAACAAAAAACTTACTTGGCTACACCTTTCAATACATCTAATTGCTTATATTTATTCCTCTTTGTAGTCCAGGAACACTTTTTTTGTTCCGTATACCCTTCTGGTCAGTGATTTCCCTCTGCTATTGAGTGATTCTTAATAACTAACATTTTGAGATAGCTATTAGTAGTAGTATAAGATACTCCAGTGTAAGGGACTAGAAATTCTGTGCATTTTGCATTGACATTTCCCCTGAAATCCAACTGAGGGATGAAAGAGAAGGAAGCAGAGTTTGACTCCTGTAGGTGTTGCATATTGTTTTCTTGCTGCCCAGAACAGGGATGCAAAATGACTATTCACAGTAAAATCACTGTTTCGCGGTGAAGGGAATTATAATTTGCATTAAGCTGTTTTGTTAAACACTCTCTGCTGCTGAAGTTCTCTGTAAAGACTGGAGGTTTTCATGAGCATGTTCTCAACATCAGCTTTCCCGGAAAATGTTACAAGGTTTACCACGGATGGGGGCAGGAGAGGAGGAAGCTGGACGGAGCGCTGTAATCAAACTTTTGTTCAGCTCTGTGCCTTTCCTCACCAGAATTCCTGCTCCTGCGCAGCAGAACTCCAAATGTGCCCGTGTTTTGCAAAGGGCTTCCTTGAGTGGAGAGGACAAAATATTAAGGAGACAGTCACCTGGACATATTCAGTTCCTTCATTTTGAAGGATGTTAAAGAAGAAAACTGAAATTCCCTAAATGGCATCCACAGGGACATGGCACTAGGGGGGGAATTAACTGTATCATAAAATCATTTCCCTCATAATCATAAGTTGAATTGAGCAGATTCTGCAGACCATCAGTTCCACATGCCTCCATGCACCATCAGCCACTGGTTGCTTATTAGCACGGGGTAACAAACTGGTAGTTTTAGTGGCACCTCATAAGCCAAAACTGCTGTCAGAAGAGCAAAGAGCTCAAGGGCATTGTCAAAGTCTGATGCACCCGCACCAGCAGAGAAGATGTCAGATTCCCAGACCCACTCTGAAAGTGGATCACACACCACACTTCAAAATAAAACAGCCCTTTCTCCACTCCCCTCCACTCCCTAGAGTTGTGGCTGTCAGTCTGGTCTGGTGAAAGAAATCACTCCCAGCATCAAGCTATCCAAGGAGTCTGGAAACTGGCGTATTTCCAGTGACGTGTCTCCATTTGGCATTATCACAACCATAACCATGATATTTGTTGCACATTCCCATGCACTAGTACCAAAAAAGTGAGAAGAAATACAAGCGGGTGTTAAATGTGTCTCTGCAGTATATGCCATGAGAATCTGTCATCCTTGTAATACATCAAATACAGTTCAATTTATGGATTAAAATCTTGAAGCTTTGCTCATTTGTGATGTTGTATGGCTGCTTGATGACCAGCAAAGGCAGTGCCAAGGCTTAAAGCTGCTTCTTTGGAAAGGACTTCTTTTATCGGAAGATTTTCTTGCTGCAGCTGATTCCAGAATACAGTCCTATATATAACGTATATTATTATATATATATTATTTTGACATATTCTGTTACACCTCTGTTAAGCTCACTCAGTGATTTTTCCAGATGTGCTGTAAGACTACAGACTATTTTCCCCACAGCACTGATATATCTTTCATGAACTTACATTATTAACTAGATTGGGAAATGTCCTCCAGACAGCCTTCTGGTGTTATGAACAAGTAAGGTCTATGATCCTGTCTGATCTCGTAAGTTAGGTCAGGTGTGAGAAATACTCTAACCGAGCTTCCCGAAGGGCCCTTGTCATCCCTTCAGGTACTGTGGGAAGTTTTACTAATCACATAGTCGGTGGAAATTTTGTCCCTGTAAACCAGGCGCCAAGAGGAGCCAGCACAGGAGCCGTCTCTCACAGGAGACTAAGTATGAGTTAGGGGGGGTCATGAAAGACCTGAAAAAAACCCTAATAATTTTGTTGCGGAGTCCTGGGCAAGTTCCTATACATTGCAAAGCCATGCAGAATATTTGTGGGAGAACTGAAAGCAGTTAACATTTACCCCTTTAACAGTGGGATGATTTGGATGCCTTGAGACTCCTCGTGTCAAAATTCTTTTCATCAGAGAAAAACACTGTAAAACCTGTGCACAATTTGCTGTTGCTCCGATTGATCATCATCAAAAAAGCTCTGTGCATTACTAGGTTCAGTGCTCAGTTCATTGAGATTGCTCACATGGATGAAGGCACTTTCAATTGCTCCTTTTCCCTTGCCTGGCTGAATGTTTTCCATATGCTCTGGGACACAGAGGAGGGAAAGAAAGAAAGAAAGGCAAGAGCGGTCAGAATAGCTTTTGGATTAACAAGCTTAGAAAAGGAATTTCCAGCTTTTTCTTTTTGATGCTGTTGAAAACCAAGATATTATATGCAATTTTACATTATTATATAGCTTGGGAATAGATAATGCTTTCAAATTTTAGTTTAAAATGTTTATTTACTTGCTTTATATACCAATGAATAACAGAATGGCATGTTCGTAAATCCGTTCTCTTGTATGGCACGCAGATCATACTGTCCATTTTGAGGGTGGAGGCTTGCCTCTCCTACTTACTGTTCTGATTCAGAGCTAAGGAGCCAACTGCAGTTTTCTGTAGCAGAAAGACAGACTGGATCCTCCAGTCCTTTCACAGTATGAACTTTTAATGGGGCTGATCGCAGTGAATTTTGCAAATGAAGTCTGGTGTGGAATAGACATTGCATTCTACATGGTCATTCACTCTCCAGGAAGGACAGTGCAGCAAGTGTAGCCTGCTACCACCGTTCTGACCCGGCACCATTTGACACATCTCACAAATACAGGGGACTGTGTGGGCAAGAGGAAGGGAGGTCACTGTTAAGTACGTTATGCAAACAGGCCAGAACCCATGCAGCTCCCAAATACCGGGCTTTGGTGTGGGGCAAAGATAGAGCTCAGCACTGGCTTTGGTTCATAGGGGACCCCGTCATTTACCATGCACCAGGACACATGCTAGCCCACGTACTCCTCTACTAACATGGCAAAAAGCATCCCCAAGAGAGCGAGGAAGAGATACAGCAAGGTACAGGAGTACAGTTCCTGCATCTACAAACTCAGTTCCTTAATACGGACAACATCCCATCCACTCTCTGCCTCAGAAATTTGCCACCTACCACTGCAAGTCTTCTCCATGAAGTGTAACCAGGTGATCACAAGAAAGGGAATAAATCATTCTCAGAGCTGGAAGTTATGCCACTTATAGCATCTGTAGTTACCGATGATAATGCCCCAGCTGGCCAGACTGATGTTTTTAAGATGCCTTTTCCCATTGAAAACCAGGCTGCTGCTGTGGCTGTGACAGATGAAGATTGTGGGAAGACATGAGAAGGAGCAATAGTGCGCCTTCACTGATGGGGAAGCAGGTTAGAGGTCTGAAAGCTGAAGTGGAAAAGTTTCTTGTACAGCAGCATCTATCCCAGAACTCCTGCATTGTTGTCCTTGCTGCAGCCACAGCTTTTTCCTGTCTATCTACAAACTTACGTCTTCACTCGTGTCTGGCTGCCATCTGTCATTTACATTATAGGAAAGTTAACAGCACACTATCTTGGCTCTTCGTCTCTCAGCAACATTCAAGAGCCATTCAGAAATGGTTCCCAATGCTGCCCCAGGTCTAACTGCATCATTTGTTCCATGTGTATAACTATGCCTGTGCTTTATTATCTTCTGCTTCTTCATCCATGCTTGTCTTCTATTGCAGCTGCTCTTTAGACTTAGGATGGCAGGATATACTGCAAGTCTGTGTAAGGTCTGCCATTTCCAGGTGCCATCCCACCACAGTGCCCTGCAGCTTAATGCTAACCTGGAAGACCAACTTCCTTTAGCTATAGAGAGGTTCTCACTTGCTGATCCAGTTGATGGGTGGGAAAGTAAAATCGTCTCATAAAGGACTTACGGGCCACTGCACAGGCATAATGTGGGGGTCAACAACAGAGTTGATATTGTTGTATGGAAAATCACCTCTTCTACAAAGTCTGTTGCAGATTCCTGAGAAGCACAGATCTAAGTGCAGCTACGCTCTTCTTCTTTCTCTTAATTTGTGGCTCTCCCAGTTCATGCCACAGAGGGCACTCAGGGACATGTTGGAGCGTATGGGATTGTGATGATCATCTTGGACCTCTGCCAAGGCAAGGTACTATATAACTGCAAAATCCTACAGTTTAGCACAGACTTACTCAGTTCCTGCTTGGAGACTTGACAGAATAAGAATTGCACGTGGCATTCAGAGCAGCATTGATCACAGCTTTTCTGCATCCTTCTGTTTATAGGCATCAGTCACTTCAACAAGACACCACCATCCAAAGCCTGTGGTTCCCACTGTACAGCAATGTTGTGCACTGAGCGGAGACGCCCCGAGCTCTGTTACTGCAGCCCTTGACATGATCACAGCCAGTTACCCCTCATCGTTGCTTCTGCTAGCCATTTGAAGCATTGCGCTTGTAACCCCTTTTAAGTGACGAGGGATGACAGGCCGGGCATTGCCAGCCAGTTACAGACACCCTGAGCAAGTTACAGGGCACAAGGCTCAAATCCAAATGACTTTAACCGCTCAGAAATCACACTGATTCACTGCCTCGAGTAGCTTACAGTTAGATGGCGATGGAGACTGCAGATAAAAATAAGGAAACCAATCCAATGTGGACCCTTACTGCCCGTTACAATGGGTTTCACCACAGCCTTGGCTGACAGCTCAGCAGAAAGCTGTGTTGCTTCCAACAGCACAGAAGCTAAAGCGGCTGCAGGAGGTGAGAGCCATTCAGACTGTGGCTCACCTCTGCCGGGGTATTTGCCTGCCTCTTCCAGGAGCTACAGGATTTATGCTCACTTATAGGTGTGGCAAAAAAAATCCAATCCCTCAACTACAACCTACCCCTGTCATGCTGAATCACCTGTTATTTAACCTGGCACTTGTAAGAAAGGAAGGGATGATTTTATGCTCCACACATGAAGGGCAATGTTTTGGAAATATTAACTGACGTTTTCTTAAAAAACACTTCTGCACATCTTGTTTGCCGAAATGTAGGGGGTATGGTAAAAGCGAGATCCCAGCTGTGTAGGAGCTCCAGCTAAACTTTAATAATCTGAGACTGTCCAAAAGAACAGTTGTTTACTGCACATGAGCTTTTTAGCAGCTGAAATGTGAAAAATAGCAATCATCCTAAAACAGAAGATACCGAGGAAGATGGGAGTGACTTGTGTCAAGGCTGAAAAAAGCATGTTCATTATTACAGCAGATTGCACGACAAAATTGTTATTAGGACACAGAGAATTCAACTATGATTTTCACTTTCCTTGAAATATTTTTTTGCAGGTCTACTTTTGCAGAAACAAATGTTCAAGAAGGATGTTTCATTCACTGGATTACAGCCCACAAGCTCAGATGAATGCAGTCCTGTGCAAAGAGGTGCCTGTATATGAAGCAAAATACTTTAGTGTCACAAGTCTTTCCTGAAAAGGTAAAGCATAATTCTGAATGCTCACCATGAGAAACTTTAAAGGATGCTGATTCTCAGCCCCTTCTGAAAACTTGCAGGCTATTTTTAAAGTGAGTTCAGGCCTGTCTGCTCCAGAAATAGAAGCACTTGAAATCACTCCTGACTCCTTCAGCATTAGGTCCCTGAATATATAGAACATACATTTTGTTTGGCAGTAATGTTGGTGGGGATTAAGCAAATTATTAGAAGGGGGTTGGAAAAATCCCTTTTTAACATAACGACAACAAACATTTACATAATCAGTAGAAAGGAGAATAAGAAACTGTTTTCAGGCTTTACCAAGACAGCAAGGTACCTGGTGTTTTGTGTGGTGACACAGCAGCATCGCAAAATGTTCTCGCTGTCATTAAGAGCTCCTCAATTTGCGTGGCTTAAGGCCGGAATGCCAACCAAAGTTCATGGAAAAGCAGGCTTATAATATTTTCAGATGCCAAATGTGGGTTTGTGTTGGTGAAGTTTTCATGGGGCAAGAGGTGCCTCCTCACACCACCCAGTGAAGAGCGCTGGCCCAGGCTCTGGCTGTGGCAGGGTCTGACCAAGAGCTCTCTGCCGGCCACAGACCTCAGTCCTTGAACCCTCTGGAGTTAAGAGGGCCTCAGCGCTGTCTTCGTCTTCAGACGACCAGGCTAATTTCGTGTCTTACAGGCTCCAGGAACAGCCCTGTGTTTGGCTGCCTCCTCCGCTCCGGCCGGCAGGACAGGCCAGCCTTGGCAGTCCGGAGCAGCGCCCGGGTGACAGCGCGAGTACGCCCAGCTGCAGTTTCGGCCCTCCCAGGCTGAAGCGCATGACTGACCAACGCAAGCCTTGTAACAGAATCATGGGTAGTTTTTGCAGAGATTTTCTGAGAAAGCTGTTTCCTAGCCTCAGGTACTCAGGGTTAGTGCAAACCCACCGGTTTCCTAGATGCAGTCAGTAGCTTTTTTTATTATGTAGCTGTTCTTTGGGAAGTACACGAGCGACGTATTCGGAGCCTGGAAAAGATGGTTTCCCTATCTTATCAGCCTCTTAGCACAAGCTCATGCTGATGAAGTTACTCAGTAGGGCAAACAGCTTGTGTGATCCCTTTTATCACTTCCCCATCCTGCTAAATGAATCCTCTTATCTCTTCCCACCAGCCATAGTTGTGAATTGACCTTAGTCTGACGGTCTTGTTCCCGCACACCTGGGTAGTCACCTGGGATCCCATGGGTCTCAGGGCCCACGTATGTGCCCCTTGCACCCACTGCTTTCCATTCTGGCTCAGATCTTGCTTGCATTCAGCTCGCTCTTTGACAAAAGCAACCTTGCAGTTAGAGTGCTTCTATTTAAGTATATAGCACTTAAATAAATTATCCTGTACCCTTAATGCTGACCCTGTTGTAATTTTCATTTAAAGTACAACATAGAAACTAGCGGTAAAGCAAAACCCAGCAATATGGTTCAAATGGAGTTTAAAGATATATCTTGACATGTGTGCAGTGATCATCAGTTTCCCATAAAATGAGACCATATTTCAACTGTTCATTATCTCCTGTGAAGGGTTTGTGCAATTCACAACAGAAACATTTGAAAGTGTGGCGGATTTGCCTTTTTCAGAATAAATACCTTGCTTCTGTTGTCATAATCTACTTCTTCCCCACTTTGTTACCATTTTTTCACCATCCCTTGCACTTGAGAAACAAAATGACTTGTCTGAAGAGGCAGAAAAAATTTCATTTCATGAAAAAATTCACATTTCAGGAAAATGCATGTTGTTTTCCAGTTTGTTTAATTGAGCTTGTCATTTTTTAACTGTATAAGTTGAAGTGAAACAAGACTTTACATGTACAAAGAGCAACCTTATATAAGCATGCAACAAAGAGGTAGAAATTACCAATTATCTCTACAAAAACATTTTAGTTCTTGGTTTTGTGTACAGAAAATTTCAGAAAGTTAAAAAATCAGTTTCAAGGCTAAAATTTGATGCTCGTGAGCTTTTCAGGAAAAACAGAACATAAAACCAGAAGAAATAGGATCAAAGTATAATGCAAATATTGTGAAATTTACAAAATATTTCAGTATTTTGTGTGGAAAGTTGAAATATCCAAACTAAAATGTTTTCCTGATTCTGGAATCATTAAAAGTTTTCCTTATTCTGGCCGTCTTCATATGTAAACATTTTACAAATGGTTTCTCTATAGAAATATTTACATCAGTAATGCACTGACAATAATTAATTTTTAAAGATTCAGTAACTTCCGTAGAGGGAAAATGGGAGAAACACTCTAATATGATACAGGAAATGTCTTAAGCTCTTCAGAAAAGTTCCATTTTAGGATTAAAACATTTAAAGTGAACAGCGAATCATGTACAGAAGAGTAACATCAGCATTTTTCTACCGAGGGTGGCACCTGAAAGCTAACGCTGCTGAGAGCAGAGCTACAGCACAGCCCTCCGCAGTAGCAGCCTGCATTGAGCACCGACTGTTAGCCAGCCTGGGCACCACTTAGCGGCTGTAGGCAGTCACCCAGCACTTGCACCACACTCCTCTTTCCACCAGCTGCTGAGTTCTCTTCGGTGTGATAACTGCTTGTGCTGGTGCCAGAGTTCACCACCCTTTGTGGAAGATAATTTCTCCAGAGTTCAGCATTCACTTGTTATTGTCTGGTGGCACTTCATGAGCCCATGGTGTTCCTACTCTGTCTAACTGGGTCCCTTCCTCTTTCCCCAACTCAGGTCCTCCAGACCTTGAAAACGTCTGCAATCCTCCTTCTAGTCCATTTTCACTTTGACGATCACAGTAGTGCGTTCCCTAGGCCTTTGTGCCTGGTGTGTCCCTGCTCACGGTGTGATGCGCCGTAGGTCAGTGGTGGCCCACCACGTTCCTTGGACAGAAGCGCTGGAGCTGTGTCTGCTGCTTCCTCCACGGTGCCCTGACCATACACCTCTTCTTTCTCTCTCCTCACAGCTGTAACCCGTACTGCAGGCCGAAAGCCTTTAAACAGAGTCCTATTGTCTGGCTCATTAAAAAAAAAAAAAGCAAGCAAAAAAAATGCGAGAAAGAAATGGGACCTAGGTGCAGAGGCCAAAAAGACGAGTTTCAAAGGGAGATCACAGCCAGAATCTGCTAGTTGAGTTGTTGCATTTTGTATGCTTCTTGCCTTTTGTTTCCAGGCAAAATACCTTTGAGGATGTGGATTACTGAAAGCCTCTGGTGCAGTGTTTGTTTTGCTTGCTTCTTATAGTAAAGCGAACCATTATTTTACTGAATTTCAGCCATTCTGCTCAATAGTCCACGGGCTGTATTTGTTCTCTACATACTTTTCTTAACATCTCTGTGACAGTAACTTAGAACTTGACAGAAGCAGTGCTAACTCATCTGCAAGCACCAGAAAAAAATAGCTTATTTCCCAAATTATGATGTGAAGACAAACGATGGTTGTGATATGATTCTGAATCTCTCAGCAACATTAAATTCTGTCCTTCATAGGTGTTGAAACTGTTTCTCACTTACATATTTCTATGGAGTTGCCTGTCTGTTGGCAGCTCCCCCATTCTGGAGAAAAGTTTTGGGTGAATATGGCTGCTGTTTCAGATGACTGAACCAGAAAAGATGTTCATTCAGGTTTCTTATGTTTGTACGGTTTTACTTCAGTGCCCTCCTACACCCTTGATATAAAAGTAATTCAAGCTGAAATTTTAAAAGATATTATTTTCACAATAATAACAACAACAACAACAACAACAACAAAATAAGATCTATTGGGAGTCAGTGACTTGGGGCGGCAAGCGACTTGGGATGCAGGTGACTGTTACATGAAGTACATGAAGGCTGTTACATGAAGTGCATGCTGGAACACCTGCAGCTGCTTTCTTAATTTCTTAATGCAATCCCAGGGGTGAGATTTAGATCCAGAGCTTGGAACCCTACGTTGGCATGGCTGTCGCAGGAAGCCTGGACCCAGATCTGTGAAAGGACTACCACTGTAGGTTTGGCTCTGCGGTTAGAGTTCCAACCCAAAGGCTGTGTCCCCGGCTCTGTTGCTCAGCGTGGTCCATGTCCGCACTCTCACAGATAGCTCAGTGACCTGACTACCTGTATTTATTCAGCAGAGTACCTGGCCTCGAGCTTGCCTTCATCCTATGCAGAAGTCCTGTAACCCTGAGATACCATCATTATTTTTTGTGACTTTTGAAGACAAAAGTGCCTGAAGTAACTTCAGGGGCGTGCTGCAGCCTGCCAGAGGGGTGCTTCACAGAGTGACACCAAGGCTACGTGCTGCACAAGTGTGGGCATGGTAGAAAGCATATATAAAGGTAGTTAATGGTGCAATGACTGTTGGGGTAGTGTCAGAGGACTAAGTAAAATAAACAGAGTTAGATTTTGTGTATATTTATACCCAGTGAGCTTTGGGAGCAAGTCCTGGAGGAAACAATCTCTTGGATGTCACCACAGAGAACTCGGTTCACTCCAAAAGGGTCCTGGGAACAGTTTAACACACAGGTAGCAAGCGTGAATGATGAGGGAAGCAGGTTGTGAAGTGAACTGGGTTTCTAAGCTATCAAACACTGTAGACATAGTGCCCTGATAGAAGTAAAGACCAAGAAGCATCTAAAATAGAGACAATTTTGAGAGGATGACATGGATTACAGACCTGTGGTAGATCTCTAATCTACATCTATTCCGGAATGGAATGGATTTGAAAGCTTGACGAAACAGGAACACGTTCTCCAGATTCATAGACAGAGAAAATGCACTGTACAGAACAGCCAGCTATCACAGAGATAAATTTAGACAGGTTGATAAGACACTGCCTTACTTTGATGAAAGTGCTCATCACAAAATTGTACTTTCAGTGACTCAGTGCAGCACCTCAGTAAATCCAGCCATTGTTCTTTTCCTCTTATATACATTAGCCACACAAAAATAAAGCAATCCAGGACAGCCTGTGTCCATGTTGCATTAACAAGAAGAATCTCAACAGGCGTTCTGTTCCCACAGTGTGGTGTAAATGATACGGCTTGCTACAGAGCCTTTTAAAAACTGCTTGCAAAATAATGGAGTCACCCTGCTCAGAATTTGCTAATGATCCAACCTAAGCTGCAGTGTTATACGTTAGGAAAGGTAATTCAATGCACTTAGATTAATTAAATATGTAGAAAAGAAGAATCAGAAGGAATAACATGGTAATAAGACCATGGCAATATAGTTGTGCTTGACAAGGAATATCGATTACCAGGGTGTTTCACATTTGTTATGCACTAATGCACTGAGCACACATAGAAAAGTGACAGCTCTGAAGTAATTACACAGGAATTGTCAGTACATTCATTTATGTTTGGGTTATTTCACTGCACTGGCATTTCTATAAATTAGAGCATGTCACCTCAGATGTACACAGAAGTTAAATCATTTATCCTCCAACTAATCATTAAAACAAGAGCAAAAAGGACCCTTTCCAAGAATTTGGACAAAGGCCTTAGTAAAAATTTGTAACACTATAACATTTGTTGCTGACTTGTTTAAGTGAGTTGAAGCTAGGTTTAATTGTTCTCCTGTCGTCAAGGGTGAAGAGAATACAACTGCAACTTTCTCCAGTGCTCACATTTCTGAGATGTAAGCACTCAAAACTAGACTGAAATAAGCTCAGCTATTTTCCATAGGCGATTAGATAGTCAACTGATATACTTGTAACTTGCATTCGTTAACTATGCTGTCTGAGATGGAAACAGGTGACCTACAGGAGAAAGATTCATGAGAACCATCAGGTACCTGAGTTAAGACCACTTGATTTGTCTAGTCACCAGTCACAGTCTAAAGCACACATTTTATTCAGAGACTATTACGAGCTAGTAAGAGACACAGCTGAAGCACTTGCCTGTTGGAAGAGTGCTAATACACTATTTGAAATTTACGAGTATCCTTAGAGCTAAAAAATCTACTCAGATAATAATTAAATACCAAGTCAATGCCTTTTTAGAGAAGGAATTGAAAGCTCTATAAAAACTGGGGGTGGGGGTGGGGGGAGTTGGTTCACAGCCTGGAGAGAGAAAAGAAGGAAAAAGGAAAAGGAAAGGGAAAAAAAAAAAAAGCCAGCACTTACATGAGCCAGCAACAATTCTGTGCTTCTGTGAAAGGAAGGGAAAGGGAAGGGGAAAGGGAAAGGGAAAGGGAAAGGAAAAGGGACCGGGAACGGAAAAGGGACAGGGAAAGGGACAGGGAACGGGACAGGGACAGGGAACGGGACAGGGACCGGGAAACAGAGAGGGAGAGGGAAACAGAGAGGGAGAGGGAGAGGAAGAGGGAGAGGAAAAGGGAGAGGAAAAGGGAGAGGGAAAGGATGACAACAAGTTACCTGATTCCAGCAGTCTGAAACATAAATACTTGTTTCCCACTAAAACATGAAATGTATCAGGTTGAACTATGTAACTTTGGTTTTGCTTTTTTAGTTAGCTCACAGTGCATTTTTGTTATTTATTTATAAATTTTAATTATATACTTTAATTATAAACCTCTTAATTTTGATTTATGACCTTAATTTTTTTCCCAAACAAAATTGCTGGACTGCTTAGTTAATGCTCTTGAGGTTGTTCATGTTGCTATGCTGTTCTTTGTAAACTGCTCCATTAATAAAAGTATAACTATATTGCCCATGTCAATGACTTGGGCTTGTATAATACATCTCTGATACTTAACCTTTTTCAACCGAACAATAGAAGAGTCTAGAGTGGAAGAGATGTTAAGTTTATGATGTCTATGATTCATTACTTTAAAAAGAAGTTTCTCAGTGATGCATAAGCTGCCAAATTTGGATATGTAACCTACCCTACATTTTGTGTGATCCTATCTAACATTTTTTTTTAAACTCAAGTTAGGGAAGAGATTCCTGCCAAACTCTCCTCAAGAAATTTAAAACCAGAACGCAAGACGCTGTGTTCAAACACTAAACCTTACAGTCATGTTAAATGTGTACTTTATATAATAACTTTAAACTGTTATAAACTACATGTACGAGAAAGCTGAAGCAGTGTTGCAAAAGCAGTGTGGCAGAAAATCTGTAGGTCACAGCTTGCTCATATTTGGAAAGTAAAAGGCTTTCTCTTCGCAATCTGATCTTGCTGAGAAAGGTATTTGAGTTGAGCTGGCACACATGCTAAAAACCATCAGTTCATAATAAAGATCCTATGGTTGTTTCTGAACCTAAGGTAGGATTTTAATCCAGCAATAAATCTTCAAATGGATCTACTTTTTTAATTCGCTTCAAGGCTGAGAAGTTTACATGATTATGCAAACTCTAGATTTCTGCCATTTGCAGTGTTACACAACACTATCAGTGTTCCTCTTCCATGACAGCTAATATATATTTTATGTGTTGAACTGGAGGCATATCTGGATTTCATGATTAGAGAGTATTTGAGGTGATGTTTCTAGTGCTTTTCCATTCTGGATAGGCCTAGCAGCACTGATTGAACAGTGTTTCATTGTGTTTTGGCCTCTCTGACAAACAATACAAGAGAAAATGAGGTATTAAAACACAGATAAACTTTTGTGTACATTAGAGAATGAAGATCATCAGTTCCAGCTTTAGACAATGGTTCAGACAAGTTTGTAGTTCATCCATTTCCGGCTGATTCTGTACCTGATCCCATTCACAGTAATTCAAGTGTAGATGTAGTGCTTAGGGACATGGTTTAGTGGAGGACTTGTCAGTGCTAGGTTAAACAACTGGACTAGACGATCTTACAGGTCTTTTCCTAGCAAGGCAATTCTATGATTCTACGATTCTAAGTGAGCAAACTTTAAGACATGAGTTGCCAGACAATTGTGTATAACTTCACCTTTCCTCCCTACTTCAAACATGAGTGATTCCACCAGGACCACCACAGTGATTAATGGACAAAAAGAAGATGTTATATTTATTTCTAAATGCCAGTAACAAATCAGGTAGCAGGATCCAGTGCAATGAAGGGAGACAATTATTTTTGAAAGGATGAAAAAAGGCTCTGATTTGGACTTTGCTATTGATGCAATACTTTTAAGAGGTTCTTTCCCCGATGACCACTGCTCCTCACATGTCATTCTCAGTGATCCCTGGGGTATATTTCTGTAACAGTCAATTCTCTCTAAAGGTCTTTTTTTTTTTTTTTCTACTGAGTGAATTTGATAGTCAATATTGAGAACAGTTTAACTCCCCATTAACTGTTGCTAATTTACAAGCGAACTCCTGTGGAAAACAAACAAACAAACAAGCACATAATTTGATGCAACATCAGTTTGGCATACCAAACAAAGCCATTAGGAACAGCACAGCTATTCAGAATAGCAATTGCAGGTGACTTGGGAGAAGGGGCAATTAGGCAAATGCCAGAGATATGTCATTCTCTGAGAGAGCTAGTGTTATTTCCTTTATTTTTTAATCTTCCTATGGGGTTCAGAAACATATTGTGAAAAAACTCACACATAAAGACAAATTTAAAGCCAAAGTTCCTGTTTAAGAGTTTTGATGTGCAGTAAGTAAAAAGCAGTTCATCCTTTTTCTCAACTCATCCACAGAGACAGAATTTGAGATTCTAATGTTTTTCATGTGGTAAAGCTAGCCAAACTCCTCTAAGTGTCCTTTTCCAGACTTAAAAAATTGCTACTACTCTGCATTATGTGCCAAATCCTTCTGCTGCAAACACAGTCTCTGAGGATTGGTCAATAAGTTTGTATTAGACTCATTTTCGCTCCTGAGATCCACCTTGTCTGCAGAACTCTTTGTTGTGGCCAGCAGTGTACACTTTGTAATGAATGGTCATTTGTTCTACGGAAAATAGAAATATTTCTTCTGTGTCATCATACCTTTAAATGTTACATTTACTGTAAAGCCTAAATGACTGATTATCACCTTATAGTGTGAGACCTAATTGTACAAACAAGTATGACTTTCTTTCAATGAGCTTATACTCTAAGTAAAATACCGTGGTTATAAAATTTGCATAACTATTTATAACCATATGATTTCTAGTGTCTTTGAAAAAATTAATCAAGTTTCACAGCTAAGGCTGTGCGAAAAACTAAAAGACAAACACGCTGCATACTGCTAAGGTGGACCAGGACTGGCTGGCAGCTGGTAGGGCATATTTCATGCTCTGGGGAGTTCCTGCCACAAATAAAGATTAAGGCAGCAAGGGATAGGGTATGTTACCTAAAAGTACAGGGTCTGATAGTTATGGAACAGAGGCCTGAAAAGGCAGGGAAGGGGCTTCAGTACAATGTGTGGAGGCAATAAAAAAAATTATTGCCAGCTTGGAGGACCTATCTGGCATAGTCAAAGATGTTTAAGACATCACCCTGCCAACAGGACCTAGTGAAGCCAAGAAAGGAGGAGGAGAACTAAAGCTCTTCTTTAGGACTTTTTTTTCAGTTTACTGCCAGAAATAAACCTGTCAAATTACATTATTTCAAGTCAACCTCAAATGTATCTGTCAACCACAAGCAAAATATATATTGTGCTTTTTTGGGGTGAGGGTGAGTGGGTGAGTATTTTTTCTGATTGAATGTCCTTTTTATCATTTTTACCTGTCCTTTGAAAGAATCATTACTTTGAAATGAAAATTCAGTACATTTCATTTTAAGTTTTTAACAGAAGGAAAGATTTGCCTTTCTTCAAATGTTCCTTTCTTTCTACCTAAAGCTACTTGATAAATTTGTTATGCTATCTGAATTATTATTAATTTCCATTGACCCATTTCTGCGGGGTAACCAATTGCTACATCACAGCAGTACCAAACAACAGGTTTTCAGCTCAGGAAAAAAAAAAATCTAGTCCTTCCTGTGTTTGCTTTGAACCACTCCCAAAGCAGGACGAAACTAGTCTAACTGACTCCTTGATCATCCTTTCTATGCAGATAAATGTCCCTGGGGAGCAGAGCTGAGGTAATGCTAAAGCCACTTCTCTCTTTGTCAGATCAGCTCCCAAGGGTCATGAGCTGACAGGAATGAGTTGAAGGACACTTTAAGCTGTCCTAAACAATATCTATCCACAGCAAAAAAAAAAAGGCATAAAAGTGGTTGAAATTCGTCTTTGTTCTCAGTCTTTAGTGCTGTGTTGGGCACAAATGGGCCAAACTACAGCGTCCAGACATCAGTTGTCTGCCAGACAAATCCCTCTCCCAGCGCATTGCCTTTCCCAAGGGATCACGTGTTGCATCTGTTGTACCTGGAATGCAGTCCTTTGGTTTTGATATGACATTTGTTTCCACAGCAACCAACAGGGAAATAACTATATGTAATATAAAATACAGAGGGGGGATTGCTTCTAAATGAAATGTTTTTTAAAAATTTCCCCAAGGCTGTCAGCAAACTCTAATCATTTTAATGTTCATGATTGCTTAAGTGGAGGAGTAACAAACAATTCCAACCTGCAAATAAAAATACAAAAGAGAATGGAAAATAAATTGAATTCCATCTATATAGACATGCACCAAGTAGTCAGAAACAAAGCTGAATTCAAAGTCTCCAATAAGCTTCAGTTGCTTATTTCCCAGCCATTATACTATTAAAGGTTATCCTATCACCTGAGGAGGTACTTTCATATTGAAGCTATAAAAAAACCCCATCATGGTTCACCCTAGGATATGGAATTTCCAAAGCAAACAGACTACTTGCAGTAATGACATCCAGGATGGCATTTATTCTCAAGTATATTGGCAAAGCCTTATACTTCGGTCATGAGGATACTTCAAGAAATTACTTATTGCCTATTTATTTATTACAGTAATATCCTAAGTATTCACAAAGATTAGAAGAATCACTTACTTGACTATTTAAGGCCAAAAGTTACATGTAGAGATCTTCTTACCTGCCTTCCACATAATACAATTCATATTACAATTATTCATCTAAGTACAATAGCTTGCATTTAAACACGAGTTTCACTGCTAGGGACATAGCTGCTGTTTGACAGTAATACACTGCCCCAAATACTGCTGGAGCCTGCCACAGCTAGGAGCAGCACCCACCTCTGCTAATGATGGCACCTAACACAAACAAGTCTGTGCACTCCTGAACCTGGAGAAGTTCAGGAACTCTTGGAGAAGGAAAAAGGAAAAGGTCCAAAGAGCATCTAAGCTTCCCTTTGGGAAAATTCTCAAGTCTACATTTAAATTTATTCTTTCTGGGGACAGCATTCATTTAAATTCTGTCTTAGAGGGGGATATTTTCCTGACTGGGAGCCTTAGGTATTTCATGTGACAAAAAATCTTCATCGTAAACTTTTCCAGCAGTTCATTGTTCACATTATAAACTCACTGTGTTGTTAGATGCTGTGCAAACAGACACAGTCCCTGCCAGAAGGAAAGAGTGCTTTGATATAAAATAAACAATAGTAAAGGAGAGAAAGGTGGATAAAGGTCATTGCATTAACACTTGTTTACTTATTTGGGCTATTTCAGTTAAGCAGTTTCTCAGAACTTCATTAAAACACTGAGAAATGTAAAAAAAAGGAAAACTTGGAATACCATTTGTCATTCTAGCCATTGACGATAGTGATTTATGAGATATAGCAGGTTTTGATGAGGGATGTGGAAGCAGGGAGGATAATGGTGTATCACTGTGGCATTTTATTATTCTGTCCATTTCCCAGTTCAATAAACTTCACAAACAAAATAAGCCTCAAAAGCTCCCTATGACATAGGGTAACACCGTTATTCTGGTTTTAAAACGGGAAAATGAGACACAGTGGGTTAAAGTGAACAATACAGAGACTGAAGTCACACTAAAACAGTGTGGCTCAGCTTCAGAATGAAGCCCACCTAGGTCCTGCTGCTTTCTTTTAATAGCATGACTGTGCTTGCTTTCTAAAGAGCCCTGAATATATTACAGAAATTGCCTTTCTTCTGTCGCTGCATAGGCTGCCACAACATGCTGAATGCAAACAGGCATGATTCCAGGGAACCGAATCTATAGCCATATCAGCCAGAGCACAGGGACAGCAATGCTTGATGAATATGAGCTGGAAGGTGTTTCTCTCATGTGGTCTACGCATTTGCCTCGCAATACTTAATTCCTTGACGAAGATTAAATATGTGCAGAAATACAGGTGAATGAGGCTTTTAACTTTTCTGCTCTTCACCAGCTGTTCTTCCATTCCACTGAATTTTCACTTACTGCATTTCCAGATTGACTACGAAAATGAGGGAGGTGCTGAAAAACACAGAACCACCTGAAAGTATGGAAGGATGATAAAACATAGGAAACAACTGAGACTGGCAGAGCTCACAGAAGGCACTCTCTCCGCTTCGTAAGTTTGATCTGAATTATTATCACCCCAGAACTCTCAGTCAATGCCAGAATACAAAATTAGGACTATGGCTAATACAGAAAGCAGCCAGAGGGCAATGCTCCATATTTTTCTTAGGATTTTGTGCTCAGCAATGTTACAAAGGGGGTGTTCAGAAATAAAATGCTTTGTCTTCCTCTTTGGGCTATTAAAAGGGCAGGGTCATTGCGATAATAATGAGAACTGGACTTGTGAGACTTTAGGAGAAGCATTTTACGTTGTAGAAGCATGCTGAACAGCTTTAAGACTGAAAATTGTGACAGAAGCGAATGTTGATTTGGGAAAAAAGGGATGGATCTGATGAATACTGAGGTCACCTTCACTGTTCCTAAGGCGAGAGACTTACAAAAAAATCCCAATGGCAACATTTTTTTTTTAAATAAAAGAAGGTTTATTTGTCTCTTGGACAATAAATCTAAAGGTTATTAATTTTGTTTTGAATCAGGAGGGCTAGCCATTTCTTTCCTGTTTTAAAAAGGAGAATAAAGAGACAGAAAGTAGTCTGAGCTTCATTTGCGATGTGACTACAGGAGCAAATCCTCAGCTCATCCATTTGTTTGGCAGATGTACTAAAGAAAATTTACCCTTAGGGAATCCTGCTCCAAGATGCTGAGATTCACAGTTTCGCCAACAGAACTGACCAGTATTAGCTTACTCTAGAGTCAGATGACCTGCAACATGTCAACTGACCTTACTTGCCTGCCTACCTTGTCCAAGTAGTCAGTTTGACTGCTTGAAATTTCTGAAAGAAGCAATCTACTGAAAGACTGTTGTAAATTCCTTGTGCCTAGGACTTCATGTAGTGTATAAGAACCCTGAAAGATGGAAAATTAGTTAATAGCGCTATTCTAGTGAAGCAGTTACAAGGCTGTATTTGTAGTAGTGTGTAAATGCCTCATTGTGGGAGGTCTTGTATATAAGCAAGCACAACAGCACAAACCTGTTTTTGTTTACTCTGTGCCCTCACTGCAGCAAATTTTGCAGGCTAAACAAGATTAAAAGTAGAAGAGGAAAGGAAAGCACGGAAGCAATTTCTTGGGACAATTTAATGCTATCTGCCTGAAGCCAAACCACAGTGTACATCATGCCCTTTCTGCTCAGACATGCTACAACAGAAAGCAGGTGAAGTTCTTTACATCTGGAGCTGCATGCTATCAAGGTACACATACTAACTGAAGCTAGAGCCCTTGCTGGTATTCCCAAACAGCACACTCAGCATGCATCATTCCTCCACCCTCCAGCTTCAGCTCTGGTTGGTGTATCTCAAGGTTTCCTATAAACCCCATCTACCATATAACTCAAATGCTTACTGGATGTGTGTATGCGCCATAAACTACCTTGCTCTTAACTTTTTCTAGACTCCAGGGTCATGTCAAGTCTTCCTTTCTCTAGTTAGAGTAAACCTGCTTGAAGCATTTATCACTCTAAAATATATTTGCATTAGGTTAGGAGAGCTTTGTTGGGAAAGGGGAGGTGATATTACAGGCAGTCTTTAAATTGGTCAACAAGGAATTTAACACATTCTGGAAGCTTCAGACACAGTGTAATACTATATCTCATTGCTTTCATCCTTGGGGCAGTGAAGCACAACAGGGGCCTTTATAAAATGGGAACTTTCCAGAACATATGCAGGCTCTTGTGCGCTTGTGCAGTGCTGCAACATTACAGAACAGCTCTTTCCATAGCTACCTTAATTCTCAGCACTTAGCATAAAATGCTCTTCAGAAAAGTTGGAAGGATCTAAATGATGAGGTAGATTTGCAACATCATGGAAGTTATTTCCTAAATTCTTATAATTATGTATTTTTAAATATTTTAGAATATGACAAATTATTCATCAGTAACTCCCTACGCTAATGAGACATTTCACCAGGCAGTTAATTATACTAGAATGATTAGTGCATCTATACTTATGCTGACACATCTGTAACATGAAAATCAGGTTGTTCAGAAAAATCTGATGCTGTTACTACACTTTACCCAATTAACTTAGAGTCTCAAAAACATTTCAATGTCTCATCTAAAGGATTTGCACAGCTTAAGTTAATTGGAGATAAGTTTATTCATCAAAACTTCTTTAATTTTCCACATCTAGCTTCTAAAGGATTTTTTTTAGGTTTTATTATTTTTGATAAATGATGCAACACTGAAAAGTAGTCACTTCCTACCCTTAATCAGAGCAGAAAGCAGGTTGCTGCTCGGCATCCCATAAAACACAAGAATAACCTCATTAAAGATTTGGTATTTGGCATAGTTCAGTGACAATTTTGTACATGACCAGAGTTGGATTTCATATTAACTTCCAAAGGATGTGGCAACAGCTGAGCTAGGGATTAAGAACTGCATGTCCTGGGTCAAACTAATACTTCTGATTTCTCTTTGGTATCATCCATCACTAAAATTTTTTCCCCAGAGACTGACTCTCAGATCCATATGGAGCTTCAAGGACACATGATCACTGCCTTTTACTTTTCTCATGTGCGGAGTCATATCTGAAATAACCCCAGCTGTGAAGGAGGCCTTGGGTGCCCATTCCCTCTGGAGATCTAACACGAACAACCCTTAATCTGCCAATGCCCTCTTTCTCCAGTGACAGTCACTGCTGGTTTTTACTTCCTCGCTTTTACTTCCCTGTCTGAAGGGTGAGCCTCAGAATCACCCTTACGCCTAGTTAAGCATGGCCTTGCTCTCATTTTACATGGAGAGCTCAGATTTGAGTGTAGGCTCAGCTCTAGACTAGAAGCAGAGCGCAGCTGCTGTTGCTCCTCTCCAGAGCATGGCCAGAGGCAAAGGGGCTGATATTTATAGCTGTTACAAGATCCCATCTTTTGAAGATTCAAACTGAGCACTAGCATATGATGTTGTTCCTGCCTGAACAAAATGGCCAACAGCTTTATTCATAGTTTCAAGCCCTGGTAAACAGAAAACCACACAGAAATCTTGAATGCAATAGATCCCTAAAAAGGACAAGCCTCATTCAAACTGTTTGTGCCAGGAAAAAGGCCAGTGAGCCCCTTTGGCTTATGTGATCCTGCAACCATACATTGCTAAAAGACCTGGGAATAGTTGTCAGAATGGTAATGACCATTTACCTAAGACAGGTATATGGGCTTTTTCTCTTCTTCACTATTTTCACAGGGTGGGTACCTCAGAGGCTTTTGTATTCTGGCATGAGAGGGGAGATGGGAGAAATAGATTATCCCGAAAGAACAGGCTATTACGCAGTAACAGCACAGGCGTCTTCAGAGTTTTGGAAGAGAGTTACACCATCCATGGTGTAACTGGAATAGGCTGGAATAGGCCCTCGCTCTGTGGAGGGGTGCAGGTATGTGAGGCTGTTGTTAGGATTCTTTCCAAGAAATTTTTTTGTCACAGAAAATGTTACAGAGGGCTGTCCACATACAGCTGAAGTCCTGTGCCTTCACTTCTGTCATACAGTATCAAAGAGAAGACCATTCATTTCATCACTTTCGTAAAGAGCTGCTGCCCAGAGGGAAAACTGTCAGAACTTGACTCCTAATGCCCCAAGAAAAGGTGTATTTTCTCAGAAAGACCTTTCTACCTTTCTCTTGGTCAGTGTGAGAATATCGGTCTGTTGGATTGTGTAACATGGGGCACGGTAACAAACTGACCACATGACAGAGCATTCAGTTTTGGGGTGGGGTAAGGGTCTTGGTTACTTTGGATAGCCACTTCCCAGGGCTTCAGAAAGCAGTCAGTCAGCTACGTCTGGCATTTGACATTGCGGCACAGGAGAGAAGCCGCTGCATCACCGCTGAAGTGTGTGAGTTGTGGGTGTCCCACTGGAGGGTGTAAGGTGGGAACAGCTGAGGGAGTCTCACAAGAGAGCCCAGGAGGCTCCGCCGGTTGCCACATGGGCAGCCGTAGCCCAGGACATGTGCACACTCCTTGCCATTGAGGCAACCTTGGTGTCAATGGCAGAGCACCCAGTCTTCCCGTAGGGAAGGTTAGGATTGCATTCTGAAACTAAATCTTCTAAGTGAATTTTGGTTGAGCTGCCTCGGAGAAGATAGAATCAAAACAGACCGGAAGCCAGAAGGGAGCTGCAGGGAGATAAGACCAGAAAGAGAAATATCTTTATTTCTTTATTTTAAACCTGAGTGGCAGTTTTGCCTGCTTGACGTGAACATATCAATCAGTCTAGGTGATAGAGCTAAGGAACAGAATCAAATATCTGAGCTTTAGCAGTGTAATAGGGAAAACTTAATCCCCATACTAACCTTACTTTGTCATAAGTGAGCTATATAGTATTTTGAGTTTACAACGATCAGGGATTATCCCCCAAAATAAATAATAAACTAGCATCCCATCTCTATGGCAAAAGTTAAGGTATAAATTGGAAACAATGACCTTGACTCTTCTTTCTCAGAGGTGCAGACCAAAAAGATATTTTTTAAAAAAAAATCAGTTAAGTCAATAAAGTTACTCTTAGGAAAGAGAGAGTAAAAAAGAAGAGAATCAGAGCTGAGGTGCTTCCTATTTCTTTTTCAGATATTACACTAGCTTTTCCTCTCTCCTTGTCCTTCCCTAGTTAGCATCCCTAATTTGCATGCACAGCCAGGACCATGGTAAAATCCCTTCATCAGATCCACAGAGTGTACTGCCAGCCTCGGCCAGGGAAATGGATTGAAGGATTCAGTGAGACCACAGTGTGTTTAAATCCCTGCAAAAGGGAGAGAAAGAAAAGCTGATAAAACAAAATAATGACCACATCCCTCTTGTTAGGTAACAACAGTTACCCTAGGGCTGGAACACTTCTATCTAGAATATAAATGCCAGGAGGGTGCTATATCTTCAAGGATGTTTTTGTGATCATAATGAAAATACTAAAAGCACAGTTTCCTTACTTTTGTTCTCACACACACACATTTTCTTCATGTATGGGGGAAAATCAAATCATCCCTTTCTGTGACTGAAAACAACTGATTTACTGCAACGTAGCAAGTTATTGACCTTCAGGTGAGTGCTGGCAATTCAACACTTTCATACTCAAAGCCGTATTTGTTTAAACAACCTCTGAGCTCTCAGTCAAGCTGCAGATCTGGGATTTGCAGGAAATATTAGTTTCCCATCTCTGCCATTGTCTTCCAAACACTTAATTAATTAATTAATTAATTGTTTTTGTTGTACAGGTATACTGCAAATTTCAACATATGCATAGCAAAATCAACCATTTAAAATAATGTCAATGTTAACAAGATGATCCATTTCATCCTCTTATAGAAGCTAATGAGCCATTGTGAATTTATTGTGATGGAAAGACAGTGTCTGTTTGCAATTAGACTGATGAGCAAAGTTATTCTCATGAGCAGGTACTTTAAAGTAATTATTTTCATTTGTTCTTGTAAAAAAAAAAAAAAGGAAAAAAAAGGCTATATCTATGCACAACTCAGCTTTGATTACCTGGCATTTGAAAAGACATTCTCAAAAGAATGTTTCTAATTGTTGTCTTACAAGAGGGAAATAAAATAACTACTTCTTGGAAGACCTCTGAGTTGACCTTTTGGAGCTTAAAATGGGAACTCCGTTTTACGTCATTCTAACAGTGTATAGCACTTGCGAGATCACAAAAATTTATCCGTTACTGTCAATATGTTCAGCCTCGTGGAATTTTTATATCCATCCACAGCTCTAGTCCTATTTCACTTCAGGCAGCTTTCTCCCACCCATAGCTACTAACCTTGATCTTTTTATTTGATTCTTATTTGACTTCTGGCACATGCGATGGACCCTTAGTAGTTTTTTTAATGATGCTTCATAAGGTGACAGTATTAAATATCCTTCACTGTTCTGAGATCTTTCAGTACTTCCCTGAACTTCAGATACCCTTTTAATAAAGCTTTCTGCAACATCTTAGTAGCCATCATCCTGTGGCCTTTAAATAACAGCCTGTCTAGCAGTACTTTGGTTATAGGGGTGAAGAATAGGCCATGGCAGCCACCCTGTGCTCTCTCTTAATTACTTTTTTACAGGATTTCATTTTGTACCTCTGGTGATCACAGCACACGTTTCAAAGGGATCTGGACAGGTTTTTTAAATCAAATACTTGTATACTTCTTCGTGTCCACTCTTCTCTCAGGTACGCTTTTCCACAGATGAAGTGTTATCTGCAAAGAGTTTAGCATCCTTGTGTACCATCCTAAAGGTTTGCTATTTTCCCATAATGTGTTTGAAATGCTAAACAGCATTCCTATGGCAAAACAAGGAAGGAGCCTTGCTGATACAAGTTGGTTTATTACTTTCAATATGTCAGCTACCTTTCTGAGAATGACTCTGCCTCACAGGAAATGGAAATTGATTCCTTTTTATATATGTATTTCATTGGTTTGTCTCCTCACTAAGGCAAAGGAATGCAATATTTTTCCCTCCGGTGAACACAGAGCTTACCAGCTCTGCTGGATCTTCTCTAGCATGCCCAGAACAATTATTTTCTGTACAGATTTTGGTTTTCTCTCAACTTTACGAGACGAGAAACTATCCTAAATCCTGAGCTGAGGATGAGTTGGGATCTTCTGGTCTCTTCTCTTTCCTTGAACAGTACCATTGTTTTAATTCTAAGAAAATACTTTTTTGATGAAACCATATTTTAACCCCCAAAATTGTTCTTTTCATGTCTACTTCATTACCGATTATTCTAACTCAAATTCTTTTGCCATTTACATGGTTTTTATTCAGCCAAACTCTAAGTTTCCATTTTCCCTTCCACAGTGATTAACTATCTATCATAGCTCCAAATTTGGCACCTTTATCTCCACTGAGATACACCGTGAGGCATACAGAGCAGAATGCCATAAAGTGCTTTCATTACCCACTCCCGATAAAAATTGTTTTGGCCTGGGGATTTCTTTAGGTTAACCAAATGCTGATTTCTTATGAAGAATTAACTTTTAAAAGTCTAGACATCTTCCGAGACATTTACTCCCCTCTCAAAATCTAGTCTCTTAGCAGAAGCTCAGTTAAAACTGTTAAATATGCAGACCTTGTGGGCGGTCTGCTGCTTTCAGCTTATTTTCATGCACTCACATCACTCTCATAGGTTGTATCTACAAAGAGAATAGTACTCAAATGTCAATACTACAGTTTCACCTTTAACAACCTCTTCCCAAGTTAACAGCTGCTTAAGAACAAGCTATCATCAAAAATAAAGCTGCCTTTTCTGTGTGATTTTTTTTTCTTGGCTGTTACTACTTACAGTCTGAGAGTGAAACACTGGTTTAGCCTTTCCCATTTCTCTTGCACATTACAAAAGAGTTTCAGCTCTGATGGGAGTTCAAAATCTTGTTCCCTGTGGCTCGCAGAGCCAAGTGATCCCACATTCATTGTCTGAGGGCTAACTCATCAGCACATATAAGACCAGCTTGTGTTGTGAACCAGGTAGATGGAAAAGGCTCATGCCAGTTCCCCTGAACAGCGCAATTCTCCACACAGAGGACAAGTTAATATTTTACTACACATCTGAGTGCTTGTTTCAGAATCTCGGGGAAAATGTACGTACTTAGCAATTATGCAGTGCTTTTTGTCTGCAAAATTATTTACAAAAAGTGGCTGGAGATATATCTGAAAGGGTTGTGTATGTAATATCCCTATTGTAGGCAGGTAAATGAAAGCACAGAGATGAGATGTGCCCTGTCCAGGATCACACTTAGCCATGTACAAGCTGATAGAAGATGAGAGAAATTACTTTGTCCCCAGCATTACATATTACAGGATGCTCAAGCTGGTTTTTACTCTCAGGGCAGTGAAATTATCCCACATCCACAGTGTTATGATCATTTCTTTTTGCTAGATTATATAACCCCTGGGTGCTCATCCCAAATTTTGTACTGCTCAGCTATGCCAGTTCGGGGGCTGTATGGTAAAGTAGGTTGGGAATGGGTTAAAACCTAACCTTTTTCCTAGTTTCTTGGTTTGTTTCACTGCCCTGCCTGAGAAAAATATTGGCACTTTGAGAAGGATTTGGGCTAGGAAAATAGAGTCCAGTGCTGGGAGAGTGTGTAAGCTGCCATTTTCTCTGGAAGAAACGTTTGTCAAACCAGGCTGTAAGGCTCAGTCACAAAGAATACAGCCATCACAAAAAGGAAACCACTCCTGAGGTATGCTCATCACTAGACAAAACTAAAAGTGGCAATGGATTCCAAATCAATTCAGCAATATATAGTGGCATGTTCCCAGAATGGAGTAGCTGAGTGCATGAATGGCATTGCTACTAGAATATGAGCAACTTTCAAATGCAGCACATTAATTGTGTTTTAGGATGATACATATATGAGATTTGTGTATGCGTTGTTCATTTAAAAAAAAGCAGTGAAGGGCTTCCCGTTATCCCTAAAGGCTGCAGAGAGCAGAGGCCTATTGAAAAGAAGCAGAGCACACTAGGGGAATTCTACCAAAAATGTCGATCTTGGAAGAGGAGGATTGGTGATTTCATCAGATCCGTTCAAGGGTAAAAAACAAAAGAGCATGCTTCTTTCACGTAACCCATATTCAAGTGCCAGGAGTCCCAGCAAAGATGTTATTCCATCCGTAACACACGCTACTCGTCTGCAAGGGGCAGAGCATTGCCCAAGCATGAGTCAGTCGCGCAGTACCGCTCACACAGTCGATGACTGATCTATCAGTTGCCAAGATGTCTATGCAGTAACTGAGAAAACAAGACAGAAATATACTCAGCCCCCAGGCAGTAGGTTCCCTCCCTATAATTTACCATAGAACAGATGTGAACTTGTCCTTTTTTTCACCAAAAACATACACGCTCAGGCTCTGTCTCCTTTTTCTTGACCCAGAAAAAGGTCTCTAAATGCATCTCTGCTGAAAGCTGCTCTTTGCTTACCTTAGACTGTGCAAAACAACACTTCTCACAATAATGGCAAGGAACTTTCCTGCCCTCTCCATTAAGAAAACCAGCACAGCATTAGATGGTTTTGTGTCAATAAAGGCTGGCAGGCTAGCAGTTCTACCCTGGTCATTAGTTGCAAGCACATATTTTTCCAAAAGGGCAAAATTAAGTTGAAAACTAAAAATAAACCCATTTTAAAATACTTTGCTTGTCCAGTGCTGTTAAGAAATCTAATTTTACAAATGGCTCTTATTTATTAATTAAGTCATTATGTAATAAGTAACGTTGAAATGGCAGTAGTCAAAACTTTGCTCTCAAATCTAAACAGGAGCAGACATGAAAGGATGCTTTTCCCCTAAAATCCATTTTGAACCCAACTTGGATCCCTAGCAAGCATTTCCATGGGGTAAAGGATTTCTTTTTCATCAGAGATGAGCCTCATGTTTCACTGACTTTGGTACGTCCCAGAGAGACTTCTAGGGGATTCCCCATGGGAAGACACAGACTTTGCTTACATGCAGATTTCCTTCTGTCTATCAAGGCATGAGCTGCTGCTGCTGCAGCTGCTCCTGTGTGTGAGATGTGTAGGTCTCTCTCCTCTGCTCCGTCTCCTAAGTACTATGATGTTCTTAAATGCTTAATGATCCATCCCTGAGGCTTCTACCCTTTAAAAACAAATGTCACAATTTGCCAATGGTCCAAAAGCTACTTGGGCAGGGGAGTGTCCAAAAGTGTGTGGTGGCAGATGCACATAGGCAGTATCATTACATGAGCTGTGGTCTCCATAGAAAAACAGGACAACTACTCAAGTGAGTTTTTTTTCTGCATAACAGCTCATTTCTCAGCATTAACTATCATGTCAGTACACACTAAAAAGTGTGCAATATTCAATGCTTCATTCTATTTTGAAAGTTCTACTCTCTATTTTCCAAACTCTCTTTGTCATAACTTTATTCCATTTTAAATAGTAAAATAAAAAAGTCTCCTTTATTTGGATACTAATGCAAAAATGCGATTTAGAAGTTCATCTTGCTTTGCTTTTTTTTTTCCTAAAAAAATAAAAGACAAACAAGCCCAGAACAACATTGGCTCAGTATTCATAACTCTATTGGCTCCACATTTCTTCTCTTCCATCTAAAAACACAGATATGCCAAAGAGTATTCCTGTTTAAAAGGAACAACAGAACTTCTGTGATGCACTAACAACATGTGGCATGCAGTCAATTCCAAGAATTGCCAAATGCCTCCAACTCCACAAGTGCTATACCTGTACTAGCACTGAGGGAATTTTACAGTTTTGCAAACTAGGGATCAGAACAACATCAGAAAGAATCACAGAATTATTTTTGAAGTTAGTGAAGGAATTTCAAGGAATTCATGAAACAGAAAAGTTTTCTAATATATGTCTTCTACTAAGCCTAAACTACTGAGCTGTTGTTTGAAAGTCCTGTAAAACTGTAAACTCTCCCTGAATTCAGCAGGTGATCTCAAAGTTAGGTTTTTGCTTATCTTGGGGCCAAATGAAGGATCTCTGGATTCTCTATGGTGAGAACTTCAGGCATTACATGGCTGCAGAGACTGGACTGGCACACATCGGAGAGGAAAGAATTTTTTTTCAGCTGTGAGGTCACCAGAAAAAATGCAAAGAACGGGATAAAAGTTACTGCACACTTGATGTAACCTATGGAGGAAAGTATGCATATTTTGTGTGGAATTGTGGATCTCTTCCTGCAGAAGCAGCAGTAAGAAAAGTTACACATCTCACACACCCCCAGCCATGCCCCCCCGCCACGCCCCCCCACCACTATTCAGAAAGCGCCTCCCCACTATTCAGAAAGCAAATGGACACAAATATACAAACAAAAACTGCTGTATTGGTAAAAGACATTTTGGAAACCACAGCGGCAGGTGACAGTACGTTACTGTGGAGATTAATTACTTCTCACGCTTCCAGAAAGTCCATTAAGAAATCTAATCTACAAAATGGGCTCTTCGACACACATTACTTGTCCATTAACATTCTGAGAATGTTTAGCAACGAGGCAACATGGGTGATATCATGCGCAGTCCTTGTGAAGTAGTGGAAGCGGGATTTCAATAATATTTTCACACTGAAGAAGAAAGGGCATAGCTACCAGAGGTGCAGCAGCAAGCAGTACCTTTGCACGGTCTGGCCAGGAAAGGTACATGGCAACAGCCTGAAAAAAATGAACCACTGAATCTAAATATTTTCTTGGTTTCCTTTGGATAGATTTTCCCTCTTTGCCACTTTCCTTTTCCATGATACTGATCTGTATTTTTCCCTCTCTCTTGCCTTATCCTCTATTTCTGCCACCATTTCTTCTGTCCTTAACTTGCTCTTCTTTTAATCTTTTGGGTGTGTTTAATAGTACTATGTTAATCAGCTTTTCTTGACATTGCTCATGGACAGTCCTTTGCCATCATTTGTGTTTGGAGAATTTTGTTCCTTTCTCCTTCTGGGACTTTAATCCTGAAATTTTTCTCTCTTGCCTACTCAGACTTAACTGAATTGCATTCCATGGGTGGGTTTTTCATCCTGTGGTACATCAAAGGTATACAGTGGGCCCTTTTATCAGAAAGCTGAGATAGTGTAGGAATATATTTCTGGTAAAGAATTTTCCTTCAAAGTACCCTCTCTCTTGCTCCATCCCCCTGTATTTTTGGCTCCGTCCCACCTCCTGTGCAGGATTTATAAGGTCGTCTGATCTGGCCCTTTTTTCCAGGCCTTTAGCTTCTGCTGGCATTTAACTTGATATTGATAGCACTTCCCTGGCACCTCTCTAGCACAATTATACATGACAAAATGCATTAAGGTTTTTCATTTTGGGCAGCTGAGTCTCCACAACTATTCATGATTTGGCATCTCTTTGAAGCTTGTCAACAAGGCTACCAATTATGATGATGGTGGGGTTTGTGATGTGTATATAACATCTGTCCAGCAAAAACTGGAAAGTCACCAGCAAATTTCTTGCAGTCTATAGCAATTAAAATCTAAATGGGTTTTAGTCAGTACATCCATATCATGAACTTGATTTAACGATATCAAAATGAAAGTTCTGTATCCCACTGTTAATATCCAGTGAGTCTATCTTCCTTCAGCACTGAGGATTTTTAATTTTTTTCACCCTTATTTTATTTTCTCTCCCTTACCTGTTTCACTTCTAATTCCATGTTCACCTGGTTCATAAAACACTTTTATATTCTTTTAGTCTCTGTCTTTTACTCCATTTTCTTCCCTTTCTATCCTCTGGTACCCCTCTTCACACACTAGTGATTTGATTGAAAATGAGGCAAATGGAATTAAGAGGCAGAATTTGTGCAGACTGGAGATATCCAGCTCTAGATTTCACAATCCATTATTGCAGATGATTCAGAAATAATGTAGTTTATCCTACTGCAGTGTTTAGTATGGACGAGATGGCCATCGATTCTTAGATAATTGCATTACTGAAAGGGCAATAAGTACATGGAACAGGTTACAGGAGAGAATATTAAAGCAAGGTGAGATTAGTCATAGTATAATAGAATCAGATGTTAGAGAAGGAAAACACCTATATAGTTGCTCAGGCCCTTCTACCTTGCCAAGTCTAGATTGCTTCCCACTAAAACACAGTTTTAAATTCTCTGTTGAATCTAACTTTAGACATTCCGGTAGGTATTCACCTCCTACTATTCAGAGATCACTCTTTGCTGCTAGGCAGAATTCCTCTCCCTGTTGCCTTTGGTGAAAGAAGCATGGGGTCAAACAGCTGCTCTTTCTTGAATACAAAAAGTCGCATTGCATCCCATAGGCAAAATTGTGGGCTCCTGAAGTAGGAACGCTGAAAGATGAGACGGTGGGTGTGAGAGGAAACCACGTGTGATGGCATTGATTTGACTGCCCTGGCGAAGACATTGGCAGTGACTATCAAACCACAGCATTACAGCCTGTAAACAGCAGATTGTGGAATCGGCAGAAAGAGCTGTACGAGTTGCTGGAGGTTTTGAACAAGATGCGGAAATCCATTCATAGTGTCATGCCAGCAGAAGGAAACGTGGCTGCTTTTTTAGGGACCCAGTTAGCATTAAGCATACTTAATAGGGTAGGAATGCTTTTGAGAATTTAAGAGATGCTGAAACAGTAGAAACTCAGGAAAGAATCTGAAAGTTTTGCCTCTGGGTAAACTGGACGGACTAGCTGGAAATGAGGAGGCAGTCTAGAAAGTATGGATAATACAGTGTGTAACTCCTTGCCTGTAATATAGCTACAGGAGAAAACTTAGGGAAGACACTCGTCAGAATATGGTAAACCTTGTCCTCCATGTAGTGAAGAAGAAAAGGGGATAATAACTGATTATTATGATAAGCTATACAACATTTTCCTTTCCAAAGGGTCCAGCAAGACTTTTCCTATATGGAAAAATATCACATACTTTTTTAAAAACCACAAGGCCGTATGCTGAACTAATCTTAAAAGAAAGAATAGTAGAAAGAAGTATGGGAGCTGGAAGAAGCCAGCAGTAAAGGTATCTTATGAAGTGTCACATTCTTCAGTAATCTCTTTCTTCAGTCGCTCTTCCTTCAGTAAATCTTTTGTATTCAACTGAGTTTTCAGTACTGAAAGAGTTGTGTGTGAAATAAGCACATTTTCACAATACAAATGCCTACTTTTGTTTTTTTTAACAACACCCGAAAGACTGCTGCACTACCTGATCCAAGTGTTCCAGAAAATTAGTTTTCAGACTATAAGACCACTAAATTGCAGACGGTAGTGTCCCACCTTGTGTATTAATTCTGAAGTCTGGTTGTTTGAGATTAGATGGATGCTTAGACTTGATGTCCACTCAAGACACAATTGTGGAATTACCGGCAGTGATTTACCAGTTTGGGCGCAGCGATCCATTTCCATCATTAACATATGATGGAGATTTTAGTGGTGCTTTACTTCACTTAAAGAAAGTGTATAAGGTTGTCTCCATCCTTGGATATATCAAAAATCTGCGTGGACACAGCCCGCAGCAACCACTCTGGTTCACTATGCTCTGGGCAGGGGTCTTAGGCTAGAGACCTCCAGAGTGATATCCCATCTCAGCAATTAAGTGAAGAACAGCATTTACTTTCACTTGATGTTACGTTTTTGAGGGATGTCTTGATACATTAGTGATGGGGTTTTATAATGTTAGTGGGCACTACAGACAGAAAACGAATGCTTTGGCAAGAGGCAATACTAGAGTTACTTCATTTAACTCTATGGGGTGGGATGTAATAGCTTGGAGAAAAATCAAGATCTCATAAATTAAGTTGCCATCAGTGCTTTGCCAGCTTCCAAGTTGGTTTCAGAAAGGTAGGGGGTGATTTGATTTCCTTATATGTTGCTGGGACTTTTTGCTTAGGTTTTCTATCAAAATGGAATTCAGGTCAGCCCACAACTTCTTGAGTAGATTGTGTAGGAAATTCCTCATCGTATATTGGGGTTTATAATGAGATTTCTGTAATGTCATACTGCTGTTCTACCTGGCAACAATAATTGTTTTTTGTTTAATTCATTTGGTCCTAGCTACTCTTCTATGCAGGGCACAGAACAATATTTTTCCATGGAATATTTGCAGTCCAGAAATATTTGCATTATAACTGTAAGGTAAATGTTGCTTTATGAATTGGAATATTTGTCACTCCATGGAGTTGTTTGCCTTTCCACAGAAATATATATGCAGTACAATGACAGTATTTACCCTTCAATTTAACCAGCAAATATTTGCAGGCCACCATCTTTTATGCCCAACACCTGCTCTCAAGGCATCTGACTGCCCAATTATTTTTTTTCTCAGTTTCTTTTAATTTTTTGTGGTAAGTTGTTTGCTTCCAGATTTTCTATATCTTTTCCTGAACTCTCTCCCTCCCATCATCGCCACATTTCTGGGAACACAGCACCCAGAAACAGGGTCAGGTCTCCATATGCCTGTGGCAGAGCGACAACAGAGGATGACTTACCTCTCTGTTCTTTGACCACTCATCTCTGCATTTGCAAAGCACAAACCTGGAAGCCAGTATGTCGTGGTTTAACCCCAGCCAGCAACACAGCACCACGCAGCCGCTCACTCGCTCCCCCCCCACCCAGTGGGATG
>JAVKLA010000024.1:19439469-19497180 GCA_034782735.1 Sagittarius serpentarius | reverse complement strand
ATACTGAACTGAAAACACAGCGCTGTACCAGCTACTAGGAAGACAATTAACTCTATCCCAGCCGAAACCAGGACACAGTGCTATTCTGTAGGAACAGCACATTACAGACTCAGGTACAATATGCTATCTGATATCCCCCAGGCCTCTTTCTGCACTGTGAGTCTGCAGGTTATTCCTCCAACTGAAGAGCTGTTGGAAGTTATTGTCCTGTTCAGACAAATTTTCTCCCATTTTCTATTTTTTAAAATCTCTCACTTTATTACCCTTATTCATGTAGAGTAGAATCTTACTGTATAAGCTGTTCTGCTTCATTAAAGACACATTTTCTTTTAGATTCACCTATATTTTAAAATTAATATTCTCTTAGTTCTTCTCTAATATTCTTAGAGTTCTTAACACATTCCATCTATTTCCTAAAAAGTGCAGATTATACAAACAAAAAATTACCTGTAAGCATAAAACCCCAGCAACTATACTTGATTATTTTTAAATCACATTAACGAAGACCTTAATGTGCTGCCAAACTGGACCCCTAAATGCCTTACTAGGGTCCCTTTTTCCCCTGAAAATATTGTTCTAGAATATAAAAAAAAAGGAGACAACTTACAAGCTGAAGGATTCCTTTTGCTTTTCATCAGAACAGTCATCTCTCTGCTTTTTTTATTTCTGCTTCCTTAGTAGAAAAGGAAAGCCTCTTCTGCTCTGTACAGATGTTTTCATTGAACAGGCAGTGTTTCTAAGTCTAGATCAATTCTAATTTAAACAGAAAAGTCTTACATCGAAATCCAGACTTTCTATTGGTGTCTAACATTACATTTGTTATGTGATTGCCAGCTCAGGAAATCTTTGCCATTTGGATAGGCATGCCAGTGACCACAGAGCACTTGTGTGTGCAAGACAATGGCAGGAGCTACCCCCTTTCACAGCTCATCGGCAGGACACTCTGACTGTGAACCAGCCCGCGGTGCTCTGTACCCCCTCCCGCTGCAGTCTGAGCAGCTTGGGGATGCTGGTGGATTTATCCTGCTGGGGCCTCTGCTCCCTGGTAGGGAGATGAAGCTGGTCATGGAAGACGGCGGGCCAGACCCAGAAGAGAATTTGAGGCTGACTCTTGGAAAGAAACTCAGCATGGTGAATAAGGTGCTGGCAGGGAAAGGGGGCATCCGTGGGCCTGGCCATGGGCACCACAGCAGCTGAGGCTCCATGTGCATGGGCACTACAGGCAGGGAAGGGAGTGAAAAGCAGAATTTCCTAATGCAGTCAAGAGGAGGCATTGAAAAGAGGTGATTGTGGTTAGGTGCTTGTAGCTCTGTAGTAACTTGAAAGCCCTTTCTTCTCCGAGTCACCTGCGGTGGCTGGATGGGCAGGCAGTGACCCATGGAGCTCACACGGGACGGGGAGCTCGAGGGGAGCTAGTCATTTCCTATGCAGCACTCCCGGAGGAAGAATCACAGCGAAGCTACATGCACCTTCAGCAGCTCGTGTTCCCTTACACAGGAAAACAATTCACGGGAAATACTGAACTTCTTTCCTTCCGTCCAAAGTACTTTTTTTTTCATTTTTTTCTTTTTTTTTTTTTCCTAAAATCTAACCTAGATCCCACTGAATGTAGTATGTATATACGCATGAGAGATTAGAGGGTACCTCTGACCTCCTGTTGCATCATGCAGGTATGTGCAGAGGCAGGTTTCTTAGCTGACAAGCACCCAAGAGGAAACTCCTCTTCAACAAGAGAGGAGAATAGAGAAGACAACGCCACATTCTTTTGGATGCCGTTGTAGGACCCTGCAACTTACAGCCTTGACTGCAAGAGACTCACTTGTGTTCTGCTAGCTGGGAGGCTTTTTTATGAGAGCAACAATAGAGATTTCCTCAGAAGTGCTTTATATGTCTTCTGGTCAGTAAAAAAAAAAAACACAGTGGCAAAAAGGTGGTTAAAACATGGCTAGAGCTGGCTAAAATGTGGCAACATGTTGAGGGGCAATTTAGCACAGACAGCGTAACCATTTTTCTCTGTCTCATGCAAATAACATGATTCTGACTGGTCCCAACCAGTAAGATGCTCTGCAACAGCCTGGGAATCCTCCTCCACCTTGCTTTTCTATTCTGACTACTGATAAATACCTGAGTTATACTGGACTGAACAAATACAAATACCCTTAAGTGACATTATCTAATTAAGATGTTCTTCTTTCAGCAATTTCTTCAGTTGATTTTCTTCCATGTTCTCCTAAGAATCCTTAACAAAACTGAATCGCCTGACTGATTTGGAATCATTTGCACTGGAAATCTAGCATCTTTTCTGGTCGGAGCTAAGCTTATAAAAAAATATATAAGTAGCACACTCTAAACAGGCCACCCAATTTTAGCAAAATACATTTGCATGGATTTCTTCCCAGAGTAGAAATTCCTCTTTTTTCAATTGTGTGCAATTTATGACCATGCAGAAAATATGAGCCATGTTCTCTTCTCTTTTATACAGCATAAGCTTCAGTGAAATCAAATTACACTGATGTAAAACCATTGTAAATGAGATCAGAATCAGAATCTACCTCACCCAAGACAAAACTGTTTTGTGGCTAAATAATTTCATTTTGTGATTAATTTAATATTAGTGATGGGGCCCAAATGTGTTCTGTAAACTGCTTTATGAATAGAATTTCATTCTCTGAGGTCACTGAAATACAAATGAAAAACATTCTACTATGAAGATGACACATTTTTTTGTGATTTTTTTTTTAATGCAAACTTTCCATTCTTGCTGACACATTGACTTTTAGAGATGCTTTCACTGAAGGTGTTGGGTGTGGTTCGTTTGGAGTTTTTTGACTCTAGAAACTCAGTTTTTTATTTAGCTGGTTAACCATTGCAGAAAATATTCATTGTTTTTTCTGTCTCCTCCTAGCTAAGCTCAAGGTATTTTTTACCAGGAAACTAGTTCATATGCGTAGTCTGATTTGTTACTTTTAAAATTAGCCAGCTAAACTAACAGTTTATAAAAGTACATCGGTACAAAGAAAATCTACTTGGGTTCAGAAGGACAAGATGTGCCTTGTGTTTGCAGAATATTAGTTGTGACTGGAATAAATATTGATTATGCCCTTTGTAAAATGACCGATAAACATTTCAGTATTCTTTAAACAGAAGCTGTTTGTTCCTGATATATTGCCATACTTTCCCTGAGGAAAAGCAGGGCCAAAAAGTTGAAGAACGCTGCACTAGAAATGGGAAAAGTAGTCAACAAATGATCTTGTTAACAGAAAATTGTGCAACCTTTACATAATTTTAATTAGGGTATTAATTTTATTCTTTCCAAGTCTGCAAGTGTGAAAAAGAGCTATACTGGAGAATTTTTCATAAACTCGAAGTTGAAGATCAGACAGTGTTCTACAGGAATTACTGTATCACATAAATTAATATCATGCTCAGATCTGGTGTTGAAGTGAGAAAACTAGTATTAATAATGTAACCTCTGCTGCTGTAGTTCATAATGCTGAGAGAAATAAGCAACACCTTGCCTTTTGTACTGTCCGGGTGCAAATATAAACATAATGCATCCCCAGTCTTCTTTTGAAACTCATTATTCATGCAGGTCTTGCCCCCTGAAAAGCACAAAATACTGGGCTTTTTTATGCAGAGAGAGATCACCTTCTTCCAGTAAAATGAAAAATATTATATCTCTCTTCATACTCTACTTTTTTAAACCTTAATTTTTGCTGATCTAACTCCTTATAACTGACTTGTCCATGTGGGCAATACTTCTTCCCTTAGTCAACAGACTGCAAGACTCCTCAAATCAATGTCACCAAGGTTCAAACAACTTTTCCTTCCAGAACATCCTCTAGTATGCTTCCTAAGGATTATGGTATCAAAAAAGAAATACAAAATTTATCTATCCTCAGTCTCTTTTATGTCCATCTTTTAATGTCCTCTGATTTGATTTGATTTTATGATTAGCTAGTTACCTTCCTTGCTGGGTTCCCTTAAATGGTCACTGTTTTCCCTTTGAGGAAACAATGTTCAGATCTCAGCATCCTCTCAAACTCATTTTGTTCAGGCAGATCATTCACTATTTCCAGCTCTAAACATCTAGATTTTACTTCTGGTTGACAAGTTCCCTTCCTGAGCACACTTTGTCAGAGATTTCAACATACAACAGTCTTCTACACTGAAGAGCTTTTCAGGCCTCTCCAGTTGTCTGCAGATGCCGTCTCCAGAACTTACTTTGATTACGGTCTACCTTCCCAAAACATCTATTGGATAAAATACAGCTTGACATACAGCTTGAAAGAAGAGCTTAACCAAGTGTATATAATTGATTCTGTACTTATGTTCATAGCCCAGGAATGACAGATCTAGGTATAAAGACATGTAATGATGTATTCCTGGCCATCTAAGCTGGGGCAAACCTTACAACCACCCTGCAATCCAGATTTTATTGATAGACAATTACAGAAAGAATTTTTTTTTTTTCCGTCCTTAAGTACTAAAGAACGGCACCAAAAAGAAATTGGTATTTAGTAGTGGTGCTAGTCCTAAATGATAATCTTTTTTAATGAGGAAGGACAGATGAGTGGGTCCATCAGATATGTGTTCAAGGACTACAGTGTGTGCTGCATCTGTAAAACTCACTGTAAAGGAACAGTCCTCCCTGCAGTAGCTTCTTCAGCTGAGGCTGCTCCCATCACTGGACATGATTTCTCCATTAGTCAGACAATCTAGCAAGAATTACATTAGTTTCTGTGAGTAAAGACGTTTTCTTATTCTGTCATTCATAAACCAAGAGTCTGGAGAGCAGATTTAACAAACTCTGGATAAAGAAAACAAGGCTAAGTTATTGCTTGATATTACTTTTGCTCTCCAGAACATAACCTGGTTATCTGCAGAGACCTCCTACTTTGAATTTACACACAAGTAACAAGCACAGGGAGTAGTGAGTAAGTGAGGAGACTCATAGCAAGGAGGTCATCCAATACATCTTTATACATGAGAAAGAGCAAGCTCTGTCTCACTTTGCACCACAAGACCCTGTTCCCTGAGCACAAGTAAACAGTAGGCATGGTGCTTTCTAGACACAAACTATCAACTACTCTTCCAGTTAAACAGAACCCTTCTGGGAAGGAAAACAGACTATTTGCTGCTGCTTCTCTCACAGCAGCATGACTAGGAGAACAAGAGGGCAACTGAGATGGAAGAAATGAGCCTGAACTGCCTTTCATGTCTTGGAAGGTCCTTGTGGAAATCAATCTCCAGGAGAAACGCTTGTAAAATGAAAAAGCTTGTTAAGTGTTTTGCTTCAAGATTTGTTGTGCCCAGCTTTGCAGCCATTCTGGGCAGAGAAGTCACTGGGTAGAAGTCACTTAGATGTCCAGCTGGACAAAAACCGTCTCTTAGTTGCAACTTAACATATTTCCTCTGCATTCTCTTATATCAGATGCCTCAAACTGACCTACATGGACAGCTCGCTGTTATGATTAAGCAGATGCAGCGCAGTCCTTCCACCTGGCCGTGTCTGGCAGTACCAAATACATTTGTGTAACCAGATGACTGAACAAATGAGTCAGTCGAAGAGGTAATAACTTATGAGAAAGGGAGCATGTCTCAGAGGGGGACCAATAATTGGGACTCTACTGCATGCAGTAGTTAAAACACAGCCTGAAACTAATATTAAAATAACATCATTTTTTCTCTGTCACTGACATTTAAATCAGAAAATAGAAAATCTGTGTAGTGTCCAGTGAAAGCGCAAGCTTAAAAATAGCTTTAAGTGGCAGAATAGCCAATTAACCTTGAATAACGTGAACTGCCCAAAGCACAAGAAACCTATGCATTTCCCCAGTGGAGCAGGCCAACGGCTACCCAGGCTAGTTTACTGTCTCCAGTGGTACTTAATGACCAATATTTCAAAGGAAGCTCAAATTCTCGGGAAGCTACAAATTACTCCTTGCTGAACTGAGGGCACAGCTGATACAGCTTCTGACCATTTATGGTTGGACTGGAAGCTCTCTGTGTGTGTTTCTTGGTTAGTGCAATTACATTTTCTATTCATACTGAAAACCTTCCTTTTTTTAAAAAAAGCCAGTACTGATAATGGTTTTTTATCCTCATCTTGAGTTTACCTGTAAAAAGCTCTAAGTCCAGTTTTTCTTCACAAAAAACTAACAGTGGTCTGGTTACACCAGTACTGTGGGAAGGAGAAATTACAAAAGATTGTTTCATACACATGAATGAATTTTGCAAATCCTAACTGCACTGTGAACGACTGCCGAAAATGTTAAACTCCAGGAAGACTGGCCATTCTTTGCTGTGCAGGGACAGCAAATGAGTGAAAAAATACCTACCTGTAGAAAGCTTAGCATAGGAGAGGGCAGTACTCAAAATCTTTCAGCTCTGCATTGCTAGCTTAGGTACGGCTTAGGTTAAAGCCAGCCCAGAAAGCTTTCCTTCTTGGTTGCTGGCTTCAATCCATTCTAGGATGGATATTATAAAAAAATAATATGGCTCTCAATTGATGTTAGCTACCTCATAGACTGAAAGATGAAAACAACAGAAAAAAATTTTTTTATGACTTCAGTTAATCTTTTCAGAGCAAAATTAAAGACAATAGAACTGGAAAGGTAATTTGTTGCTGTCTTCAGCTTGCTGTTTGCTTATTCTTTGGTTATCACATCTATAACTTGGAAATCTGGGTCCTTTCATGCAAGTACTTTATCACAGGTTCCTTGTGGCACTGAGGACTCTGGCCACCTGGCTTTCCCAAGGAAGGCCGTGAGTGAAGAAGGGGTCTTCTGATCATGGGAACTATTATTATCTGCCTTTTGTCCATTCATGCAGCAAGACTCAAGGGTTTGAATGATACATTTGCTCTGCGGGACTGCTTTAGAGAGAAGGGGAGATTATCCCTCTGTAGGTTTTATCACATCCATATGCCATTTTTACATTAATATATAACAATTGCTAAATGGTGTCATGGTTTAACCCCAGCCAGCAACTCAGCACCACGCAGCGGCTCACTCACTCCCCCGCCCCGCCCCAGGCAATGGGAATGACAGGAAAAGGGATATCAAGAGATTCTTCTCTCCAACAACCATGTTAAAAAACATTCAAGGGTATTGTATATGTTCAGCTGTGATTTGAGGCTGACCAGCAGCTGATGAGAGTATCAACTTTCAGCATCACAGCTCTGAAGCTTTATGTATGGCACTATTATTGTGGGATAGGGAGAAGAGAGGAAAAGAAATGTGGAATGAAAAATTAAAAATCTCTAGCAAAAACCTCAAAGGGAAAGAAGAATTTTCCACTGAGATTCCTGCAATCATGGACCTAAATTTTCTTGTGGAAGCAGTATGAAAGAGGGTTTGGGAGCTTTTTTAGTTTAGATTTTTCAGTAAAAAATATGTTCTTTTCAGAGAGTAGAATCTGTTGCCTCAAAAAATATTTCTTAAATCTCAAAATAATCAGCTTGTACCTCTTCTGACAGCAAAAGAAAGCTACACTGGTTTAAGTAGTCAAAAAGTCTTTATAACGCCACTGAGGAAGGTTATCCTCTTTGGAACATAAAATATATAAAAGCAGGTTTCTTTTTTTGGCTGCTTAACAACTTTAAACTATTCTATTAAAACTTTCTGAAGAATAAAATATTTTTTTCACATCAGAATAGTAATGGAAAGTTTTCATCTCAAAATAAGTTATAGAAAAATGATGGGGCAGGTTTAAGGTGATGGCTGGGATTCAGTCTTAAGAGAGGCTGGTGAGTATGTGAGTGAGTATTAGAATCAATCATCTACTCGAGATTTGTTAAACTAAATGAAGAATGTACATTTTATGATGTGGCAATATTGATTTATTTGTATTTTATTTTTTCTTTGCAAACATAGTTTTCAGTCATCTAAACCCACTGCAAGACTCACCACATCTAATGAAAATACAAAAATCTCATCTGAAAAAAATGAAGTAACCAAATAAAGTCTATTTTAAAAACGCCTCACAACTTCATGTAGTAGTCAGCTCTCAGCTGTCAGCCAACTAGTGAACTTTTTTCTTTTTATGTCCTTCATCCTTAAAAAGTAGCAACGAATCTCAGTATTTTCCATACTGGCCATCAACTTAAAAGGGAATAAAACAGTAGAGATAGACCAAGGCAGAGGCAAGAAACCTGAGTATATAAAAGGCAATGTGTTTCACTAGGGTCTGTTAGTGGAGTGCCACATATGCCTCTCATTCATTACTAAATTCTATTTGAAATTATAAATCAAAAGGTAGCTTAGCAAGGATCTAGAAAATCTGCAAACATTTTATAGTGTTTTTCAAAAGGGATGCTAGCAAAAAAATAAACATTCCTTCTATCATTTGAGCCTCAATGCAGAGAAGAATACTGGTAATTCCCATACAGTGACCCAACAGTGGTGCAAATTCATGCAAGTTTATGTATAAATACGCATATGACTAACACATGGAGGACCTTCATGTAATGACAAAGAGAAGAAACATCCGAGATATTTGTTAAAGTTCTGTATGGATTCAGCCATGCTGCATTCACTAGCAAATACAAAGCAGTCACTGCTATAAAAAACTGCAGAGAAAGGAAAGACAATTGTGGAAGCTGTGGAAGGCTTTCAAATGGGGAGAATGGCCTCCAGAAAGGAGTACGAAGAAGTACTAAAATTACTGGATAGTAAGAGATACAGCCACACAAGAATCTCAGAAAAAGGGCATTCAAGGTGTGAACTGAAGTAACAATGGTACAAAAAAGCCACAGAAAGGGCATGGTTTCTGAAACTGGCCATAAGACAAGAATTCATCTTTAATGTGTTAAATGCAGAAAGATCCTTCAAAATAAAGGTGTTCTGTTTACAGACAGGAAATACTTATGCTTGGGTCAAGTGCCCCTTTCAACTTCTGTCGTAGAAATCAAAGAATACATTCATTTTTCCCTCCAAAACTACTGAGCAATGATACTAAATTTGGAGGTCTGAATTTTTTCCCCTATATTCTTAGTTCCCTGTCTCCAATCTCTTCTCAATATACACTACTTGCCCTGTTCCTTTGCTGTACTTTCTTCATTCCTTTCAATTCACTCCTGCCCCCCTTTTATTCCTCAATGCAGTCTTTGCTAGCCATCACACTGAAGGCTCCCTATGTGCACCATATCCTTTCTCTCTATTTCCCTCTGCTTTTTGCTTATTTTATTCAGTTCAATGTAGCTTCTTTGTGTCACAGACTACAGCACACATTGTTTTTGTACTTTCCTAAATCAACAAGACTTCTGATTCAGTTGAACTACCTGGTATTTGGGTGTGCATAATAGATAGTGGTATAGTGGCTGGAAGTGCTAGCTTCAATCCATTTGCAGAGAGGCAGAATCAAAAGGAAATGCCTCAAACCTGAATTGGCACAATCTCTGAGAGTTTCTCCCTGCTCCAGCTGGAAGACTTTTGTGGAGCAGAACATGGGAGCCAGCAGCACCTTCGCTCTCCCCATTCCATATTTACAACGGTGAGCAACATTGCTACCGGTCAGTGGTCACCCTTGGTTTCTACTTTTCTTTCTCTTCTCCTCAACTTCCTTCCTCTGCTAAATGATTACTTTTTGACCAAAGGCAATCATTTCTTGGAGAGTGAAGACAGGAGACAGAGAGTAAATGGTTAGGAACTAAGTGTCCTCCTGCTTTCCCTCCCTGCCTCTCACACTCCCACGGCACTCCAGCAGCCGCCTTTGAGATGCCACTGCATCATGCTCCCAGCTGAGATCCATTGGGTCTGTTAATTAATGCTGGCTAAGTCTTAAAAACTAAGAGATTTTATAATTCCCAAGTATAAGAATAGGTATTATCAAGTGTATTACTGAAAATCTAGCTTCCATTATTTGTATAAATGAGCGATTTTCTTTCCAAATTTCACACTATAATTTATGATGAAGTTAATCTTAAATTAAGATTTAAATTATTCACACTATTGTTATGAAATGCACAGTAAAAGCATCCTGCAAATAGGATTAACGTGAAGATTTCAGCCTTTCATGAGGCTCAAGGAACAGAATAACCTACTAGAAATTTATGGATTAGCAGAAGTTAGAGAACCCGTTTCCACCATCCCTCCCACTGCCCCCCTCTCCTCCCAATAAACCCAAAACCACAGATGAGAGAAGAAATGGGTGGTGGGAGATTAATAGAGTTTCTCTTGACCCTTGGGACTAACACCACCTAGGAAAGATCAGGTTCAGAAATATTTACCCTGGGTTGTATCTGATATCAGAATTCTATTTATATGAAATAAATTACATATAGATGTCAGTGTCCTCATCAACATACGCAGCACGTAGAACTAAAGTAAGACAATGCTAAGCATCTTTACAATTAATTCAAGCTGGAATTCTTTTATTACTACAGCCATATGTATAAGTATATATATTACATATGTATCACACAGAATGAAGCAGCCAGAGTTGGAATGAAAGACAAGAAGCTGATTTGTTTCATAGGAGAATGTCCAAAAGTATTCTGTGTATTCAAGGCAAGGGCAGGGTGGAAACCAACAAAACCGATGTTTATACTGGACTGAGGCCAGCCTACCTTTTCCAATAAGATATTTTAGAGCTGATTTATGAGTTCTGCTGAAACAGATAAGTAGCACACTCCATCTCTCTCTTTTACAAATATTCAAGATTTTTATACAGCTTTGTTTAGCTGCATCCCATCTCTTTCAGATTCAGTTTCAGGATGATTCTAATTCAATAACTGCAGAAGCAACAGCACTAATATAAGTATCTCTGGTAAAATGTTATTTCATAATCACAGTGGAGACTTACTTCCAAGAGTCACACTGATTCATTCAGGATACAAAGCCAAACACCACATTACCTATTTTTTTAATCAAATCTAACTGACATAAATCAAGTACAAGATTATGATTGTGAAACCATCACACTGGAATATGTGTAAATGACTTTCAGAACTCTTTATAGAAAAAATAGAAAAGGTTTATGACAAATAATTAAAAAAAACCCCACCACAAACTCCCCAAAAACCAAAGAAAAAACCCCAAACCCCATGACCTTGAAGGGTCTAGGTTTGAACAGAGTAGGAAAACGAAAATTAACCTTGAGTAAATTCCAAATTATTTAGGGTTTTTGTAGTTGTTTAAGAACCAGCCTAGTCTAAAAGGTAGAGAAAGAAATATCCATTCTAAGTATGCTTGGTTTGTTCTGAGGAATTCAGTGCAGAGTACTTAAGACAAATGAAATTTGCTAAACAATTCTGACTAATCAAGTTCTCCTTTCCTCAAGTATGTGTGAAGCAATGAAAATCAATCAAAACCCAAGACAGCAATTTTTCTTCAGCAATATAATTTTCTTGTATTTACTTATATAACTTACTTAAGGCTAAGAAGATACTTTAGCTTTCAGGCCACAAAGCCCTCAATTCCTCTGGCGATAACTCCCAGCATTGCTAGATACGGTAAGAGTTTTTGCATTACATGGGCATCTTCTTACTGGACTGGCACAAGGACTACCATATGGCTGTTCAGCAGCCTGTTAGGTGAGGACAACCTTTCACCCCTTCTGGGACTGAACCATGTCACAACATAAATTTGGACTTCCCATAAAAGGCTTAGAGTCTTAACATTTCTACAAGATGTTTAGACTCTCAAAATGCATAGAAATAGCAGGGAAGGGGGAAAGTCCATGAGGAGGAATAAAAACCCTCAAAATGAGCTCATAGGAAAGTGGTATTTATGCTTGATCAGCTCTCAAACATATCCTCACGGGCTCTCTCTACTCTGACAAGTAAAATGCAGCTAGTTCACACACTTGAACACTGAACTCTTCACCGACACTGAGCAACCATTTGTTCATTCCCTGGCTCCAGCTCATCCTCCTCAAAAAACCAAACAGACCTTTGGTGAACAGTCTCCTCCAGGCATGCATCTCTCTCTCCATGACTGGCAGGAGCAAGACTGTGCTGCAGTTGGCTCACTTCATTTGGCATGATCCACTGATGCTACCCCAAGCAGCTCTTGCACCCTCACACAGTACCCGACACCAGCCACAAACTCTCTGCTCTTTGGCTCAATAAGAGTAAAAGTAGGAATAAGGATTAAAGTAAGAATAAGAATTAAAGTAAGAATAAGAATTAAAATAAGAATAAGAATACGGATAAGAATAAGAATAAGAAAGAATAAATATAAATCCTGGGCTGCAAACCAGCCCTTTTATTTACCTAGCCTTAAGAAACTTGGTTGTTAATAATGACAAACAGAAAATGTGGCAACAGATGGAGAAGTGGAAGCTTCACGGGAAGCATGGTGGGAAGGCAAAGATTCCACTAACAGCCCTGACTTAGCTTGGGTGGGGGCTCTGTGCCAGACAAAGGTCTGCATGACCCTGGTGGGTTGTTAATGTGCATTTGTTTGGAATGGTCTTGATGGCTTTGTGTGCCTCTGCCATGGCCGTGCCCGCTGTAGACTTAAAAGCACTGTACTTGTTCTCCTCTGAAAAGTCTGTTTCTACCAGCATGGGCTCCCAAAAGAGAGCAAGCTGGTGCTGGCTGGGTAGTGCCAGATCCATGTAGACACCAGTGTGGGGTAGGTCATTTGGATGTGGTCCTTGCATATGTTGTAAACTTCTTCCAGGTCCTGGGATTCAGGATTTTCATGAGATGGAGAGGGAAGGTGCTTGCGCAGGGAGAGGATGACATAAACATTTTGATAGGAGCAGATAGCACTGTGTGGGAGACAGCGTGACCTCAAGAGGAGCACATCACAGTCTTCTAAGACATGCAAGGTGATCAGGCAGAGCATTGAGCAGGACTAAAGAATGAAGAGTGTGAACTGTTTGCAGCAATAGCACATCCAAAATTGTCCTGTCATCTGTGTGAATATCTACAGATTGTCCGGGATAAGGGAGGGAGACTTAACATTCTGATTCTAGGTAACTGTTCACTTAAAGTATGCATGCATATGTTTAGTTGTTCACATTCTGGGTTGCACACCATGGCTCTAATTTAACTTAAAAACATTCATATAGATGGCCCTCGAAGCTGGATTAGACTATTTGCATGATTGTCAGGATTTGCATGTCCTATTACATATGCTTTCCCTGCATATGTGTATTTAAAAACATTCTGGAAAAAGGAGAGATAATAATAATAATATTCCTTGTTACTGTGGAGGTGCAGGTATGTATTTATGTAGATCTCAGCACAGTAGGGCCTGGGTCGCATTTATGGCTTTCATGGACTATTGTGGTGTCAGTATTGAATAATAGGCAGCATATAAATGCCAAAATAGAGAATGAAAAACTTAATCTGCCTCAAGGGTGTGTGTTTGAAGGTGTCAGAGACATTAAAAACAAAGAAAATAGAAAAAGCGATACGCCAGATGTACACATCTGCATCAGTTCAAACCCAGTCCCCAGCCCCCAGAGCTGTCAAGCACATCTTGCAGAAGGAAAGAAAGATTATTTATTTATTTAACCATCTATCTATGTACAGAAAGCAAGAGTGGAAAGGGCTCCGGGGGAAATTTCTCATGGTTGAAATATGTTCTACTTTTTCTCACCATACCCCAACCTAATTCTTTCCCTCATGTTTTCTATAAGTCTTTTTCTACATGGCAGTAGCAAACCACAAGTTCTTGTGGGTTCAGCTGTTTCCCAGACGCAGGGTGTGCTGTGTGGCACCATGCTCTGCACGGGGGGTTAGTTCTACTTTTATTCAAGACACACACGGGTGATGTAGGATCCTATAGAAAATGATTTGCTTCCCCTAAAGGCACAGGCTAGATATGAACTGACCTCTGAGTGTGCACCAAGGCACAGCATATGGCCCTGGTCCCATGCCCCATGGCAGGACCACAGCTTCAGGCGCACTCCAGCTCCTGGCTAGCCTTAGGGATGGGTCTTTGGGAAAAGGTGGAGGTCCAGTTGCCTTCCCCAGCTCACACTGTGGTGGTGGTGTGCACCCAAAGCCAGGAGATCTGCCATGCTCCCCGCCTTTACAGAGCCACGTCTGCTCCCGAGGCTGTGGGCAGGGGATATGGAGCTTGTGTTGCCATGTACGGGTGGCTCTGCTGATGTCCGCACTTGGGGCCCCTATTGCTGTGTTACCTCTTCCTTGAAATACCGGCTCTTCTGTTCAGAGCAGTCCCCTCACAAGCATCTGCATGCGTGTCACACTGCTCTGCCCTGAGCGCAGCTTGCCTTCAGCCCTTTGCCTTCCTCACTGCAGGGGGGGGGGGGGGGGGGCGTGCAGGTGATGCTGCCCCAGCTCCCCAGGGAGGATGGGTGGTGGGAAACAGGCAGGCAGGCTCAAAGTGGGAATTCTGGCTGTTACTGCTGTAACAGTAGCCTCACTTGGGAAGTTTGCTGTCATTTAAGCATTGCAGTGATATTGCTTAACGCCTGTATCAACACAGCATCCGTCAAGGAAAGCCCTGGGGTACAGAGGAAAGTCCTGATGGCTTTTTTGTACTATAGCAAAGAACAGCACTTGTTTCTCTTCCTGTGGTGACAGGTACACACCAGGCATTGCAGGCAGAGCAACTGGCACCTGGTTCGTCATTCTACGGGACATCTGAGTATGTACATAGCCAAGAGCTGAGCAAGGGATCTAGATGCAAGAGAAAAGACCATTTTGGAAATCATACTGGAGGACTGCTAGAAAACGCCCGAAATTACTACCACATAGTCTAATTTATTTATATGACTATGTTTCATTATAGTCTTCCTTTGCAAGATTTTTTTCATTAACAGCAAAAATGTCACATTATTACACTTTTGCCTTTTCTAGGCAGTAATCAACACTTCTGGGTTGGTAGTGAAAATCAGGATTTTTTTTATTATTCCATTTCTATGATCTTATTTATCACCTAATTCCACTTCACGGTGGCGTCTACTGTAATTCATACATGACCTTCAGAGGAAATGGAACATTTATATTCCCTTTTCTCCTCCATTCTGTACACGTTAGGACTGGAGATGTGGTGAAAACATTAGAGTTGCTTAGATAGGGGCACTGGCTGTTTCGCTGTGATACTCTGTGAGGCCAGCTACTGGCAGAAGACTTGAATTTTTAATATCCCATTCCTTACTCAAATAATAAAATCTAATTAACTCAACTATGGGTGCTTAATAAATTTTATTCATTATTTAATCAATATCCATTGCAGTTAAATACTGAAAATCACTAAATAAACACTGCCAGGAGACTTACATATTTTTATTATTGATGCTTTTGACTGCTTCTCCCCTCACAACTTCAGTAAATTATTGAATGTCTTTCTAAACTTGCTTTTTATTTTGTTCCTACAGAATGTTTTTGAAAGCAGCTCTGTTTCCTTGCCTGCAGGACAGAGAGCATACACAAACTAAGACTCTCCCTTTGGCATCACTCTGTAGATATTCCCGCTAGAGGGACAAGGGACAACTGTTTCCCCAATGGTCAGAAGAAACTATTTGTGATCATAGGGCTCTTCATACCCCTCTATCCCCACCCAATGTCAAATGGAGCCCAGAACTGCTCTGGGAACCCAGATATATCCTTGTCAAAGGTAGTTTAGAGGGTTTCATATGTATGCTAACTCTTCCATGCTCTCCCATAGCTGTGGGGTTTCTGGAAAGCAGCTATGCCGGTGGGCCAAAGCCCCAGTCTACCCAAGCCTACTCTTTACCACTTAACTCTTCCTTCCAGCAAGGGATTGTTCTGTGCAAGGTAAGTTCAGTTGTGAGGATGAGACAGCGTTTCTCAATAATTTGCAGATGTCTTGCAGAAAGCTTTAATGAGCATTGAAACTGGGAACAAAAATCGCAGATAGAATTGTCTATTTTCGGTCACTCTCAGCGCAAAAAAGGAAAATCTACATAGAAGTTGCCTTTTTGTTTCTGAAGAGTTCACCTGTCCCTGCTACTCATTTCCCCACCTGATATCAGGACCAGAATCAAGACAAACTGAGCTGACCTGTCTTAGCAAAAGAGAAGGAAGATTTTTGGGTTTGGTTTAGATCTTCAAAGCTTGCACCATGTCCCTAGACTACATTTCATTTTGAGTTGGCTACTTGAATGATCCCTACAGCAAAGTCCTTCAAGGCAGGATCTGTGAGATAGGATATTTATACAGGGCGCGGCGCAATCAGCTCCCTGAGCTTGAACGAACCCCTCAGAGCACGGCTGCTGTGCAAGTCGCTTCTAAGAGAAGCTTTGTAGGACCTGCTTGGTCTCGGTGTGTGCCCTGTCACAACTCTATAGAGGCTGGGGTTGGAGAGAGAAGAGATTCCTACTTCATATAGACTTAATTTTAATTCACAATCACAACTGATAATTAAAAACGTAATAATGAGTGTTGACTTCTCATGTTCTCTTGCCCATGCATTTTGACTTCCATTTTATCCCAAATTTTGCTGATCTTTTCCCAACGCAAAAGCTGCCTCCTCCTCCCTGATTCCCTGGCCAGTGCATCCTCCTGGTACATCCTAGGTCCTCCAAGTGCAATGACTTGAGTTTCCTTGATGCCGCCCTACCCCGTGTGATCTTGACTGAAGGTGACTGGAAGGAGACAGAATCTGAGGGAAGGTGCCTGGGTGAAATGGTGTGCTACAGGAGGTACAGAGGCAGCTATCAGAGCACAATGGTCATCTCCTTTATAATTCCCAAACCCCATACTTCTAGGGAGAGGGAAATGTTTAGTTCAGATTGAGTCCATTACCACTGTGGAAGGGTATATGCAGATACGTAACTATCAACAGTGTATGTGTATACTCATATAAATACACAAACACACAGAGCAGCAGATTCCATTTTCAAATGAAACCTTAGGCAGCGTGGAGTTAAGTCCCTGTTCTTGCAGAAATCACATGCAGCGCTGCGCCGGGTGTTCCTCTCTCAGCACAGGGAGAGCTCTCACGCCGAGTCCCGCTCACCTCAGCTCGCTCTGCTTGTGCAGACCCATCCAGCACTGAGACCATTATTTCACCCGCTGGCATCTCTGAAATCCTGAAGATCAATGTTCTTTAAAAATTTAAATACAAGGTTCAAGCCAAAATATCTTGGCTGCCTCCATGTGCTACAACATTAACTACAAAGAATAAGCAATGGTTTTATGCTTACACACAGAGCAGCCATAAATAAAGCTCAGCCTAGGCCACAGAGCTGAACAGCTTGGTTTAGACAACCAGGGAAGATATAGTCAGCTTATGCCAACTACTCACAATGCTGGATCACAGCCTGAACATGGCCTCAACCATCAGAGTTGAAATCTTCATTCAGAAGCACATGAAGGAATGGAAATTTACACTGTGTTCTGATCAAGACCTTCATCTCCTGGTCAGTTTTAAACCAGTCGTATGAGAAACAGAAGCATCTTCAGATTTATACTAAAACCATAAATGATTGAAGTTTCAATAGCAAATGTTCTTCAGAAGCAAAATTGTAATGCTAGACCTGAACTCCATCCAGGCCAGCACTAGGGCTTCCTAATAACAGGGAGATTAGCAAAGAGGCTATTTCCCCCCTGCCCCGTATGTTATGGACAAGTGGACTAGAGACGCTGGCTCAATTCTACTGCGTAAATAAAAGATGGTCTGACGAGATCCCAGGCCAGAAGCAGTGCTCAGGAATGCTTCAAGAACAGCCATCCAGTGTTGTGAGAATGTGCCACGTCTGGTATTCGAGGAGGCATGGGGGAGAAGGTTTACACAGAGTTTAGTGACAGGCAGCAGGGGAAAAGTGGGAAGAGACTCCAAGAGTTGAAGCATGATGCAAGGACCCCAACACAAAGCCAGCTGCTCTGGAATTTGTGTGGCAGACAGAATTGCACATGACACTGCATATCACTCTTGTGGCAAGCAGCTGTCCTGCTGGGAAGCTGTAGTTGGGAGCTGAAGCAGGAAAGCAGGAGGATTAAAAAGCAAGGATACTCCTTGTTAGCAGGACGGAAATATTCTGGAGAGACTGGACTCAAGTGTGTGTTTCTTCAAAGACATTCTGAAGAAATTAGTGTGTTCTGTAAATGAGACTGACTTGATCCATTTCCCATGTTCAGTCCTAACTGTAGTCATGGTTTAGAATGTTTCCAAGGGATTCCCGCTACCAGGACCCGATGGGAGCCAGGGAGGGCAGACAGGTGCTAACCTACCGCAGTTCTCGTAAGGCAAACAGCCCCTCGTTCAATGAAAATACAGAGATCAGAGCAGAAGTCCAGATAATACGGTGACACATGCAGCGGGTGGAATGAAGTGGAGAAATAGATCAGTAAATGAGTGCTATGAGGTGCATCATTTAATAAGTAAATAAGAAAAAAATATCCTGAAAAGTGACTATTCTTCTCACATACTTCTGGAACGAATCAATTTAAACTTTGCACACTGCTCAGGCTATAGCTAAAGAATTAATGTCCCATGTAGCAGCCAGTCTACTCTTCTTTTTTAGTAATGCACGGTGAAAAACCTATTATCCTGCCTATAATTCTTACTGGCCTGTTCCTATTTATTGCTTTGATGTCTGTGTCAGCAGGCAAGTGTAGCATTTCTTTTAGCAATAGGGGAATAGTTGCACCCATTTCGTAAGTTGTATCTTCTCATACAGGGCCTCATGTGGGATTTGACGTGGGGTTTTTTGATGGATGATCAGCAAACCAAAACGCTACAGTAAACAGACAGGTGGAGGAAAAAAATAATCCAGTCAATCATTTCAGCAAAATGAAAGCCCTTAAATGATGGACACTATTGGGGCGCGCAAAATAATGTACCTCACTACTCTTTCTGTTTAATATGCCATTACATTTCATTCTTGTTTTGTTCCTACCCCCTGTGTTGCTTACACTTCTGACGGCATTACCTTGAATCTTTTTCCAAGCCACCTCCAACATGTCACAAAGCCTGGCGTGGCTTGGAGAGAAGCAGCAAACCCAGTGGCCAGAGCCACAGCAGGAGTGGCGCTGGCAGCGGGGCACAGCACCATCTTTGGGAAGCAGCTGGGGGGGGTGCATGTCTCATGCAAAGGCGCAACGTGATGCATGCATTGTGCCAGCAGGCATTTTGCAAAGGGTACAAAGACTGGTTAGATAGGTCCTTCTGAATGCTTAGGAGGGTGCATACCCAGCTCACCCACCCGCCACATCGGCTGGGCGCCAGGGTGGTTTTCCTGGGATGGATGCTGTTAGCACCAGGCATGTGGCTTTTTAAAATCTTCTGGCCTGGAAGTGTGGGTTTTCAAAACAGGTGCACAAATCACAGAAAATCCCTAGAATTTTAGTGGCCTTCTGAGAGACAGTTATTATTAGCTCAGAGGCGAGATTCCTAGGCTGGAGCTTGTTTGCTTTTTCTAGTTGATACAGAATGATGCTCCTTTTAGATCAACTGCATGCAATTTAATGCAAAGAACACCTGCAGCTGCTGCCGCATTTGTGAAATCTCTAAGGACAGCCTGAAAACACGATGCTTTGTTTCTGCCACTTTTTTTTCCCCCTCGGTAAGGTACTTCAAGTAAATAAATGAGGAGGGTTCATTAGCATGTGCTGGCTATAAAATTGTTAAGAAAAGACTCAAGGGCTGTGGTTTATGATAATTTTCATTGCAAGAACCTAGAAAACCTAATATATAAATCTTTCAAGATTGTGCAGATCACTATCTTTGGGCAGATTAAAAGATAATAGCACTAATACCAAAACAAGTTAATGTCTTAATGGTTTTTGCCAAGCTGTTGTTAAATGATCTGAAAAGCTAGGTATGGCCAGATTTATGCCACTGCTTCACAAAAGAGAAGCAAGAAACAAGACAGTTGCTTTCCACTAAAAATACAGCAATATTAAATGAATATTTGTTTAAGATATTCTGCAATATGCCACACAGTTTGGAAAAGAAAAAGCCCTGTGGCCAGGAGTGGGTTTGCACATTGCAGATTTGCTTAAAAGGGCATCACAGTCACAGAAGTAGTCCCTTCTCCAAATTGAAACAGGTTATTCTAAATATAAAATAGCATATGCTCAAGTCACCTTCACTGTGAGCTTTCCTTACCCAGTTCAGATACAGATAACAGTTAAAAGCACCTCTTCAATTCTCAGAGCTATTGAGAGATGCTCCCTTATCGAAGTACAGAAGCAAGAGCAAATGTACTATCTCCCTCTTTTTCAAGTGCTTGGTCTGGTAAACTTCATGAGCCCAGTTATCCTTTTCTTATGCAACTCCCTTCCTTTTCCAACATCTGCAAGATGTTAGCCAAATAGTAATAGTCAGTTATTAAAGACAGGAACATTTTTAAAACATAACATACTATTGACATATAATTTATTTTATTTACTGAAAAAATGCAATACAATGCAATACACGTATTATGGAAGTACTATCAAGTTATTAGCCAATATAGGAAAGCACATGTGCCACAGAAAATAAATCTAAGGCCCTCACGAGAGACATATGGCCAAGTTCCAGTGAACTTGATTTCCCTTTCACCACCTTGGACACAGGGAACTTTTTTCATTCTTATCTTAAAAAGGAACCACTTTTCATTCACCCCTCACTTGACTGTCTAATGGCCACAGGCAACACTATGAGTCTCTTGATTTCTCCACAGCATCAGACTACCCTTGCAGGTGACACCTTGTGCTCAGTTGCAAATGGAAGAGCTGATGAAAACCTAATGTGCATTTCTCTGGCATATTTACACATCCTGTGTGCTCATATTGATGCTGAAGATCAGATGGCATTTTTCTCTGGTTGTCCCTATTGAGGAAATTCATTTCTGCTTAAAGCAGAGACAGAGGTACATTGGCATGATCTTATGTCCCAATTCTCAACCCCCAAAGCAAAAATATGTGAAAGGGATCAAAAGCTTCTGGATCTTCTTTCATCTACGTATTTCATTTATTCAGTCAAACACACCAAGCTGTTTGAATCTTCTCTGTGACTCTGCTTGTCTAAAAAATGACTCTGGCAGGGAGGGTGTGTGTGTCTGTTTTCTTCTTGTCTTTATATTAATGTGTCTTCAAACGAACAAGATCCAGGAGACTGTTAATTGACAGACACAACTCATTCACCGTCATTCTTCTTTGCCAAAAATAATTGGACTCTATAGATTTAAGATTTTGACATCAAGAACATACTTCCCACCCCCACCAAAAAAAAAAAAAAGAAAGAATTCAGGATCATCATGTGGTTAAGGATACACAATGTCACCTGCAGCACGGTTCAGTTAAAGTGCTGTAAGGCAAACCCAAATAGAAAGGACCATTAACTTGTTTGTTCCTTTCTCAGTTTGTGCTCAAGGGCCACTTTACGCAGGTGCAGCACGTCTCTGAGATAGCATAATCTCTCTCTGATGCGTATTTCAGTGTGCCTGTTGATACCGGAACTTGGAAGCAGTCAGTGGAAAGCAGGTGGCAGGGTATTAATGGAAAATTGTCTCTAGTTGAAACTGATGTCCACCTGTCCCCTACCTGGCCATTGACACAATCTCTACCCAGGTCCCTGTGCAGCCTCAGTAATTCTCCATGTATTTCCTGCTCTCTCTCATAATTCCTTACCTGCTTGAACTTAAACTGTGCCTGTGTTACACTAATTAATCTAGAATTTCCCCCAATTCTCTCTTCTCCTCTTTCTTCCGCTTCTGCTGCTTCCAGACCCAGTGTCAAGCTGAATGTGCATTTTGTACCAGCATATCAGTTTTTTGTTTCTTCAGAGAAGCGATAGTGACTGCAGATCTGTTATTCACCACCCACTATAACAAGGGAGACACACTGAAACTAGCAGGAGGTTAGTTTAAGCAGACTGAAAAATAAGCACTTCTTTGCAGACTGGGTAGTGAATTTGCTGCCAGTGGAGGCTGTGAAGGCAGATATCAACAGTAGATCTAAAAAAGGTCTAGAAAAATTCATGGACCATGGCTCGATACACGGAAAGGCGAAGTCAACAGGCAGGAAAGCAGTTTTAACAACCCCAGCACAACAGTTCATGCTGCTGAAGTGTGAGGGGAAAGGAACTGAGCAGGCTCACATTCTCTCCCAAAATTGTATCCCCTTTTTCTCCTGTCCATGGCAGCATACTGGTCTAGCTGGACCACTGCCCCAGTCATTCAGGGCATTTCTTGTGTTCTCGATGGAAGATACCTTCAGTGTCACCCTTCCTCTAGCCCAGCTAAAAGCAGTGGCCATGCAGGGAGTGAAACCAGAGGGCAGATGTCTGGTAATGGGAGGTGAACTGCTTCTAACCTGCACGGTAGAGACCAAAATACAGGCGCCAACTGGGTGTGGGCACTGCGAGTCTGCTCTGAAAGCGAGGAGACAGTGCTGAGGCGAACAACATCCATGCCATGCCCAATGACATCTAAGATGCCTTCCTTTTGGTTAGAAAAATCACATCCTCTAGACATGGGCTCATATTCTCCACGTCTGCTGAAGGTGGTGTGCTGCTCAAGCGGGTCTGCTCCATCATTTATCTTCTGTGGCTTTCAGCTGTGACTCCTGCGTGTTTTCTGAGGTACGGCAGGATGTTCAGTACAGAACAAAGTATAAAGCCAAAGAGTTACCCTCATTTCTAAATTTGTTGTATGCAGCATTCAGGCACCTCAATCTGTTAATTACTATGTCTGGAAAGCCTTGGCATACATATTCATCACCTGCAATTGTCATGCTGCCAGCTCTTACAATTTTAACCACCAGCTTCATGGTATTTGGCATTTTTCTTGAAGTCATATCCCTCAGAGTTGTTTGGTTTTCTGACAGTCTCAGTTTTGCCTCTTTTTTAAAAAGAAAGTCTAAATTTAGGTCCCTGTGATTTCAAAGAAAAACCTGAAAAATGTTCCTTAATAGGAAAAAAAAGGGAAAGAAATGTGAATATCTGGGGGAAAAAATGAAGATTTTGGAGAAGAGTTGTAAGAATAAACTGTCTCTAAAATATAACTTCAAGGAAAGTTAAGTTCACTTCAGTGAAAAATTTGGAGGAAACAGTTTATATAGCAAAAAGAAGGTGGGATGTTGGAGACAATACAATTAATTACATAAGTTGTTACCATAAATGGCAATCAAAGGAGCCAACATGGCTCCTGCAGGATGAACTCAGAAGAATAATTTATTCCCCTGTTATAATAGAATGAACATTATTAAGAGCTTTTTGACTGCTAAGACATTGGAGCTGGCGGACTGCAAAAACTGTGGAAATCTCTTTTGCCAGGTATCTTTAAATGATTAGATTAGACAAACAGCTGTGAAAGAGCTTCTGTCCTGGTTTCGGCTGGGATAGAGTTAATTTTCTTCCCAGTAGCTGGTATAGTGCCGTGTTTTGGATTTAGTATGAGAATAATGTTGATAACACATGGATGTTTCAGTTGTTGCTAAGTAGTGCTTATCCTAAGTCAAGGATTTTTCAGTTTCCCGTGCTCTGCCAACAAGCAGGTGCGCAAGAAGCTGGGAGGGAACTTGGCCAGGACAGCTGGCCCGAACTAGCCAAAGGGGTATTCCATACCATAGGATGTCATGCCTGGTATATAAACTGGAGGGATCTGGATGAGAGGGGTGGATTGCTGCTTGGGGATGGCTGGGCATCTGTCAGTGGGTGGTGAGTAACTGCACTGTGCATCACTAGTCTTTCTTGGGTTTTATTTCCCCTCTCTTTTTATTATCTTCATTGTCATTATTATTATTGTTATTATTATTGTTGTTGTTGTTATTATTATTATATTTTATGTCAATTATTAAAGTGTTCTTATCTCAACCCACAAGTTTTACTTTTTTTCAATTCTCCTCCCCATCCCACCAGGGCAGGGGGAGGAGTGAGCAAGCAGCTTAGTTGCCGAATGGGGTTAAACCATGACAACTTCACAGTATACTTCATCCTGCTTTAGACCATCCATGAAGCCTCTTTCACCATTTTGTTTCTGTAATTCCATATGCCTTGTTGCAGCAACAACATGCTGATGATACACAGCAACTTCTGTTAGTAGAGAGCAACAAAGCAGAGACCCACATCAAATGTCCATTCCCTAGGGAATACTATTTCACAGTCTCGTAGGAAGTGTGATCCCCCTTGTGAGGATGCTCATCCTCCATCCCCTCAGCACATCATACTCCACAGCTGTTCAGATTTCCTGTGGCCTTTGCAGAGAGACTCTGAAACCCTTGTGACTGTTTTGATAATTTCATGAGTGATTTCTGAAAAGTATCGGGTTTTGAAAGAAAAGGTGATGGAAGACAACTGAAAACTGTTGGGGAAGGCTAATATTTTGTTCTTTACTTCAATACTTGCTTTGCTGAAAAATCTTTTATTGCTTTCTTCACCCACTTGAATAAGGAGCGTTTAGAAAAACTACTTCACAATGAGAAGAAGTATTGCTTTCAAAAAGTTGCATTATACACACAGAGCTAATGCTCGGTGGGAACATCTTCAGGTCGAAAAGATTAAAAAAAATTATATTTGAAATCTGCAAATGGAACTTATTGCTAGGATTTCTGAATGATGTTGGTAGACAAGAACTGCCTATTTTATCTTTGTGAGTATTAGAAATATTGGTGCTTCAGGTTGCCAATAATTTTGAAGAAAGAATGTGTATTGGGAGAAGATATGAGGGTACCATGCTGTTTTTAAAGGAAGGGAACATCATCCACTTATTTAAATTGGGCATCAGAACTGTCTCTTCCCCTGTGGCATCTTTATAGTACAACAGGAAAACGATTTTATTTGAAAACACACAAATAATAAACAATAAAAAAGTGTTTACCACATCTAGGTGATTTTATCATGCTGGTATTTCTGACTCTTATCTGGATAAGGGTACAGTTCTGTGTCTATAATATATAAAATCAACTTTATACACATAAATAACTGACGTAACAGCACTGAATACCTTCCTCTAGGATACATTTTTCTTGCTGCTTTTGAGTTTGAATTCACAGAACTACAGAATTGTTGAGGTTGGAAGGGATGTCTGGAGGTCATCTTGTCCAACCCCCCTGCTCAAGCAGGACCACGTAGAGCCAGTTGCCAGGTCCATGGCTAGACTGCTTCTAAATGTCCCCAAGGATGGAGACTCCACAACCTCCCTGGGTAACCTGTACCAGTGCTTGGTCACCCTCACAGTAAAAAAGTGTTTCCTGATGTTCAGAGGGAACATCCTGCGCTTCAGTTTGTGCCCATTGCCTCTGGTCCTGTCTCTGGGCACCACTGAAAAGAACCTGGATCCGTCTTCTTTGCACTTTCCTTTCAGGTATTTATATATATTGATAAGATCCCCCCTGAGCCTTCCCTTCTCTAGGCTGAACATTCCCAGCTCTCTCAGCCTTTCCTCATACGACAGAAGCTTCAGTCCCTTAATTACCTTTGTGGCCCTTCACTGGACTCCCTCCAGCAGCTCTATACCTGTCTTGTACTGGAGAGCTCACAACTGGACCCAGTACTCCAGGCGTGGCCTCACCGGTGCTGAGCAGAAGGGAAGGATCACTCCCTTAGCCTGCTGACAACACTCCTCCTAATGCAGCCCAGAATACCATGAGCCTTCTTTGCCACAGGGGCACGTCGCTGGCTCAAGGTTAACGGGGTGTCCACCAGGACCCCTCGTCCTTTTCTGCAAAGCTGCTTTCCAGTAGGTCAGCTCGCAGCATTTCCCAGGTGCAGGACTTTGCGTTTCCCTTTGCTGAACTTCATGAGGTTCCTGTCAGCCCATTTCTCCAGCCTGTTGAGGACCCTCTGGATGGCAGCACAACCCTCTGGTCTCTCAGCCGCTCCTCCCAGTTTTGTCTCATCTGCAGACTTGCTGAGGATACGTTCTGTACTGTCATCCAGATCGTTAATGAAAACGTTAAAAAGAATCTGATTTGAAACTGACCCTTGGGGTACACTGCTACCTACGGTCTCCAACTAGACTTCATACCCCTGGTTAGCACCCTCTGGGCCCAGCCGTTCAGTCAGTTTACAACCCGCCTCGCTGTCCGCTCACCCAGCCCATTCTTCATCAGCTTTTCTATGAGGATCTTACAGGAGATGGTGTTGAAAGTCTTACTGAACTCAGTGCAGGCAATATCCGCTGTTTTCCCCTCATCTACCAAGGCAGTCTTTACATCATAAAAAGATTATCAGTCAGGTTGGTCAAACACGACCTCCCCTTGTGAATTCGTGCTGACTGCTCCTGATGACTTTCTTGTCCTCCAAGTGCCTGGAAATGGTTTCCAGGATTAGCTGCTCCATCACCTTCCAAGGGATCGAGGTGAAGCTGATGGGCCTGTAATTCCCAGAGTCCTCCATCCTGCCATTTCGGAACAAAATGGGAGGAAGTCCATTAAAAAGTTAGGCATGACTTATGCCACTTGTAAAATGGCAATGATACTCAATTTCCTCAAAGGAATATTGTAAAAATCCAATTAAATTAGAGTTCTAACATAGAGGAAAACATACAGGTATTATTTTTCCTGAGATCTTAGGTATCTCCTTGAAGAGTCTTGTTTTACTTCATATCATGTTTGCAGGAGAGAAAGATGAAAAAACACAGGTAAAATATGGTAACAAAATAAAGGGTTTTTTTTTCACCAAAGTTACTCTTCTGCGTTGAAGAGAAAGGGCTGTGGAACAAGGCAAATACGTGTTTCGTTACTTCTTTATCTTTGCGGGTAGCTGTGACATCGCCATAAGCACCCTTACAGCAAAGCCATGTCAAAGTGAGCTACAGATCAGCTGTGCAGAGTTACTCCTTCATCCTCTTCTCTGTTCCTCAGCTGGCTATAGGGCAAGTTCTCCAAGGAGTGACCTCTTGGCTCTGCACTACATACTCCTGCTACTCTTGTATCAGGGAATACGGATTTGAAAGCAATCCTGGTTATCAAAGCAGCAGAGTTGTATTTCCTGCTTTGGTCCCCAGACTTTAGAAATTAATTCAGACAAATTCTCAGCTTTATAGTTGGAGACTGGGGAGCTGATTTCTAAAAATAAAAGTATCTCTTTTCCTTAAGTGTTTATCCACCCATCAAAACTCTGTGTCCATGATTCTTTGATTTCAAAATCCTAAGCAATTTCAATGGAGATTAATACAACCCATAAGCACATGTATTTTCCTGCCCGATAAAGTTTGTTTTGAAGAGATTAGAAATAAATATAAAACAACTGTCCAAGAGACAGGGATGAGTGTTTAGGACATTTCATTGATTCAAATCTAATTCAAGTCAACAATTGCCAGAAGTAAGAAGTGTCTGACTTCCCTTTGGCTGTTAGGACAAGTTAGTTGCTGGTTTATGTTTATCCTCAGCAGAAATATGGACACATCACATAATCTTTCAGCTTTTTGGCATCCTTAGGAAAGAGGATGGGAACTGAACAATCTCAAGGCAGTGAACCACGCATTACTGAGCTCACCCCTTTAGCCAAAAAGAACAGTGCATAACAAATCACGGGTGCATCAATAAGTACTGACTTCAACAGCAACCAAACCTAGGGCATCTGTCCGCAGAAGTATAAGACTATTATCCTACAAAAACGCGTCCTTTCGCTGCAGAGGAAGCTTTTTACAGGAAGGTAAGTAAAGAAGGAAAAATCTTAATTTATACCTTATTTCATTGGAGTTTGCATTGCTTCTAGTTGTGTTGTACCTGCCCAGCAGGAGGAGGCCATCAGTTCTCAGCTAATCAGTGCAGCCCTACTTCACGATGAGCAACTTCAACTTAAATTACAGTTTTGTATGTCCATAATTTGTAATTAGCAATCAAGAGATACTGCTGCCACTTGAAACATCCCACAGAACTGCAGGAATGAGTAGTGTGTTTGATTCTGTTCCATTTACGTTAATCTGAGGTCTATTGCTGACCTCTGTGAGTTCAGTACTACCTTTAAGTATAATACTACTCAGTATTAGTGCTAATAACTATAGCTCCCTCAATTGCCTGATTTCAGTAGTTTCTGTCAGCTTAACTTCTGCCTGGCACCCAAACCAGTAACTTATTTTAAGTGAGCCTTGAAAGCCCTGACTTTCTCCCAGCTCTTAGTCATTTAATCATGTGAATCAAAAAAAAGAGATCTAGATCTACTTTAATTTTTCTCTTTCCAAAATATCACAGTCATGCTCATAAAGCTAAAATCATAAAGGAATTTCTACACTCCTAGGTAGGATGACTACTCATATTTCATGGGAGAGGCACGCAATGCTGCAACAGCAACAGCATTTTCAATCATAGCTTCCAAATAATTTTGCACTGTGTCTCTGGTTGGCTCCCAGAGACTGCCAGACCTAAACTATATCTGAGAAAGTAAGAGTGCAGCAGAATGGAGACGAGTATCCCCGACATCTCTTCTGCTTCCCTTTCTGGGCACGGAAGTTCAGGCTATTGTCATTGTCCTAGCAAGACAACAAATAAGGACCCTCATAGAGAAAATGGCCTACCTTCAAGGTAGTCCAATCCCAATAAAAAAGAAAGAAACTCAGGCCATCACTTACTGTTGCAGAAGATGGTATCACTCAAGCTGCTGCATAAGTGTTTGGCAGCCCTGCCACATGCTGGCTAACATCGCACAGCTGGGAAGTCAGGAGGTTTCTCAGCCGTGTGCCACTGACAGTGGGGTTGGGTTGTAACCCTTCTGCCCCGCTGCAGGTCAGGCTGTATGGAGTCTGCACAGGCTCAGGAAATGTAGCCATCAAGGCAAGAACCCTACAGCATGAACCATGAAGATTCTCTAAAGAACTTTAATAAGACAACCTGCAACATTAGAGGAAGAATTCATCCATGCCTTTCTTTTCCTTCTGAAGTAGAAAGGCAGACCAAAAAGTGGTTTTGACTTGATCTTTAAGAAAAGGAGGCTTACTCCTACACGAACCATTTTTTTTTTCCTTCTCCTTATCAGATGAATATTCATCTCCTAAGAAAAGGCCTTACTGTTCCATAAAGAGTGCTAAATAATATAAAACCCATCTCAGAGAGTTTGGGAAGTTCCCATCTACTAGCTGATATTAAATGTTTCCTCATCACTAATCCAGAGACACAACAACTGCACCATTTGATAGTTTTAACTTGCAATTCTAGCAGCTCACGAAGTGTGAATATAATTACAGTCTCAGAATATTAATATTTCTATTGTACTGGAACTCTGTTCCACACACCTTCTTCAGATAAGATAGAAGTGTTTGATGTGAATACATCTTCAATTAACATTGCTGGCAGATAATGGAAGGCATTGATTGGAAAATCCTTATCAAGGTAGAAGTGCTTGAGAACTAAAAAAACAACTATGCTTTCAGCAATGTCTGTAATTGAAAAGGGACATCATAAAAGGTCAATTGATGGCAGTACTTTTTTAGCTGTACAGTTCTATATGTAAAAATACATATCTGTACAGATACATATCTGTACATATGCAGATACATAAATTAAAAAAATATTATGCCCATGCTCTCTTTATAGGGAATGTAAAGATGAAGTGTCTGGTAGCTTATGTTTTTGTTTTGTTTTTTTTACCTCCCCTAAATTTATGCATCCAATAGGAATGAGAATTACTGTCATGAATTATTAAAGTTGTAATCAATAGCATATTTGTAAATTTATACTCTTCTCAATGCACAGACTATCTTCTTCTGCATCTGGGCAACATCCAATATGTGTCAGATGCTATCCCATTAGAAAAATATTGAAGTTTTGTTTCCTGACTGAAGTTTCCTGATACTGAGGGAAAAAACAATGTGAATTAAATTGTGCATTTGCATTAATTCTTGCTGGCTGAGAGCTAACCTAAGTCTGGTAAGCACATTTGCCTCTGACCATGAACTGTGTGTGAATGATTGCAGCTGTTCTGAGGCTGCAAAAAATTCCCAGTGAAAGCTGGACTTCTTTATTCTCCTGGCAGACATTAAGGCTGACTGCCATATAAAAGTAACAGTAGCAGCATAATCTATCATCTGATCTGTGGTGACTTTGGAAGTCTTGTTATGAAATGTATATATATGAAATTATAGCAGATGCTGTTACAGACTGAGAGACTTTTTGTAGCCAATTAAAGTTTCTGGAAAGCAGAATAGAAGAGCAAAGCATGCAAATATATTTCCCACCAAATCTAGAGTCAAGTTAACTTTAAAAGAAAATACAAGTGCATTCCTTGTGAGCCTAATCTAAGTCGTAAGGACTTCATTACCTGAGTGTCTTCAACACGTTCTTCCTCAGACCAGACATTAGCTGAGAGGCTACAACCAGACATCTAAGCAGACAACTACAGGCCAACACAGGCTCCATAATGCAAAAAAGAATAAACTAATTCCTCTCACATTCCCTTTTCCCCCATGCGCTCTAGGCTCCTGGGTCACAGCCTTAAGGCAATGCACTTTGATTTTGTCTAACACAACAGGGAAAGTTTTTCGATCTCCTTTTTTTGCACATCACTGAAAATATGCTCTTGGTCTCTGTTGAAGTAAAAGAACAGAGCAGATGGGCAGCTACACCGATCTGGTGCAGCAGCTTCCGTGTCATTACAACAGTCTGTTGGTAGCTTGTGGAAGACATGGTATTTCAGGAGTTAGTCGTCTTGAGCCTCTCCTTTGGGTCTTGTGCTTAGGGCCTGAGCAGCCTATTTGTCAATACGAGTACCTGCTCTAACGAAATCTGCTGGAGTGCTCCATGCTGGCCTGTGCTGTGCACTGGTGGATGTTATGATATCAGAATAAGGTACATGGTTCTGTTTGTTAAATGAAATAAAAGGCATCATGGCACGGGAGGGAGGAGGAACCTTTCCACCAACAGGATCTGTGCAGTACACCATGGGAAAATCCTTCTCGTGTCTTTCCGATGCTGCACGAAAGCATGGTTCCCAGCATCTTAAAAGACTTAAATTTGTTCACTATTTAGATTCCTCTTTTTATTCTATCATATTAAAAGAGCTATTTTTTAAGCCATTTGTTGTTGGGCCTTTCTTATTGAAATCCAGAAAGAACCCTGCACCGTTTTTCTCTCACTCTCCCTTGCCCAGTGCAGAACAAATGGTAAGGGGGAAAGTGGGTATTTTGCCAAGCTCGGAGTTACCTGTGGGGCTGTTACATTGAATGGTCTTCAGTGTGGGCTGTCATGAAATAATTTCATTTACAACCCTTGAAGCTCTGTGATTTGTTCTGTCTGCATATTAGAAGAACAGGCTTAAGTTGCTTATTGGGACCTAAGGTCTAGATCTGCTTTCTGGTAGCAGCAAGACTTCTTTATGCAGTAAAAGGTCTTCAGCCAAAATAGAAAAGGCGTGCAGCAAACCCAGCACAGATATTTACAGATACGATTTACAGGTAAGTGGTAAACTCTGTTTGTGTTCATCACTCCCACAACTGTAAGCATTTGAGGCTGTAATTTCATGTGTTCTCAGTTTAGGGCAGCAAAAGAGAAACTCCAGCTTCTGCTTCCCCATCTTTTCTGTATCTCCCTGCTGCATACTTTCCCCTAAGCTGACAGCTTTCTGTGGATCTGTTCTGCAAGTTGGATCCATGACCTGATTGCAAAGAAAATAATATATCTCTTCTTGCAGGAGTAGCTCCATGGAAGCGGTAGGAGAGGAATCCTGCAGTCACGTGTCTACTGGTTCCATGAAAATCAGAGGTACTGGGACAGAGGTTAAGGCCTGCTTCCAAGGAGCTGCACATGCATTTTCTTTTGGTACTCATGCTCTAGAAAGCTCTAAGTTATCTAATCAAAAGTTGAGTGCTGCATCATGTCCACCTGATCATTCAAATCCATCTGGACACGGACACAAATTGTCACCAGGTCCGAGAGCCCCTGGGTGCTACAAAGTTCCTTGGTGAAGTCATCTCCAGCCCATCATGCTCTTCCTTTTTCTGCAGGTAAATACTGCATCAGTATTGGAGCCAGAGACTAAGCTGACATCTCCCACTAAGGAGTGTTTTAGAGGTCAGGAAGATGACCATATCAACTGTTGCTGGATTATGGGACATGCGATGCGTGCAGTGTTGGCTACAATTAGGTTTACTGGGTCAGCTGCACCGCACAATCAAATTTTGCAGCTTTACCTGGAGATGAGGCCCACTCCCTTGCAAACCGTCTCCTCTGGGGACCTCCGATGTTTGCAGACCTCTAGGCTGCTGCTAATAAAAGTGGAGAGGGGAGCTATAAAACACTGGGAAAGGAAGAGAAAGAAGGAAACAGTCTATCTTTGGCTTTCTGAAAGGCAACACATTATTAGTAGCCTATGTCGAGGAGAAAGCTGATAAAGAAACTCCATCTACTTCAGATGACTCCTTGGGAGGTAGAAAAGTTTGCCAGTTGCATTTTTCATGTAATCTACAGCTGCTTCACACCCTGCTGCTCCCCCGTCAGGGATTATGTCTTATGTCAGTCTTATGCCTCCAGAGATATGATGAGCGTGATAGTTTTCCTGTACTCCATCCAAAACCACGTGCATTTGCTACTGTCTGAGATGCAGCTGTATCATTTCTTCTGAGATCCTCCTTGCTGGCAAAAGGTAAAGAGACTAGTGGAACCGAAATCCTTGGGAAACCACAAGAGAGGCTGCTGCAATAGGTACCCCTACCTAATCTAGCAAACTGTCCCATTTCTGCCTTGCCACTATGTCCTGCAGAAGAAAACAAACAGCCTGTATCTTGTGGCCTGTTTTGGGAGATGGTGAGTTGTCTTTCCTCTCTTGATAGAGTGACAACTATTTCCTGACCCCACTAAATCCCATTCCTTAGCCTGCCTTGTAAGTGGCCTGTGCTGCGACTGATGAACTTGCCAGAACTGTAGATGGATATTTCCTATGTCTGAATGTTCGCAAGCAATCAAGGATATGTTTTAATGGGTTGTCCAGCATCTGGGCGTCTGGTATCTCAGGACCAGGACATGTTGGAAAGTATTGAGGATCATGCAGTGCTTACTGTGGTACTTCAGAGCTCTGTGAGCAAGCCAGGTGCAAACGCACCCATACTGTCTGTAAGGATAGGAACCAAGAGTTTTCAAGCTTTTCTCCTGCAGCTGAGCTTCTTCACCCAAAAGGGACAACAGGAAAGCAGCAGACAGTGCCTACGCATGTACCTGCAGATAAACAATGTGGACAATCAGCAGAGAGAAGGGTCCCTGTGCAAAACCACGAGCACTTCAAGATGAGAGTATACACACTGCCACTGGGGTTTTTTTGTTGAGAATGAAGTGAATTGATTTGCAGCTTCCCACTAACAATAAAGAAAGTTCAGCTCTGCAGACATATTGTAGATCTTTTTGTGCTTGAGCAGCTGTTTGACAACTTGTGAAGTAGAACCTGAGTTAATGACCCAAAATGAGAATACCTGAAAACAAGCCAGCTTTAGGTCAGCTAGCTGAAATAAATACATTTACATTGCATGTAGATCCAGCATTGAACTATTTTACTGTGCTGACTCAGAAGGGAGTGGCAACGTTCAGGGTCCATGTTAGCAGAGTTTCTCATGCTCAAGTTTAGTTTTTTTTATATGATGTAAGACATTGTGGGAGTTTAATCTGCTTAGAGATGGAAATTGCCTGAGAAAACCAAACAGAATGGGAGACAGGGAAGAGAATAAGTTTTATTTACCGGGGGGGAAAATGACGGATTTAAGGGAGAGTACAAATAAAATGTGTAGAGACGTAAATCCAGATGTTGGAAAACATCTTGCTTGGGGGACATGCGTGAACATGTTGTTTCATGGGCTCATTCTACCTTCAGAAAAGCCAGGCTATTCCACTGGGATCCATGAAGAGGACCTGGAGAGCCTTCTGTCCCTCTTTACAAAGACTGTGGGTGGCAAACCAGGGTGCTAAAATACTGACACAGGTGTTAAGTCTGTCTTTCAGAGAAAGCCCTTTTAAAACCTGTGGCCAAGCACACATGCTTTGCTACTAGGATATAGTTCGTCGCCTGAAAAAATGGTCACGTGAGATGACCTAGGAGTGCAAGGCATAGACAGTGTTACTAAAGGAAGGTTCTTTTGGCTTGGCCTGAAATGTAATGATGAATTTCTAAATATACATATCACATATGTACTCACTGTAACTCAGAATGCCAGGGATAAACCCTCCCCTGTGCTTCACCAGTCCTTTTCAGATGAATAAACAGTATCCTTCTTGATTAATCTACCCAGATGGCACATTCATCCCCTAGCATTTTTACTATATGGCCATACATGGGCCACATGCTTGGGAAATCTGTGTTGACTAGAAGGAGATGGGTGGAAAGGGGGGTTGGGATTCTGAAGAACATGTGCTGTCACTGCAGGGCAGACACAAGCTTCCTTGTAGAGGGTGGCCTGTTGAATCTGCAAGCTCTGCAGCCACTTTTATTCACTGCACGTTTTGAGGGCAGTGCAATCACACTAGTGTTCCCTTCCCGCCGTTGTCACTCAGTGGGCAGGAGAGGGAGAAGATCCACAGTGCAATTCCAGCCACCATTAGCTGGGGCAGCATGGCAGCCAGGATACCACAGTGGGGTCATTCATGGACTCAAGAGCTGCTGTCTCAGGTCGGTAACATGAAAGGTACAAATGGCTCCAAACCTGGCCTTCTACTGCTGGTAATGGCCTATATCCATGTGACCTGATGATATGGATACTGAGTGAACAAGGCAAGAGTTGTTCATGATGCAACAAGCCAGGGAGGGAGATGCAGAGGTATGTGGGTAGCTGATCAGTCTGAGCTGCCCTTTAGAGACATGGACACTAGTGGTCCAATTAAATTATTTGATATGCTGCTTCTACTGAAGTCAGAAAACCAAGATGAGATGTGTGCTCAAGCCACTGGTAGACATATGCTCTGAAATCAGTGGCAGTGCAACAACATTCAGCTGGAATTTAAAACTGCAGTGGTCCAAACTTCAGGGCCACATCCATGCATGGTTTTTTTGGTTTCTCAGATGCAGGCTTCATAGATGTTTACTTCACAGAAAATTCCCCAGATCCCCAGCTTTATATGAGAGGATGACAAGAGATCATTTTCAGCTCACATCACCATGCTCAGCACAGAGCCATTTCTCATATCTCGTGCATATACCACATTCCACTAGCAACAGGGAAGTCTGCTGTTCCTCCTCCGTTCTCATACACTGAGTATTACTATAGAGGAGGACTAGCAATGCTCTCAGTCACTCCCAGACTGATGACATGAAGAATGCAGAAAGAATTTTATAATTTCTTCTATACCTGTCTTGCAAAGTGCAGTTAGCACTTCACCATTTCTGAGCCACTAAACAGAAAGATGAAAATGGAGCATGATAAAGATTGCAGTTTTTTGGCACTGTGATCCTGGAACAGATTACTGTTAGATAATTAGACCATAAGCCTCCTCACAGCACGTACCCCAGCTTTATAGTCACCTGGATTGGTTGTTAAGCACCCGCAGCACTATTCATGCTTTAAGAACAAATTAATTGTCATGAATCAATTAATGGTACCCTATCCACACTAATGGTTAGACTGGATCATCAAGCAAACCTATTCAGCAATTTTATTAATAATATTCTTCCTGGAGTTAGTGCAATATTAGTTTACAAGCTTTTAATCTTGATTTCCTCTCTCTGTTTATTTTTAACATATTGTTTTAGCATGGACAAATAGGCATTCAGTCTCTGGCTGGTTGGTGAGAGATTCACTGTTTATTTTCATTTTTTCCATACCTATGTTACAAGTTTGGCTAGTTGAGTTACCTGCTGATTTTGTGTTCCTGACTTGATTGTTTCTTTTTAAAGCTGAACATTAATGATAAATAGAAAATAACAAAATAAACACCTTTCAGCATGAATTTTTAGTGGAAGAATAATGTTTTCCAGGATTTATGAAACCCATGTTTGGAAATACTTTCTTGAACTCCCTGCAACCCTCAAGATCTTGGGACTAACTTGACATCAATATGACCTGAAAGTAAATAAACTTTGTACTTTCTTTTTGGGTTATGTATTTGTGGAACAGTTTTTTGTTTTGACACAGTTGGTTGAACAAATCGTCAGTGGCTGAAATCACTCAGAGCTACCTGATTAGAGAGCTGAACAAGCCAATCTGAGGAGTGCAGTACAAATAAATGTGTGTGCCGTATTTCATTGTCTCCCCAAAGAAACACAAAACATTTGCTCTCAATTTTAACAGAAATACCTGCTATTCAGCTGCTAGCTTGAGTCAGTGAGTGGAACCAGGCAAAAAGCAGCAGGAATTCTGCAATGAACTCACTTTAAAATTATGCCTTCATAGAGAAACAATCCCTCATGAGGGATTTACTTGGGGGGGTGGGGGGGATTTTGCTTTCTTTTTCTCTGGAAGACAATATTCTGGGAACGTTTCTTGAATTAGAGGGCTACATTCAGTAGGATCTGCATGGAAATTAAAGGTCTTTAATCATGATGTAAGTATTTTTTTCCTGGTTAGAAGAGTTGTATTGCCAGTAGAAATGACAAAACTGGTCCCCACAAAAGGATATTTAGAATTGCAGGCTGCTGTTTTCTGAGACGAGGTAGGCAACAAGGAGAAAACAGAATGTACTTCTAAGCAATTGGCTGACGACTGTATTATTATATAGCTCAAGATGGAGTTGGTACACCTTCGCTTGAGGACCCCCTTCCAATGAAGCATTTTTGCATTCCCCATGGGGATACATCACATACATTGCATCTCTACAGGACAGAACAGCTTCTAATCATGAGAAAATCTGCCAACAGGGTATCAGTAGAAGAATTCACCCTGAAAACCAAATATTGTAATAACCCACTTCAAAATATGTGGACAAACTCATTTAGTTATCATAGCCCTTTGCCTTCCTTTTATGCAACCCAAAAGCCATCAGGGTACCATCCTTTCCAGAGGATGCTAGAGAGATGGGGACATGGAGGGGGTCTTAGGCAAAAAGTCTGCTTCCTCCTAACAGTAAAGCCTCCTATTGGAGAATAGTGACAAACAGATGACAGGTTTAGAAACTAGTTGTTTACTCCCCTAGAGCAGGAAAAAAATTCAGTCCAGCAAAAGATACTTTGTCACAGTCTTCAATGCATTTGTGACAGCTGGTGAGAGATTCTCTTTGAAAATCACGTTTTGAAAGGACCCAACTTCGTAGGCTTCTCTTAAATCTCTGATCCAAAGGGTCTGCCATCAAGGCAGACATCATAGCTTCTGTTTCACAGCCTTATTTCTGCCAGAGCTGGTACATTCCATGTGATGTCCAGTCTCCCACACACTGGTCTTGTTGTCAATTAGTGTCTACCTGCCAGACAGTCCAGGATCCACAGAGATTTTACTGGTCTCCAGGGAGAACTTTAGGATATTTTTTAAATTGGGTGGCACAGTATAACTAGGCTCTGAACACAGGGCTGTGTGTGTAATCTTAGTTTAAGCATTTGACACAGCGCATCTATTTACTTAGCCAATGCAATTAGTAGCTCCTTTTGAAGATTGCCATACGACCAGATCCTACTGGGCTGAATCACTCACTAAAGAGGTGGAAAAAAAACCGTCATGCCAGAATTTCAATTATAGGTTTCCGGGGGATGTTTCAGGGAAATGACAATGTAAGGGACAGTTCTCTCCTCTTAAATCCAGGCAAGAGGATGACACAATGCATCTTTGGCCTAAGTACAGATACTTAGACAAATAATTTCATTTATCTGAATCTCAGTTTTATTAACTGAATCTCAGTTTTATTCTATTTTTATTCTCGTTCTTGACACCTGTGGTTGACAAGAATCTGTGTAAAGGAAAGGCTACAGGAGGCAGCTAGAGGTAAACATCTCAGAATTCGGATTTTAAAACCATTTTGCACCCTCAGTTTTGGAACCCAGTTATTACTTGATATTACTCAAGAACACTCCCTTTTCTTCTGAAAATTTGTAACTTTCTCACAGAAAAAAGGACTGTTCCTCTTTCAAGAAGAAGAAAATGTAGATATCTAATGTATAAATAAGAGGACTGGTTTTTTTTTCCCTCTAATCAAGCAGTATAAATAAAAAGACAAGAATTTAAATGTCTGTCTGGAGGAGACAACACTTGTTAAAAAGGCAGTCCAACCAAAATAAGCCCCTGCTGCCTCTTCGTTCTAAGAGCTGAAGCCTTGTTTGTTCCCTCTTGCTGCCAGACCAAGGTCCCTCTTGAAGGCTTTCCCGAATACCCTGGGGTTACTCGTGGGTGGCCACGCAGCCCACGAGCTGGCAGGGCCCACCCTGTCAGATATTCCCTCCCCGCCCCCTAAAGTCCTTCTTTGCTGTTCTAATAGATGCTAATCCAAAAACAAAAACTATCAACAGTGGTCGTGTTCGTCACGCATCCACGCTGTAGTTTTCTGAGAACGGACAAGTGAGCGCACCTTTTACCTGCAGCTGGTTTCTCTGCTCAAGATTTGCTAGCTAGCCCCGCAACTAGTTCTTTCAATCAGGCAGCTTGATGGTTTTGTGCCGGTACGGGGTTTTACCCGAAGTCAAACAAAGACCGAAGTGAGCAGAAATTGTGCATGGCCATACAAAAATTTCCTTAGAAATAAACATTAAATCAACTGCCTCTTTCTCACACATAATCATCAGGTGCATTCACAGGTATTTTACCTGATGGAAGAAATCAGACATGTGGGATTTTACGTAACCATGGAAACCACTTCACCAGACCCGAGATGTCTGAGCAAGGAGGGGGCAGTGGCTAGCTGCTATTAACTGAAGACTGAGATACCGCAAACTTGAAACAATTTGGCTTTGTCACAGTGCAGGCTTACCAGAACTGAAATTGCATGCTTATCCGTCTTTCCTGCATACGCTTCTTTATCCATTGCCTTCCACACCCATGCAGAAAATAAATCTTAACATTGTCCTAGTATCCCTTACTTAATAGCATCTTACTGCTGAAGCTTATCCACTTGGTTTCTCTATTTCCTCCTTGAAGCTTTTTTCTCCCAGTTAAACCCTGCCAAGAGTCAAACTGACTGTAGTGGAGGAATAATTTTATAGTCTAAAGCATTAAAGTAAAATGTTGAGCTAAGTCAAAACCAATGTTCCAGTGTTGGTCCAAGAGCTTATACAAACTATCCTGAACTACTTCTAAGTCCTAAAATAAGGTTGAAAGCTGGTGTAGAAATACAGATGGCCATTTTTAAACAAATAGAGAAGAATTTTCTCCAGAACAGAGAACAAAAATAACCTTCCTTTCTGTCAACTGTGACCTGAAATAGAACCAACACTCTTGGTTGCCAGAAAATCTGGGATCCTGCTGGATCTTATATGCAAATCAATAGCCACGTTTTTGTTTTCTTTGGCTCCTATGCAATTCCAAATGTTGTCACTCCCGGGGGCCATTTTTATCGGTTATGTTGTTACTAGTTCTGCTCAAGAAAAGCATCTCTGGGACTTGTAATGCAAAGATACTGTAGAATTACTGGTTACTTTTTGTTTTTTGTCCTTGTTTATGAATTCCTTGCACTGGTTTATTTGCATGATGATGGTGGATTTATTGCTCAAACTAAGTATATTGGTCAAAATGTAAATCATAGGAAATTTAGAAAATGCTTCTCTGTAATTCAAAGTATGTGATGCCCACGCAACAGAGTTTATTTTGTTTACTTTTCCGCAGAAGAATATAGCATAAATTCTACAAATAAATACACATATTACAGTCCATGCTGCTGTTCTTCATCTATAAATGGGAGTTCTGTCTTGTCTCTGAATGGCTAATCTTTGAAGGATAGGGCAAGAAACAACTCTTACTGTGATTTTATGCAATATCTAGCATGTTAGGTCCCTAATATTGTTTGAATTTTCTCAGAATCATGCTACCTGAAGTAATGTTAAAATATTTGTTTGTAATTGCTCATTTTCTTTAAATACTCTTTGATATTTCTTCTGGAAAAAGACAACATTCACAGAACACACGAAAGAGCAGAAAGCACACTGACATTGTCATGCATGTTTTATTAATATATGCTCACTGAATACACAATAAGGTAAACAAAAGCATAGAGAGAAAATTAATTTTAAGACTTCTCTTAAATCAAGACTTTAGTTACTGAATCAATTCATAAAACACATTTGGGGATACTTATATCTCAATAGCAAACTGAACATTTATCTGATTTTTATCTTGAGCTCTATTATCAATTTCTTATAATTAAAAATGTATAAGGAGGAAACACCTCTGCTATCATCTGTTCCTGGATCATGCCTTTGTATAGTTAATAGCGCAGTGACAGTATAGCTTTATGAATCTCAGCTACATTTTTGTTAAGTTACTTGATCTCAGACCTCAGACCCTTTATTTAAATTATAAACCTAAGGAAAAGAATAATGCCTAACTAAAATTAATAAAACAAAGTAGAAGGAATGAAAACAGAGAGCACTATTAGAATATCAAATGTCTTATTGAAGAAAAAAAGTCTTGTATTTTTTTGTTTTCTCTGATTTCCTTCATGTTGGGGAGTAATAATGCAAATGATGAAATTCCACAGGCATGTATTTAGCTTGTTTTAGGGATAAGAACACTTAGAAACACGTTGATTGTCAGTTTAAATGATCATACTGCTTCCATGAGCCCATGGAGTCTCCATGTTTCAATGTCTCTCTTTCGGTTTCTTCTGTAAAAGGTACAGTAAGATATGTTATCCCCTGGGTATCTTCTCAACTTCTAATTCCAAATGGATGGTTTACATCCAGAAGCTTGATGTTTTACCCAAAAATAAATGGTATCCCACAAACAAAAGTTATGATACCAGCCCCCATCTAAAGCTGATATGAAACTGCTCAGCCCACCGTGGCCTTTAGAAAGAGAATTTGACTCTAACTGCGTCAGTGTAAGTCAGGATTGTGTGTTAGCAAATAGATACTCTGTTATGTATCAGGCACTATCAGTGAAGAGAGAGGAGAAAGCTATTCATTTATAGAATGCAGTGTTGAATAGAGACAATTGGTTCTAAAGGGTGATACATTGGGTCTACCATAGTTTAATTTTAGCACTATACTGCTGCTACTAGCATACGGTAGGAAACATTTGTGCCCATGGAGTTTTAATTAGCAGACTAGAGTTTACATTAGCAGCATTATTCACTCACAGCTCCTGGTTTTCATTTGTTATGCCATGCCTTTTGTGAAGACACTACAGTCTCCAAGTTTGTGGGTCAGATGGTTTTAATTGTTCTTAAATGCACTTCACAAACCTTATTGAAATGCTCTGTCAAAGAGTGCCAGGAATATTCTGTGGATGATGGCTGAACATATCGAATTAGATGTAAGGTTTGAATTTCCCTTTGATAAGAAGTGGGCTGAAAATCCATTAGTTGGTGTTTTTATTGTCTACCTGCTGCAGCTGCTGTGGTGCAAGATTCTTACAAAAGACAGATAACTGTATACAAACTAAAAGTACCAACCCTTAGAAAATCACAGGACTGAAAATACAAAAACATTTGGGCCGACTTAAGAGACTTAGCTGTTGCAGGGCACAGGTAAGAGTATGGGAGGTCATACCAACCACGAAACCAGTGCCGATATGACTGTCATACACCTTATCATGGGGGAAAAGGCTTAGATTACGCTGTGGCTTGTTGCAGATGGAGGAGCCTGCTGCTGTGTCATGAGCCACAGCTGCCTATAGCCAGACCTGCCTCTGCAGTAGCTGAGTTCCTCCATTTCAAAATTTCCCTCTGCAGCTGGTCGCTACCTGCCAGAAGCTGAGGCTGGCCATGACTCTCGAAATGACAGACAACCACATGCACGTGTGGTCAACAGATGGTATCTGCCAAGTCCAAAGGGATTTCTGATCAGCTTTCTAGCATCAAAAGGATGATAGTTTTTTCCTGAATTCTTACATTTGTGAGATCAAAAGCAGACAGAAGGAAAGCTGGGCTTCAGACCAGTAGAGTGTCACACTTTGCTTTGCCCCACAGGGTGTATTCAGGCAGGGAAACCGATCACCATTTTTTCATCATTGACTCATTAGTATAGTTTGGTTTGGTTTGGTTTGTTGTTGGAGACGTCAATACTTTACTAAGCTGAATCAGATCTGACTGTTTCTCCATGAAAATTAATTGCATTGTGAATTTGGTCTAGAGTTACTTCATAAGATACAATCATGCTATGGGTTTGGCCTAGACAAGTTTTATTAGCTTGTTTTCTTGTTTTTCCAAAGGGACTCAAAAGCCTTAGAATCCATCTGCTGTTTTCTAAAGTCTGATATCCTTGTTAGATCATTATGTAGAAAGTGTTCTTTTTCAGGATATTAATTACACTAAAGCAAGTCAATGCATTGCATCAGCTGCTGGAAAAATGACAAAATTCCAACAAATAAGTAGTGACTTCAGTTGGATCCTATTCAGCATTTTCCCCTTGATGAGGGTAACCTTCCAAGTTGTGATTTGGTACCTTTGGATGCTTCGAAAAACGGTGTTAGAGGCAGGAACATTCCACCACTATTTCTCTCCCTTTTACAAACAGCTTTTGAAAGGGAAACAGCGCAATGCTATCTTGGCTCATCCATTAGTCTTCTCCTGTGAAACAAACTGGTTTTGTGTCAGGATTGAACTCCAAGGATCAGTTTGCTGGATAGGCTGAGCTGCAGTAACCTGTCTTCTCAATACCAAACCTCCATATTGCAGTGTTAAGGAAATATGGATCTATTTTTGCCGTGATTGTTTAAGATACTGCAACACAGTTATGGAACGCAATTGTAAAGTAACAGAATATAGAAGAGAGATTTGTGACAGAGGCTTAACTCAGGGGTACAAAAGGCATTTATCACTGACCTGTTAAAGGAGAGAACCTGAGATGACAACCTCTGCTAACAGAAACGTCCCTGACACTGGAAATTTGGTGCACATTCCTACAAAGCAAAAAAATACCCCGATTTTGTTGTCTGTCTTTCTCCCTGCTGATGACAGGAGCATACTAGGTTTTTGCTGGTTTAATTTCATAACACTTAGCCTATAAACTGTCAGATAATGATTAATATTTTTGACATTAGTAATACATATGTGGCTTGGGGGTCTTTTTATGTAGCAATTAATCTTTTTTTCTTATACATGTTGCATAATTGTTAAAATGTACAATACAAACAAAATGTCTCAGTCTACAAGAACATGCTACTATAAATTTCAGTGAGTAGAATTAATTCTCTAGAGGGGGATAGGCCATACAAAAAAAAAATAAAAGCTCAGATTTAGTGTCAGATTTAGTGTTGCACTGTAAATACCAAAATTCAAGCTCAGCTGTGATTCAAGCTCCAGATCATTAACAAGGAGCGGGTTGTGTATGGACTGAACCCAACAAAATGTGTTTATTTGAAGCATATTTTCTGAAAGGCCATCTAGGCTCAGGCTGAAGCTGTGATTGAGTCAAACAAGCTGTCAGTAAACCTGAGTTACTGGGTTTACAACCAAACCAAACAAAAGCCTCATTCCAGCAAATGATTCTGTTTCAGAAAATCATGTTTCCCTTAAATCATGCGTTAAGAAAATATGCTTTCCCTAAGCAGAAATATGTAACGTTCTTTTTTCTGTGGAGTATTTTGGGAGGGTTGGGTTTTTTACTGTACCAAAACTTCATTTTCCAAGCTCCATTCATTTCTCACATCTAATTTTGGTTTATTAGTGACTGGGTAGTGAGCACAATATCAGACAGCCCTATGAAGCACACAGATAAGAATATAATGTGCTCTTTGGTTGAAGTTAAACAGGGATAAACAGGGATTGTATTCACAAAGAATACAGTGAAATAACCCCAGCCATCCAGACTGATCTGTACATAGTGCTGCAAAAATAAAATAAACAGAGTATATATGTTGTGCCGTCCCTCCCACCATTGGAACAAGACCTATTGTCCTGAATGAAGAAACGAAAAGCAAAACTATTTTTTCTGAAGTTACGGAACTGGGCTCATAGCTTCCACTCAGTCTGTCTCCCAGTGATAAGAGGGCAGCGCAGGGCAGCAAACCCTGTCCCAGGTATCAGGAGGATGATAGCTGAGTCTCCTTAGAGCCAACTGATGCGCTGTAGAGTCCAGCTCTGTTTACCTTTACCCCTACCATAACCCTAAAGGCTTTTTGAATTCTTCCTTATAGTACTGAGCAACCAGAAAACACAAAGTAAGTCAGTCTGTCAAGGCTTAGGAACTGGATAAAAATAGGACCAAAATCAATACAAGCAGAATTTCATTTCCACCTTCCAGGTGGAAACCTTCCAGGTCTCTTGGCATTGCTAGCACAAATTAATCCATTTTCCTGATTATAATTAAACAATAAGATGGGAAAACAGGCATGCAGTATGAAACCATCATTCAAAGTCTGGGCAAGTTCAAAGAACTTCTCACAGATAATAAAAAAAAATAAGACATCCATGCCATGCAGTGTTAAAACGAAGAAAAAAAATTAGTTAGCCTTACCCATTGGTGGCTTTTCTATTCAATGCAACCTGTATGAACAACCAGTTGCACATCAGAGTTATGAAATACAGAATTCCTGCCATTTCTATTCAAATGCTACCCCTAATTCATACAATAAAAAGCCCTCTTACTTAAGAACAATGGTGAGTTTTATTTCCTTTTTATTTGATTGTTCAGGTTTCAGCTGAGATAGAGTTAATTGTCTTCCTAGTAACTGGTATAGTGCTGTGTTTTGGGCTTAGCATGAGAATAATGTTGATAACAGACGGATGTTTTAGCTGTTGCTAGGTAGTGCTTATCCTAAGTTAAGAATTTTTCTTTTTCCCATGCTCTGCCAAAAAGCAGGTGCACAAGAAGCTGGGAGGGGACACAGCCAGGACAGCTGACCCAAACTGGCCAGAGGCATATTCCATATCATAGGACATCATGTCCAGTATATAAACTGGGCAGAGTTGCCAGGAGGGATGGATTGCTGCTTGAGGACTGGCTGGGCATCGGTCAGTGGGTGGTCAGCTACTGCATTGTGCATCACTTGTCTTTCTTTGGTTTTATTTCTCTCTCTCTTTGTTATCTTCCTTGTATTATTAGTATTAGTATTAGTATTAGTATTAGTATTTTATTATTATTAAACAACTGTTCTTATCTTAACCCATGACTTTTACTTTTGTTCTGATTCTGCTCCCCATCCCACCGGTGACAGGGAGGAGTGACCGAGCGGCTGCGTAGTGGCCAGTTGCTGGTGGAGGTTAAACCATGACATTGATCCAGGTGGTCTGAGAGAAGCAGAGGTTAATGGTGAAGAGTGCTGTTCACAGGCTCATTCTGGAATGAGGATGGAGGCATAAAATCATTCAAATTTTGCTGGTTCTCCAGGATCTCCCATATTTCCCCATGGGCTGTGTTTTCTTGCCTGTACTTGGTCTCTGCTTCCGCTTCAGACGTCTCTTCCCAAATACTAGACCCCGGGCTAGATTTATAATGCAATTTACAGCACCTGCATTGTCACTTCTGTCATGGTTCTCTGGGGCTAGTGACGAAGTGTGTTCAGATCATTTTCCCTACACGCTGACAGATAGGTTCCGTTGTGTCTCTGATTTGAGAGAAAGCATGTAAATGCATGAAAGTTGCATCACTACAAGTCATGAGAGAAAGACCTTTTTTGCCACCCGATGGAATACAGACTAAACACAACCCAAGTATGCCAGGAGAGAAGAGGTGTATTTTGACATGTGATTATGTTCTCTGAAGGAACAAGCAGATTATCTCACAGCACATCACTACAGAAAATTAGAGAGCGACTCCACTGTAAGGACCAGGAGATATGCCCAGCCCTGTTCCCCAGACCCCACCACTTCACATGAACATGCTGTGGGTGAGAAATGGGAGTATAAGTTGGCACTGTCATCAGATCTGATTGAGCTGGGCCAGTCTGAGAGGCCAAATTCATATCAACAGATCAGTAAAGGCAAATCAATCTTGAGAAAACGTTTTGTATTTAACTGAACTGACAAATGTGATAACACAAGTCCTGTGAGAAAAGGTCTAGAGGACTTCTTCCCAATTCATCTTCTTAGGAAAAAAAAGTGACAAGAAGTGTTTTAACAGGAGAATTCAGGATCTTGACAAAAGTTGGTATCTGAGTTTTGTTACTAAGGGTTTAAAAGACAGCTGTAAATCATTGCTAAATTATTTTTGTATCCTCCCTAGTCTGTCATAAAAAGAAAGCCTGAAGTACAAAGCTAACCATGTGAACAGTGCAACTGGTAAAAGGGAGTCATACTCCTGCTCTAGGGAATCAGGCAGTCTGAAGTCAAGTTTGGGCACTTAACATTAACTCCACAACATCCATAGGTTGAAAGGGAGAGGATGTCTTTCAACAGATGGAAGCATCTCTTGTCTGCAACAGAGAATATTGATGTGAATTTATTTTATGAACTGCAAAGCCTCTACAAAACAAGGCAAAATCAACTTGATACTTGATATTCTGCAGGAATACAATAGGGCAGTGATGATGCTGCAAAACCAGCAATGGCAACTGACCCTGGCTTGTTGGAACGACCAGCTTAAAAAAAAAAAAACAGTAATTTGTATTCTTGCAGCCAATCATACTTCTTGAACCCCTCTCTACATTGCGTAGAACTATTTACTACTTGTGGAGATATCAGATGACATGCCAGTCTTAAGTGTGAAGCGTGTTGAGACTTTATTTTGGCATTCTACAGCTTTGGGAAGTGGGGAAAAGGAAATGTTTGGTCTCTGTTTTGAAGCTGCTACTGCAGTGTATGTGTACTTGCCATTATATGGTTCCAGGGAGTATCTAGTGTCATTGAAGCACATGCCCTGTGAGGAAGGCTGAGCGAACTGAGATCATTAGATTGGAGAAGAGAAGGTTTGGGGGAGATGTAGTAGCAGTCGCCCAGTACATACGACGAGATCATCAAAAAAAGAGGGAACCAAGTTCTTCACTGAGGTGTACAGGAGAAGACTGAGAGATAGTGGTTATAAATTGACACAGTGTTAATTAAGTCTAGACAGAATGAAGAAAAATAATCACTATGAGGACAATTAAAGACTGGAACAAGGCCCAGAGTGATTGTGGGATCTCTCTCCTTGCAGGTGTACGAGGCCTGGCTGGATGAACCCATAAGCAACCTAGTCTGAGTTCAGTGTTGACTCTGCTTTAGCAGGGAGTTGGACTAGAAACCTCATGGGGTCATTTCCAGCATAAATAGTTCTATGATTCCATAAAATATTTTCCCAGATTTCATTACCTTGTCAGAGGAGCTTAGAAAAAACTTGTGAAAGGTCAGAGAAGCAGTTCTGCCGGAGAATAGGATATTAGAGAGTTACTTCCTTGGGGCTGGAGCCCATCTGCAGGTTGGTATATTCTTCCTCTTACAATATTTTTATAGTTACTTTGAAGTTCAGGCACATTTACTGGGAGGCTTAAGCTTATGGAACACAAGGTGTGCTCAACTCCAAGTAGCATTAAAATTTTGGTCTTTGTTGTCTGCTTTGGGATTGAAAAATATTATTTGCTTATTACAGAGTAGCCTGTTTTGAGTTACTATAAATTTTTTTTGAGAACAGTCTAGTTCAGATTGTGGAAAGATAAGGTCATCAATTCACAGCAAACATTTTATCTTACAAGATATTCATTGTTCTTTTCGTTTTGTCTGACTAAAAGACCACTCACGTAAAGGCTAATGTCAGGATGGAGGCATGAACTCTGTTTTCATCCCCTTTCAATATCTAAGTCATCTGTTTGCATCACGTTTATTTCTTTTTTTTAATTCCTCATGTGATAACAAGGATTTAGCAAAGTCATGCAGTTTCCAGTATTCTTCTTTGTAGCAGTTTGAAGGGTGATCAACAGTTCATTTCTCAGAGAGACAATCAGACAGCTTTCACAGTTTAGCATGATTCTCATCATGCCCTATTTTTACAGTTGTTTTCCAGGGGTTGGGAAATGTGCATTTGGTCATGAATGCTGCAGAGTAGGACACCTGTAACTCCAGCTATTCCCGGTTGAAGAAATGATCAGCCCAAGTGATGTCCAAACGGAAGACTTAGGTTAAGTATCTTGGAAGGACGGATGAACCGAAAAAGAGAATTTTTTTCTGACCACAATTAATGTACTGTTTCAGTATTCCTTTTGTTATGTCATTTTCTAGGCTATGTGATTTATTAAGCTCTCCATTTTGAAACCCAGGAGGACTGACAGATTTTAATGGTGCTTTCAAGTGTAATTGGTTCTCCAGTTATACTGCCTTATTCTTAGGTCAAAATTCCAAGTCAACGCACCACGCAGATTTTTCCATCCCGAATTACTTGTCTCTCTCCTATTTGCTGTAAACTCTGGTCAGGTGTGTCAGATGGAATTGTTATCTACGACACTGCCAAATTTTGTTGGGCTTTTTTTCTTTTATGTGATTGTATCATGCTGGGAATATTGACTTGAAATGCTACAGTGTCACAGCAGGCTGCATTTAAAGTTAATGTCACATCTGCCTGTGTTTTAGGTTGGAGAAATCCCCCTTTTCTAATCTTTTTTAATTAGCATTGAGCCATTTTTACCAAACCCATTCTAATTTCACTTTTCCTGCATGAGCTGCAATCCTGTTTTCCTAGAAGCACAGTTAGGCACTCCTATTTTGGCAAGTCTTCTCCAAAAGTCTTTCCTGACACTTATCTTACTATTTTCTGTTTAGCATGAAACTCATATGTGTTGATAAGTATTTTGGTAACAGTGATTTTTCAGGGATCTTTTCCCTGTCATTGGAGCCTTGTCTCCAGCTGTTTATCTTGAACACTTGTTACAGTGACAGTAGTTTCAGGTACAGTCAATAAATGCAGATCAGGCACAAATGACTGGAGCTTTTCTGTTATTATACATACTTCACTCAGATCTAGCTCCGCAATGGAATGTGAAGGCTATGCTTGCTATGCTAAAAGTGGACTAGATACTTGTTGTCCAGCGGAGGACAAGACAGTATGGAGGTTCTTCCCTGCTTTCTTCATTAATGACAATGCAGACACAAATTTTATAGAGACAATGCAGGTTGTTCCATTTATTCTAGGGGCATCATAAAGGTTAAGGTGAGGACGAAGCATATCCTTCTGTGAGTGCATGTATTCACATCTTCATGCAGAAGAAATTCTTCCCAGTGCTCAAAAACTGCTAATTCTAGCTGAAAACTAAAATGGTATCTTTCTACTCCCTTGCATGTACATGATTTATACTTTTTCTGCTAAGTAGAATATGATCTCAGTTAACTTAGGAATCCTTGTTCATTAGTTCTTCCCTTTGATTTCACGGGTAGCACATCTTTCTATGCTGATTCTCCCTGGATTTCATTTTGTGATTGGAAGCTGCGTCTAAGAACTACACAAAGAGTACACAAAACGTGACCTACTTTAAAGAGTCTGCTCTCCAGAAGTGGAAAGACTCAGCAGGCAAATGGCACACAACACTGGCAGAGGAGGGGCCTGTTCCTATTAGAAAACTGCTGGGGAGACTTTTGGAAGAAAAATATCTCACTTGATAGGCAAGTCTTGTAGACACAGCTGTAGAGAAAATACACGTTCTTAAGAGAGATCAGATATTGATGCACGGAGGTAAAACCCATCGGGCAGACACTGCCACTTAAAGAGGAAGCACTGGCAGATAGAGAACCTACAAAAGACAGAGAGCTTACGACCCATATTGACCAACAGCACACCACTCCAGGGTGCAGCAAGTGGACTCTATAACTACAGATATCTATCAGGACAAAGGTGGTTATCAAAAAACACTCATTTAGGGACATACTACGTACTCAGAACTCAGACTGTTCAGGGGGAATGTGTATAAGTGACACAGGTTTTCATTGCTACTAATCCCCAACATTAGGAAAAAAGAAATATGTAAGAGGAAAACCATTAAAAAAAAAAAAAGAAGCAGAGATTCATTATCCCAGTGAGGAATAATAAAGTCTTTTGATGCTATATGAACCCATAGCATGAGATTTGTTGCTGCTATGTACAGCTCAACCAGTCGCAACCCAGAGGCTCATTTGAGGTACAGATGAGAAAACGTAGCAGCACATTGCACAGTTCAACAGCTGCTCATCCTTGGGGCAGATGTGATTAGGGGTAGCACAGCCTGAAACATCCTCCAGTTATGTCTTTTTATTTTTAGCAGTGCAAGATAGTTCATTTTATCACTTTAATCAAAGAGAACAGGCTGCGATGAGCAAGAGAATGCTTTCATCTCAGCCATTGATCGCTCCATAAAATTGGCAGGGTCTTTTCAGCCTCTCAGTCACTTTGGATTCCCCTTCTGATCCCCACACATATGGCATGAAAAGAAATAAGTTCTTATCTGAAAAGATGATAAAATTTACTCGTAGGCTAGGAGTATTTCATTGCTTTTGCCTCTTTTAAAGCAGTTAGGTTGTTATATTGGGTCTTTGTGGGCTACAGAGGGTCTGCTCTAACAGTAGTATCAACTGTCAAGTGCCCCCAGGTGATGCTGACATTAAGCTATACTCTCTTGAAGTCAACAGGAGATATTCTCCCACACACCCCCAAATGATAAAATGCTTATGGAAATGTTCTTTGCCGAAACATGATAAAGATTCAAAGGACTACAAGAAATATATTTCTCTAAGTGAAAGGTTTTCATACCCAGCTCAATAGCTTCATGGAAGAAACCTCTACTCAAGTAACTTCAGATTGGTTTGCATGCTTGCTCTTACTAGAGCCTTCAACATGCATATGAAAGCAATGAGACTTGAAAATCAATAGAAACATCTGATGCCTCATTGGAGTACCTTGAGGAAAGAGAGAAAATTTGCATGTTGGACTTCTCCTCTTGTAACAAATTAAAGCACTAAAATTGAAGGACTGCAGGTTCAAAAGAAAATCTGGAAATGAATTATCAATCAGCAATCTGAGAGCATTAGATAAAGGCGATAGCAATCTAACAGAAGTCAGAGGCTCAAGGGAAGCGCTAGTTGCACACACAGTCACTTGCAAACATTGCAATGCTGTGTCAGACACAAGCATTTTCCTTTCTCAAGGGATCTCTTCAGAGGGAGGGAGGTAATGATATCCGTCAGTTTTAGCACAAAGCTAGAAACCCAATTTCTTGCAAAAGGCACAATTCCCCTACCAGGGCTTCTCCCCAAAATACATTTGAAATGAAGTAATTTGGCAGGGTATTATGAATGCAAAGGTAGGCATTTTTAACAGGAGCACTAGCTACAGAGATAGAAGCTTTGATCACACTTTCATGCAGAAGAGCTCCTAGAACACAGCAGACCACCCCTCCCGTGACACCGTTACCCTTCAGGCAGGGACGATTTCTGTTCTTCTCATGAAATGTCTTTGTGTCTTTTGTTTAAGACATTCCTCTGTCCTTTACCCCCAGAAAAAAGGAAGGAAAAAGGAAAAAGTCTTTCCTCTTTTTCCTAACCCTAGCTCAGGTTACTGTTGATTCATTTCAAACCAAAAGCTTCTGAGGTTTCTAAAATTGCCCCTGAAGCACAATTAGCTTGCCTTTAGAATGACTGGACTGCTCCCAGAACTAAGGGCTAGCAACGGATTTTAAGGTTTTTGACTAACCAGACAGAAATAACATAGACATCACCCTCTCCAAATGAGAGGACCTGACTGCTGAATAAACCTGCCTACCAACTGCTGAATACTTTGCCCTAACCTTTTTAGTCTTCAGCTACAGAGACTAACATTGCCTTTTAAATAAGAACTAAGGTTGCCTATCCATCTCCCTTCTTCCTGAAATCTCCCTTCTTTCTGAAAACCCTGCTATACAAAGCATCTTGAAAAAGATGTAGCAGGCAGGAATGCTTCCCCCTCACTCTTGTAGCCTGTGGAGTAATTATTTAGTTAATGAGACCTGACCAAGGCTTCAATGATTGAGGCATGAACCTGTAGTCACTGGTCTACTCCAGATGGAGAGCTGTGTAAGCAGGAATAGATCTACTCTTTCCCAGCTGGTTCTTTAAGAGCGTTTGCACACTAAAACTGACAGTAGTGAGAATAGCAACTACTTTTGATAACTGAACAAAGGCTCGGACTCTCCTAGAGCCCTAGAAATCATGTCACACTGTTGTAGCCCTAGAAGACACTATACTGGGGGTCCCTGAAATAATCCTACCTTCCCAGATTTGAGTGCATACCCTGACTGCATCCTGACCTCACACTGAGGAAACACTGCTATGCATAAGCTCTTTCTCACTTGCCTCATACTTTGGTTTCCACTGGAGGGACCAGACAGGAAGCACAGTGTGGTCCAGCCAGGTTCCCTCCCAGAAAGCTAGGACACCGGGGCATGCTGCAGCCTAATTTCTGGGGCATCTAGCTATAGCTGTTGTCTTGTGCTTTGAGAAGAGACAGATCTCGGCATAATTGCTAAGTTAAGTTTAAACTTTGTGCTATGTAGAAATGTCACATTCCAAACTTTTTTTGCAGCTGTTTTACTCTTTGTATGGATTGGACTATACTGTTGAATCAAAACCCCTTGAATGTTATAGTACTCAAAATTCATACGGTTTTTTTTGTAGTTTAGGTCCACCTCATGGCTCTATGTACTAAGCCAAACAGAGAATGTGGCCATTGTCTATATTACAAGTTATCGGAATAAGTTGGAGAGTCACTGGATATGAAAACTGGTTCAGCATATGAGACAGTAACCTTAAAACAAAGAATAGCTGGGCCTTTGCCACAGCTTTAATTTATGATAAGGTGGAAAGGTCCTATTCTAACCTGTGCTTCCAGTCTCAGTCTGTGAAATACTGATCATGCTTTCTTACTTGAGGAGTCTGTGAGTTTATTAACGGTTAATAGTTGTCATCAAAGAAATGAGAAGCGTGAAGAGAAACATGACCTAAAAATATGGCCTGCTGAAGAGCAGAATAGGTAAAACCCTTTCTTGTGCACTCAGTTGCAAACAAGAAGAATGCAGTCATTGCCTAGGGGAAGACAAAATTCCCAGTAGTTCTTCTCCAGCTGTTTAAGACAAAACACCTCGTAATCTCTGTATTCATGTTTCCCTTGTACCTCCATTTAAAAGTCCTCTGGTCATTTGTGCTACCTTTTACCCAAAGACACATGATCCTTTTTCACATGCCATCAGCTTCACCGGCTTAGGGAACACAGCATCTGGCCAGTTCCTCAACACACCATAATTAAAGCAGGTGTTTTTCAGGCAAGTTTAAGACACGAGGAAGGAAAGATCTGAGCCATGTTGTGACTTCTCTTGCCTTGTATCTGGAGGAATATCCTGCTGAGATACACAATTTACCTCCTTCGGTCCGGCAGGACGTGCCTTAGTAACAGCCCAGGCTCATACGCTACGTAAAACCAAAGATACTGATGACACTGAGCCATATCCCAATAAGACTGAGACTAGCAGGAGGCCGTCCACACACAGGCAGCGTTCATTTGCGGATGCCCCCAGGCTGTGGCAAGTTAGGGAGGGTCTTGAACCCACTGTGCAAAGGGAACAGCAGCTTCCTCGCAAGGCACTGCCAAACAGCCAGCTGGAGAACGGAAAGGATCCCTCTGCAAATCCTGATGGGCAGATCTCCTGGAAAAGCCAGTTTGCTGTCTAATCTCTAAAGACATGCAAGGTGCGCAGAGTTTGCAGCAGAAAGCACGAAGTAGGGCTAGATAGTCTGTATGCTTATGTACGGTCAGAAACTAGGCCCCATGTTTCTCTAATCTCATCAAAACAGAGGTAGGCTCCAGGATTCCCGGTAGAGTTTCAGAGTAATGCCGAATATAGTAACTTAATTCAGGGAGTAATGAATACTGTGATTTGTGCATTAGCATTCAGTGCAAGCTGCTTAGAACAGATTTATTTACAAGCCAAATCTGGTTTAGTCAGTTTTAGCTAATGTCCATTTAAAGTGGCCAGGGAGGAAATAGCAAATGTATGTTCAAAAACCAGAACTGCCATGGAAAGTAGCCAGAAAAAAAATTTCCAGTAAGGCTTAACCAGCAATGCAATCTGCAGACTCAAATGGTTTCCTCTGGAAACTAGAAAAGTCTGGATTTTCCAGCGATGCTGTATGTGCACTTGTGTTCTCACTAGAACTTACTCTGGTTATATTTAAACACCTCAGGAAGCCAACACCACTTGTGCTTTTTAATGAGTGCATTTATGACGGAAGCAGCACAGTTACTGCTGGGTTTTTGTGACCTCAGATGGACATAAAAGAAGGCTCTGGAGGTTTTGAAAGAGGGTGAGTTAAGCACTTAGCTACTCATTTCTCAGAATTAGGGTTCAGATTTCTTGGAAATGTCACAACTTCAGGGAGTGATGACGTCCCATCTAGATCCATAACGATAAGTAAGTGCTCCTCAGAGAATCACTACACCCACCACACTCTCTTCACTGGCAGAGCTGGTCATTTCACCATACTCGGTCAAGGAGGATTTGCCCTTGGTAAAGCTGTGTTGAGTGCTCCTGATTACTTTCTTGCCATTCACATATTTGGAAGTGGACTCCAAGAGAACATGGTCCATGATTTCTCCAGCAACTAAGGTGAGGTGTACTGACTTCACAGCTCCTAACTCCTTTTCCAATTTAACTGAAAAGCTGCAACTGAACAAAAAAAATACATTCCAAGTTTGTGCTAGATGGCTGAAACATAACAAGCCTAACTTCTACCTTCTGGTCCCAAGAGTTCTTCAAGCACAATCAATCAAATCATACCAGCCTCCACTGGACTGCCAAATTTATTGAAGCACATAAGGTTCACAGGCAGGCCACGTATTTCATGCACCTCACACTGTTTTTAAGCTGGGGTCCTCTGTACTTTCCAGTTCCATCACTTTAATCAGTCCAGTCTTCTAAATGATATTTTCAATGATGATGTCACAAACCTGGCTGCTACTGATGGTCTCAGGATGAAGAGCAATTTGGAAACCTTCTTTACCTGTTTATTTAGGCTCTTTTTAGGAGTAATGAAGATAAATGCTGCTAATATTATTTTATACTCCAAGCAGTCAACTCAAGAGGTAGCCATTTTCTTTTCTTTTTCCCCATTATCTTTTTTATGGATGATATACTGGAAAACTGGAGTATGTGTCATTTTGATTTGATACTTTTCAAATTTTTGACCTGCAATATAATTTTCTTATCATTCATTTAAATTGCCTCAGAGAATAATCTATAATACAAAGTTCCATCAGAATGCAGGTTTGATCTTCTTGAAATAAAAATAAAAAAAGAAAAAACATCTACCAATAAAAAGCCGGTCAATGGTAAAACACTGCGTGATTAGAAATATCATCACTGTTCTTTAAAATAATATGTGACATATATGTTCCTGTTGGCTAGGTATCAACATTGAAAATTACCTGGGAAGAAAAAAGGCAATAAAAATAATAACATTTAGAGGTACCACTCTATTTCACAGGGCTGAAAACAAGTCCAGATAAAAAATACAGTATGCACGGCAAACATATATTATTATATACTACATATTTTTATAAACTTCCTAATCAAAAAATTAGCTTTATAGAAATCCTTTCCCACTTAGACATGTTCTGAAAATCTGGATCCTGGAAATACAGATATTTTGCTTATATGGTTTCCAAAAGCACTTTAAAGGCACAGTGTGAACCCAAATTTTCATTGTTCATATATTATGTTTCTGTGTGTTACAGTAGGTAGCGGTTTAAGACCAAGATACATTTTTGTCATAAAGGCATCCTCTTAATCCAGAGAAATTGGTAGCAATCTGTCACTGTTGCCATGGCTAAAAAGAGTGGTCTGAACACTCTCAAAATATTAAGGTATATATATGTATTGGTATATGTGTATATACTCTGGTACTGCAATGGCAATGTTAACACCTGATTAATAATCATATATGTTCCTTTTTTGTTGCATGCAAACATTACAAACTCTGTACAATCTCATCTCCTTCTCCAAGGAGCCCAAATGACCTAACTTGCAAGGGGAAGGCCACTGCTGTCAATAATTCTTTCTGGGCACGCTTTTCCTTTTGATCTAAATACAGTATCTGAAAAGCAAAGCAGCCACTGTCACTGACTCCAAAGAACACATTCCAGAGAACATGTCAAAGGCCCAAATCGATGGAATCAAAAAGGACAAGTAATGTATTTCCATGTGGCACAAGAGTCCGACCAGCCAGAAGTCCCTTCAGAGCCTATCCAGGTTATGAAATCTTTGTAGCTGTAAAGAATACGGGCACCATTTAACCAGCTTGTCCCGGGCTTCAGGGAAAGAAAAGGTCTTGAAGTTGATGGGTTTGTATAACAGAGAATTTCTTTGTCCCAGATACTGGCCAAGTAAGGATTGATTTAGTGATAACTTCCTTGCTTTCCACTGCCTCTCCAGCATACTGGAGCCAGCACTGGGAGGGAAGACCAGGACACCATCACACCAGAAACCGTCACTGCCTGTTTAGGAACGTAGCTGGACAGCACACAGCACTAAACTGAATTAGGTTCCTGGTCAGGGAAGCCATGAAAGGCTCTTCTGTTTCTTCTCTGCAGTCTTCCGTGTCCTGTGCCAGTAAGGAGAATCCAGAAGCTGCCCCTCTGACAGTCAGGTGGACAAGAAATTAAGGCAGAAAGAACTTTTTCCTGGAACTGAAGCTGCACTATTCTGTATTCTGGTGATCAAGGAAGACACGGCAACAGTACTGACAAGTCAAATCATGCAGATAGATCCAAAAGCAATTTTCATTGGAGACTAAGGGATTATTAGCAGAGATTAATCACAAATAGATATTATGCTGCCCCTGACTTCGGCTGAGAACTGTATTTATATATATGTATGTGATAAACAAACCTTAAGCTGAAAACCATAATATGATTTCTCAGAACATCCTTTGATGTTAGATACAAGCTGAAAAATAATCTTCACTTGTAAATCCGTGTCACCAAGTTTATAAAAAATGTGCACTGAAATAAGAAGGCTCAGAGTTAAAAATAAGAATCATAAAAGCAAAACAAGCAAATAAAGGAGACTATTTCTCCACACCTTTGTGCCCTGGATCTTCCATTATCCACAAAATTTGTCCTCACATCAGTCCCATCTATCAGTGAGGAGGTATCAAACAAAGTTTGAACAAAGAGGAAAAAATCAGGCTTTTTACTGCTTTTACATACCCAGTAAATAATCGACTTGAAGAAAAGTTAATCAAGAAAATTTCTACTGAAAGAAGTAGCAAGACGGAATGCCATGTTGCCTATTTTAACTCCTGAAGTCTTATCTTTCCCAAACCTCCATACCTTCAAATCAGTGTTACACTGTGAGCGGCGTGAGTAGGTTCACTAGACATACTATCCTAAGACAGGCCTCTTAGGGGTTCGGGGGTTTTTTGGTGACCTTCAAAAGACTTACAGACGGGATGTTGTTTCCTACGCCTGCAGGCATACTAAACCTGTATCTTCCCTTCAGTGATGTGAGTAACAAGGACAAGCAAGTTCTGGCAGACCATTCTCACACCATGGCAATCAGTGGAGGCATCCGCGGGTGCAGGGGATGTGCTTACAAGTGCAGGTGAATACATTCCCCATGGCTGGCATTCTCCGAGCTCCAGACTGAACATGATGCTCGGTGTTGCCAGGACAGAATTTCTTATAATAAGCCATGAATCAATCTTTTCATGCTGATAGAAAGGACCTGCATAAAGACAAAACCTCACATCCCAGTAATGTCAAAACCCAGCATGTTCTAACAGTGATCTTAACAATGACATGCCACTGAAAGTAGGGTAATTTATTTGCTATAACATTTATTTTCTCTGTTAGGGATGCTGGGAGATGACAGCAGCTGTTTGTTCACCTCTTCTTCAGGAAGGAGGTTTTCACAACCTTGCTGTGGTGTAACCCCGCAGGCAGGTAAACACCACCCAGCCTTCGCTCACTCCTCCCAGTGCGACGGGGGGAGAGAATTGGAAAAAAAGGT
>JAVKLA010000024.1:19422090-19438582 GCA_034782735.1 Sagittarius serpentarius | reverse complement strand
AACAAACTGAAAATCTTTTATTTATTTATTTATTTATTTATTTATTTGTGTGTCTGTGTGTCTGTGTGTCTGTGTGTGTGTTTGTTTGTTTCAAGATGCAGATTTCAGATTATGAACCAGAATTTCACATTTCTTTGGAAAAATAATGACGCACAAGGATAGCCAAACTTTGCTATTGGCAAAGTAGAACATGAACTTCACAGAATGTACTGCATGTAGCTGGCAGGTCAGTGTCCTCCAGAATCGGTAGCAACCCGAAACAACAGGCTTTGAGAGCGCTGGCACTTACCATTGCACCAGTTTGTCAAAACTAGCTAGTGGTGTGGGGGGTATTGAATTTTGAGTGGCCCAAATGGAAATGTTTTAGAGGCACTCCATTTTAATTCTGCTCTTCAAAACTCTGTCCTCTTTTTGTTCAACAACCAGAAAAATAAGGGCCCCAAATCACTAGTGAGTTTTTTTGAATTTTGTCCTCAGAAGGTAATGAAAATAATTTAAATGTCAGCATGGCTAAGTGTTACACTATCCAAGAAAGGAAGGTATTTATTCACTGAAGACCTGCCCACCTTCATTTGAATGTTGGGCTATTGGTACCAAATTTATTCTCTTATAGTCCACTGACTTGTCTGCAGATGACCTACTTTCCCTTGCCTCAGATAATTAAAAGGCCCCACAGATTAACTGTCACCTCTGACTTGACTATCCGTTTCCTTTTTTATTTAGCAAATATCATTTGGTTAACAGTGTTTGATGTGCAGCCAGCAGGCTGAAACAGCTCCAGTTTTGCAGATATATTCCATTATCAACTTCCTGCATGCCAGTGGTTTTCATTCGCTGTCCTTCCTAGACTACATATAGGCAATGCTGGCTATAAAGCAATCTATGGTGGATTAGATACTCCAAGAAGTACATAATTGTCACCATAAACCTTTCTGAATGCATCACACATTTTTATCACCACACACTTCCAAGTCATTACTGTTCCACAGGCAATTTTCAATATAACTGGCTTCCTTACAGTTGTTATATGCTGGCTCTTCTTTTAATTATGACAGTCAGAGATGAGAAGGCAGTAGGTTAAAATACTTTTGGTTGAAATTAAGATTCTTTAACTGCAGCTTTTAAACTATTAAATACATTAATTCATTTACATACAGTTGCAATAAAACTGAGCCTTTCAGAATTAGCCATAACTAGAAGTTGGCGAGCAGTTTATGCTAACAATGTACAGGGTATTGCAGGAATTATTGAGTTTGTTGTCTTCCTGATTAATGCTATTAACTCTTTTGCTTGCAAGTCCCCGTTGATCCATTTCTCCAGATTCTATTATCTTTCCACCTGGAAAAAAAAATAAAGGGTCCTAAAATTACTGCTTTAGGGCCTGAATGTGAAATTGCCCCAGGCTTTGAGTAATAAATAGAACATGACTGTCCTGCCATATGTCAGATGTAGGACTCCAGGAAAATGTGATGTCATAATTCAGTTTCTGGATGCCCACAAGCTCCGAACGTGAGGAGGCACACATGCCTATTAGCCTGGTGCTGCTTCCATTCATTCAGGTACTCAGTCAGCTGTTTTGGCTGCTTCCAAGATGCAGCTTTCATTGGGCTGGTGATGAAGTGTGTTGAGGCTTTGCAAGAAAGATGAAACTGCCGCATTGCCTGTGACCAGGATGAAGCTCACATAAAGGGAGTAAAAGAAACTTTTCCCCTCTCACTTTCTTATATGGACATCAAGACTCTCATCTTTGTAAGTATGAAGATGCAACTCATCCACTAGTAGCTTGTGCTCATATTATAGCAAGTTTGGTTGGGAATTTAAGGAGGACTAGTAGGTAAGCAGCAGCAATTTATGGAGAACCTGGTTTAGGCAACTTCCACAGTCATGTCAGCAATGAATATTTAAGCTTATCTCTGCATTTATTTATTTTAGCCATCTTCTTCTCACACACTCATAAGATTAGAAATTGTACATACTGATAAAAACATTAATTTGAAATTGCCAGCGAAAAAAACCCTGTACGTTTGGTCTTCTGAAAATCAGCTTTATTACTTGGCAAGTCTCCTCAGTACACAGCTTTCAGTATCAGCTAAATGCTTCACCTAATCAATTCCAGTGTTTGCTTTTTGCTTTATATATCACAAAGCAATAGAGATCATTGATTAAACATTAAAGGGATGTGTGGTAACCCTAGTGACCTGAATAGATAAAAATGTCTATTTCCACTTTCTTCTCGGAAGTCACTGAATTGCTGCACGAGACCTTTGTAGCCCTCTGGAAGCAACAGCCCAAGCAGTGTCAAGTGGCCTTGTGAAATACTGAAGCTACCTGCTGCATACTGGCTCTGTCCTTGCAGTCTGTTTGGACACCAATGAAAGGGGAAAAAAACTGATCCAGAAATCCCCAGAAACCCGAGCTACTGTAGACACGCTCCAGCTTGTGTTTATGGAGAAAAGAGATGATACCCATTGCTTTCTTGCCAAGGGGGAAGCTGAAGTTAAAGAAGCAGAGACCTCTGGGGGGACTCCGACTTCTTACAACCTATCCCACAGAAAGCAAAAGCCTTCGTTGGGTCCCCATACCAAACCCAGCCAACAACGGGTAACAGGGACTTACAATGAGAGACTGCCTTGGGCTGCTGCAAGGGCATGTAGCCATCCCCAGCCCTGTCAAGGAGCTGTAGTACCCAAGGTCTATAGACTTGCCTGTTAGGGCTGTGGATCCTGGGAGAGGATTAGAAGAAACACAGCACAACGGTGTCAGTGCGCTGAGCAACAGGCACTTGCTGTCCTCCCTGCGGTGCCCAGCACAGACCCTCTGCGGGCCGTGTCTGTAACAAGGCAGCTGCTCACAGGCTTCCAGAACTGTGTAAATTCTCCACAACAACTTTTCTGTTGCCATGTCTCTCTGAGCAGCCTAGCCTCTGCGCGCTGCCTGCTCCCTGGTTACAAGGAGGCATTTGAAGGGAATCTAACTTTGTTATCTTCAGTTCCCACGTATGGAAAGTCTCTTACCATACATTCAAGGGCCACTGCTCTGGTCTCACTGCCCTGTTCAGGGGACAGACACAGGAAGAGGATGCCACTGCTACCAGAGTAGAAAGCAAGTCCATTTTGGTACAGACAACATAGTTGAGGACTTTTCTTCTACCCTATTGCAAGTCAGCCGAGTTCTCTGTGGCTATACAGAGTATCTGAACTTTATTCTACACAGATTCTCTGAACTTTATTCTACACAGCTTCTCTTAACTCCAGCAGGATACTGTCTGCAAAAGAGCTCAATATGGATTAACCAAGAAACTGAATTTGTTTCACACTGTATACTTGTTCACAGTTACACTGCATCAACACAGAGACACTGATACAAAGCACAAACCCAGTAATGTTTGAACAGAATTAAAGAATTCTGTTTATCCCAGCTAGTAAAATTTGCTCTGAAATCCTTCCAAGTTTGCACTCCACAGGATATTTATTTAAAAGGGAGGGGAAGGAAAACAATAGACCTAAGTGAAAATCCATCAAAGAGCATCATTCCTCTGCCAGGTGCAACAGAAAGGAAGATAAGACAGATAATAACACTGCTGGAGCAGAATGCTGTTTAGGTTGATGGATGAGAAGAGCTGACAACTCACAGAGACTGTGGGGGCAAGCTGTCGGGTATAGTGTCAGGCAAAATAAATCTATACATCCGTGTTTCACCCAAACACGGCTCTATTGCAAATGATACTGTGCCTTGTGCTGATTTTTCCAACTTTGAATATAAAGTAACAGCACATTAAAAAAGCAGGTAGGAAGTACTGCCACACATATGCAGAGAGGTGAAGTACCATATCAGAGAAACTTTGGTTCCTGTTTGTCCCACTGTAAGTTTTACACCACTGAGAACCCACCTGTCAACAGGGATGGTGTTCAGCAAGCTGGTAGGATACAGCACTTGGCACTCTGTTCAGTGAACATATTAAGATTACTGGGAATAATGTTAATGCGTTAAGGGACATGGGGAAATGGAGGCAGTTGTAAGGAACAGTCCATGCATTGGCACTACTGAGGAACCTAGTGAGAGGAAAGGGAAAATAATTTGTGGTGCTGCAAGGTGAATATACAAACAATTCTAGCATTGAGAGTGTTGCACTTTTTTTTTTTTTTTAAACTATCATGAGAAACACAACATTTTCTGGTAGCTGTGGGATTCCTTTTTTTAACCAGGCCAGTAGCTGGATAAAGTGAGCAAGTTCTTAGATACACAAACTCTTAAGCAAACCCTAGACTTTCTCCTTAGATTAGCATGACTGTGACAACATAGAATGTCATGGTTGTCAGAGAGTACTTTCCACCTGTGTATCATAAAACACTGAGCAAAGGTAGAAAAAAAATTATGAGCAGTACATCATACAGAGAGAATCTGAGTAACAGAGAGGCATAGTGATTTGTCAAAGGTAATTCAACAGGGCAAGAACGGAAATGAAGTGCCTTAATCCCTTCTCCAGCATTGTATCCACTGAACCATCCTGGGACTGTGCAGCTTTCTTCCCCTTTTAACCTTTCCTTAAAATTTCAGAATTGCCAGTGAAGTTGTATTTGTGGCACCACCTCCATGAATGTTGCACGACCTCTCCTTGGAGGGCAATAACACATCCACTGAAGTTAAACACAGGAGGCCTTAAGTTCTCAGAAGAGTAATTGTACTTCCATTGCCAGGCTTTCCTAAGGCCGTTTGATCTCAAGCAGAGTGGACAGAGCCCCTTTGGACAGGTGGTTATGAATTCCTCCGTACCCAGGCTCCACTTCCAAAGAGGAATTGTAACAGGTGATTGAGCTTGGCTGGTCACTTCATAATTAGTGGATGATGGGAAGGTGGGGAACGACGCTGCTAAACTCTGGTTTCTTTGGCTCATTCTGCCTGTTACCTGGTGAGTGCATCTATTGACCCACAGAGCACCACGCATAGCATAAACTGGGCGAGTGAGAAAATATAGGTAACTTCTGTTACTCTTCTCACATTTACAAGCAAAGTCGTCTTCTTTTTGGAAGGAATTTCTTAATAATTATGTTACCACAAACTTTAGATTATATACTGGTTTGGTTTTACATACCTATAGCCCTCCTACTGCGTGACTTCAGATTGGAATAAATCTTGCTTTTGAGTACTCTGAATGTAGTAGAATTTTCTTTAACAAGAGTGAGGGAGTTTGAAAAATTTTGCTGAGCCTTTCTGTAGCTGTCAGACTTGAAAAAAAAAGCCTCTTTTAAAGGAAAATTGCATCAATGCCAGTATTTTTATACTATCAGTTAAAAATAGATTTAACACTTTAATTTCCCTCCTCAACTCCATAAACTTTTCTGTTCATCATCAGTGATGTCTTAAAAAATTATGCATTGATATTAAAATTTCTAGCAAATGTTCATGATGACTCTCTGTTCTTCAGTGCACGAGAACTGCAGATAGTTTAAAATGTCCCAGGCATGGCTCTTGTACCCAGTACTGGATCAGGATCAGGATAAGGAGGAGGCAGAAGTAGCTTTATCCCTTTTACTGCCTCATGATCCTAAGCTACTGTAAGGCATCTCCCGGCAATTATAAGCCATGCCCAGCTGGTCAGGGCGTGAGCAGCAGTCCCCGCCATCATACAAAGGGATGGCTGTGGTGATGCCATTGCCAAATTTCCATATGGGTTTTTGATACATTCATTATGTGCTTCCAAAGACTGCATCTTCCAGGGATTAGTACAGAAAGGTACAACCTTCAACAGTACAGGCTATAATTAGGAATCCAACTTCCACAAGCTTTATGTCACTTTAAAACCCCACTCCCAAGTTACAAGGAAACCCAGGAGCTCTGGATTTCAGGCAAGGCAGATGCTCTTCTTAAGGTTTCTTTGCTCCCCTAGCCTTCAGTGGCACCTAGTGGAAAAGAAGCAACTTGAAAAGAGGAACAGTTCGGAGGGAAAAATGCAACTACGCAATTTTTTCCAGCTCCATTAAACAGTCTTCCTCCAGCCCCTCTGAAGGAATAAGAATGTGGAGCGGGCTATATGGAAAAAAAGAACAAGCTGCTGGTGTGGAGCAGAGCTAGCATATACTGGCAACAGGAGCCTGTTCTCCTGAAAAAGGTTGCTCTTCAAAATAAGTTCAGAAGTTAACATATGGAGGTAGGAAAAGAGCTAAATTCAGTATGATGAAAAAACCAGCAATGCTGAAAGAACAGGCAGGGTGCAAAAGTGACAGGGAAGGCTGGATGTGACCTGGGGGACAACTGGGATCACTTAACACTTCTTATTGGAAGTACATACAAGGCCTTGTACCTTTTTTACCAGTGCAGACACAGAGTCATCTCTATCCATTTACAAGGCATAGTGGGCATTTTAATAAAGCCTTTTTTTTCTTTTTTTTTCCCCTTTTCTGACTATGCCTCTGTAATTTAGTAATTCAGAGATTATGCCCTGTTCTGGGAGAACACATGCCTAGCTCCCTGGCAACTCTGTGCCACATTTCTATATTATTGCAGGCTCTATTTATAAAGGCTCCTTGTTGCTTCAGCTGCTCTTCAGGGATGGGACTTGGTCCTTGCACTTGCGTTTAAGTTCCCCTGCCCCTCCTCTCTCCCCCCCCAGCTATTGGCGTTCCTGATGACCTCATGAACTTGGCTCTGCCCATTTATTTTTTCAGGCCTTCTGCAGTTCCCTGACTTGGAGAAAAGTCCACAGCCTCTTTTAGAGTAGTATTTCTTGGGCTTGCATGTCTTACTCACCAGACTGAGAAATCTACCCTGTAAAGCTCATCTAAAAGTTGTCCACGCTGTCAGTGCTATGCCACCTGCCGCAGCTGTGTCGTAGAGTCACCTTTTCTATTTTTCCTTAAAAGAAACGTGAAGCTTCACTGATGGTAAAGGGAATTAGGCACTCAGCTTCCATGAAACTTTTAAATATTAGAGTAGTTCTGCCACTTCTTTTGCTGATGGGCAAATCACTCCACAGCTTCACTGGGGCGTTTGAGGAGTCCTCACGTGTATTAACACAAAGTTCTTTAATGAGTGCTCGTCTCTCTCCATAGCCAGAATAGCTCTTTCCATGTACCATGCTACGGCATTTCTATATTCCACCCTCCTCATTTTTGTACTTGGATTTAGTTTTCCTTGATACTGTCATCCCTGAGCAGCTGAAAAATGCCAAGCAAAACAGTTCACCAGTGGGTTCTTTCTCCCTTCCTACTTCAGCTGCACAGACACTGGATTTTTTCTTTTGAAAGAAAAACATACTGCTCACTTCTGTGCTCACATATCTTTGGCAGAGTTTTCAAGCAAACAACTCACTGAATGCTGAAATTCTGGACAGGCTTTAAAAAGCTCCATTTCTGTCTGTCCTGTGGTTTTAATCTTTTCTTATGTATTTGTTTTGATTCATCTCCAAATTCCAACTGTGATGGCTTGAGCATGTGGTAACTTTGCTGGGTAAGTGGTTGGTTTGTTTGTTCTACACATCCTGTCCTTTCGTCCAATTTGGTATGTATTCACCCGATGGTACTGAGGCCAAAGGACAAAAAAAATCCAGACAGGCAATGGATCAATAGTTGCAACTCAATCCTATGGAGCTATTGCCTTCCCAGCAGTACCGGTTAGCCCTGTCTCAGTACAGCTTGTCCTTATGATGCCAGGTACAACATTGCTAGAGTCTGCTTTTAGCATTAATCCTATGGTATCGCTCATATTAACTGGCTCAGTTGTAACTCACAGTATAATAAAGGAAGGAGTGTTAAGAGCACCTTGATTGCTAGAAAATTACACTACCACAAAACTGATGGAAATAGTGAATATTGCCCACTGTTTATTAGACCAGTCCAATCACCAGCTTGTTAGGGTGGGCTAACATTTCTAAACATTAGTGCCCAATAGTAGGCTCCTGTCCTGATTTTTAAGCAGTCAAATGTAAGCCTTCACATACATGTTTGAGTAAGAATTCAGAAGTTGACGTCAGACATTCTGGTTTGAGAATTCAACCTAGGCACAGCATCACCAATAACAAGCAAGACAAAATACAGTTAACAGGACAGAATATAATTCATAGGAACTGATGAATAAGCTATATTGCTGTCTTTCTTGTTGTGACCATGAAGGTGGGAAAGGATACGGCTGTAGTGTGTTTACACATTCTAACTTTCAGATATCAGAAATAAGACTTAAGCATTAAGACTTGCTTTGATGTATAATTTGGTACTTGCCTGTGTTACGTACCTCTAAGTTCTTAAATACCACTGAAGTATTCTATGTGATATTAGGATCGTTTGTGTTTTTTTTAATTGCTCATCTACATACATCTAGGTGGTCTAATAAATGTAAATTGTTCTGAGAAACAGATGTTTTGTTCCATTATCAGGTCATAATGACACCATCATAGAAAGAAGGTAGTCTCACCCTTTCTTGTTGTATTCCCGTTCCCTAGCTACCTGGTCCAGTACAATATTCATGCAATTGTTCAGGGAACTGATCCTGGGTGGAGGGGTGAAGGGGGTGGGACTGGTTTGGGGCAGGGGGTGTTGTCTGTTTGTTTTTTAAGATGGATTAATTATTGATCAAACTCACTGCAGCTGCATGACTCTTTCTCCTGACACAAGAAAGGGGCCAGCACATTAGTGGGAGCCGTCTGGGAAGAAGGTGAGAACACTCTCCTTCAGAAGCAGTGGGTTATAAACTGGCTTGAAACCTATTGTACAACTTTATTTAAAATGACGGGGAGATGATCTGTAAAAAAGAAGTTATGTAAGGTTTTTTGTTTCTTGTTCTGTATCAGGCCAATATAACATAGGCACCTAGCCCACCCAGGTGCCTCTGTGCAGCTCTCCAATTTATACATGGGTACACTTACATATTTGTGTGCGTTCCACATTTATATATACACATAAATACATAAAGATACATAAATATAAGGAAAGAAGGACAATAAGGAAAAAAACCCCAAAGGTTCCCCTAAAAGTCAACACAAACTGGAATATTATGGAATATCTCCTTGGAGATATTCAAAAGCCACCTGGACACGGTCCTGGGAAACTGGTCCTAGGTGGCCCTGCTTGAGAGGGGGGGTTGGACAAGATGCTCTGCGGAGGTCCCTTCCAACCTCAGCCATTCCATGATTCTGTGACTCTACAAAGTAATCAACCTCTCCTTTATCACTCAAATCAGAGAAGGTTGCTTTACAGGTGGTAAGAAAACATGATTTGTCATCATCATTAAGTACAGAGGACCAAAACTGGGACCCATCAAAGTCAGAGAAACTCCCATTAACTTTATTTTGTACTGCACTGGGCTGTGACTGACACCTCTACTGTACTCCAATTCATGTACTGACTTGTTCTCTATATTGGATTTTAAACGAAAAATCTACAGTTCCTGAGACCTCAGATTTCCTAACAGATGGCCCGTCTTATGCAGTGCTTTGAAATGCATCGTATTTTCATGTGAATATCAAATAATGTTTCATATTTTTCTACTGAGTGATTTCATTCCTCCAGCACACACCATTTTCCCTAACACGAATATACTCTGCATTTATCTTGTCTCTTCCTTCCTGTTTCCTTCTGTTAAGTGCTAACAACATAATGAAATCTGCAAACAGATAGGTTTCATATCTGTTGATCTGCTCACCTTTAATTTTAAAATAATGTACTGTAATTTCTTTTCTCTTCTTGGTCTGTGTATTACAGTCTAAAACCAATATTGCTTGTTGACGTTATTTTAGAAAACGTGTTTATATCCTGATAATATTGTTTGGGGAATACATAGTAAGTAAAGTAATTGGCGGGGGGAAAGGAAATGTCTGTTTGCAGTTCCACTTAGTATGTTTCTGGGATAGCAGAAGCATTTCATTTTTTTTTTTTTAATAACCAAGATCTTTTCATTCTCTTACACTCTTGGAGAATCACCAAAGTCATGCTTGAACCCCCTAGTCTAAATTTACTTCCAGAGTCACTAATTCCAGAATTTCTAATCTCATATCTCACAGGAGATATTTCTTTCTACTCACTGCCACTAAGAAGCAGTGTTAAGAAAGATATATGGGGTCTGCAGAGCCCAGCTCTGCACACAAGCAGTCTAGGAGCTTTTGTTTTGTGAAAGGTGAGACCTTCCCAGCCTAAACTCTCCCACGGAGGGGATGATCCTAGTGCTGCCTACAGAATGGGGAAAAGACCCTGTCTCCAGCCATTGTACAACACAAGCTGAAGAAAGAAGTACTTTTAAATCCATGCAGGGACTATTCAGCCTCACTAGCTCCATCTGCTTATTAATTTAAATGCACCTGGTCTAATATGTGTCTCTTGGGGAACCTCCATTACGTGAGCAGCTGTAGAAGCCAGCGCAGCAATATCACCCGTGAGAGTGAAAAAACTTTGTAACAGCAGCAGGGTGATAGGTAAAAATCTTGCTTGTGTCTGCCTATACTCAGCTCAGACTTAGTTACTACTATGAAACCTTCCTTTCATGACTTTTTTTTTTTAAATCTATACAGGATAAAATTAGTTGGAAAAATAGAGCTATTTGGCAGATGAAGGTCCCACCTATCAAAATTACGTACATCTGTCCGGGATTTATAAGCCTAATTCCCTTAAATAGCTGCAGAATAGTCAAATGCTATTTTTAGACTTTGTGAACAGCCAAGGGAAAAATAGAAATATACAGCTGGAACACTGCGTATGTATTATTAACTACAAAAGCTTGTTTTCAAAGAACATTTGCAGATGCATTTTACAGATATTCTTTCCATCATCTGTAATAGCCTCCTTGTTCTTTTCTATCTGCTGAAGAATGGGTTATTCTCCAGGAACCTGATCCTAGCAGGGACTGGTACTCCTCAAGCAGTATGAGTAGCTGTCACTGGTGGTTGATTCTCTCTGGAGACACTGATTAGCCAGGGATGCTAATTATCTTCCAAGGACTCTCAGCACTTTACAGGATGAACCCTGAGCTGGAGGTTAGTAAGAGTCAATGCTGAGCATTAATGTCTTTCCTTATTAACAACACAGGGGAGTAAAATGAAAGGTATAGCACCACCATGCAGTGAATATAGTGTGTGTCTGTATTCATGACCATCTGAAGATAAGTGGCAACTTTGAAATTGAAGTGGTCAAATAAAAACCCCTTAAAAATAGTCCCCAGTAGAGGCACAGTACTGCTGTGCTAAAGTTAGCACCTTGATACTACAGAATAGACATAAAAAGTGAGAAACTCACTGGTATTACCTATTTCCATGGGAATGACAGCAGGTAGAGCTTCCCTGCCAGCACCACAGCAGGTGGGGACATGCTGGGAGCACTGGCACTGGCGATTTCTTCTGCGTAGTCACCTGGTCCTGTTCCTCCAGACCCCTTTTTCCCCCACGTCTTGTCCACACTGGGTAAATGAGCCACATTTTTGCTTGTGGCAGGTGACATAAGCTAATCAGTTTTCAATACCGTGTGCGCTGGGCAGACCCAGGTGGTCTCCAGGTCCAACCAAGAGCCCAGATCACCAGGGCAGTGCGTGGGGATGAGGGAGGTCCAAGGCAAGCCAGGAAGTCGGTGTGCAAGTTGGGGCTTGTGTCAAGAGGGTCCGTGGCCAGGCACAGGCATGGCTGAGCTGGAGACCAGCGCTGTCCCCAGCGTGGCTTGGGCAGAGGCTAAAGAACCAGGGCTGAGCTTACAGAGAGCCCCTGGGCCCATGAGCAGGGTATGGGGAGAGACCCTAGGTGAGGCTGGTTAGGGCCATTAAGGCTTGTTGGGCCCTCAGGGCCCTGATAGCCCAGAGGAAACAGGCGACTGATGAAGGAAGAGCCTATTAACAAATTATTTTTGTCACCCTTGAAGAAATTCTGTAATAGCATCCAGCTATATTCTTGCCATCTAATCATGAAAAAGGTGCTAATTGTCAGCTGATAATGAAATGGTAACACAAACGTATTGAAGCAAATCTATGAACTGGCTCAGCGGACAGCCTCTAATTGTGGTGAAAAATGTAAATTCAATACTCGCATCAAGGGATGCAGTCATGCATGTGGCAAAGTAAACAAGCACTGGGCGGTTATTGACCATTCACGTATTTAAGGTCATTGGAAATACCAGGATGGAGAGGAAGGGTGGTTGGAGGGCCACGTGCATGTACCTGGCGTTAACCTGTGCCTGGCCTGAACACAAATTCACGGGTGGCTTTGGCCAGCAATTTAGGATCCAATTACAAAGGCACTTAATCATCTAGGCAAGCATGAATAAAAATTGCAGTGAGGATTAAACAGCTCCTTAAAAGCCAGGGATATATTTGTGTGGCTTCATGTACTGAGGTAGGCTTAAGAACCCACATGCATCTTTTCCAGAGTCAGGGTCACAGAGGCTGCAAAGCAGCGATGATGATGTTTATCCTCTTCCTGACACATACCTCCCACAGCGTCATTGCCTGCCTTACGCCATCAGGGCACAGACTGTCACCCACTGTATCTATGTATATGCATATATGAGGCCAGTGTTGTAATTTGGCTGCTGTGGCAATAGAATCTGTAATATTATTACTGTTGTTTTGATACTTCTTTATGTGTGTGTGTGTGTATAAAAATAATAATAAAAAAATGCACATACTGCCCTTTAATTGTACAGTGCCTTAGATCCTAGTTATACATATCTGTGGGAAAGGAAGGCAAATCCTTCCATAAAGTGGTGGGAGAAAGAGTTTGGAGCAGGACACAGAGGGCAGATTCCTCCTGCTGCAATACAAATTAGGAAACCTTTGTTCTCTTGCAACCCGGAAAAATAAACAGCAGAGAAGTGATTTTTTTTCACCTGAGCAGAAGAAAGGATTGAGTTTCTTTGCAAACCTGCCGGGATCTGAGCCTACTGTGGGACCACAGGCATGTTTAACCTGATCTGTAAACCATCCCTGGCAGCTGATCAGCCGTGCTCCAACCTGTCATACTCTAACAAGAATAAAGTAAAACTTGCAGCCTCAGCAGGGGACATCTTCGGGTTTTGTAGATGCCTGTATTGCAGCACAACAACACTTTGTTATAGATAACTTAAAACAGAGTTTTGCACAGAGGGAAGTACCATATTAGGCAAATATTTTTTGCAGATTGTAGTGATCCTATGTAATAATTGTCACTTACATTTTAGCAAAATTCCTCATCCAATATTTTTCACATTATATTTTGAGAGCAAGTGTTTATTCCTTGAAAACACCCCTCCGCAGAAGAACACAGGACCTATGGGACTTTCGCCAGAGCGTGTACCACAGATAACGCGATGGCACTTGGCAAGCTTCACTTAGTTGCCCTGGAAAAGTCAAGAGTCTACGGTGCACTCAGTGCCTGGCAATAGTCTTGTACAGAACTCCAGTGAGGGGCACTAGAAATCTGCACATAACCAAATCAATGTTCTTCCCAAAAGAACGAAAATACAGTTATCTTAGGGGTCAGTAAACTTATCTGGAGGACTTAAATCCAAACCACAGCACACTGCTGCATTAACTGCTACAGGGCCCGAGGTGGAGGGCCTGCAAGGACGGTGTTTGACATCCGTATTTCAATCTACTCTGCACCATACTTAATGAAAAATAGAGGTCCTTTTACGAAAAGTTGAGCACAGCTCTTACCAGTTGATGGGGAATGAACACAGGGCTGGATTTATGTGGCAGGGCTCCTGCCTGTGAGTTACGAAAGCCCGAGAGGATTAGTGTTTCAGACTGCGAAATGTACACAGCAGTAGGTCTCGGCCCTGGACGGGGGAATCCAGCAATTTCTCACTCTTGCTCTGTTTTCTGGACACTACACACGAGCAAGCAAAGCAGCAAACAAAAAACAAATAAAACAAAATCGGTGGATTGATTCTAATTCTACTGGTGTAGAGAGGTGCTTAATAAGAAAGTAGACATGCAGTACAACAAATGTACTGCAGTATAATACTTCTTTATCATAAATCCAAATGCCAACTAAATGGTATTGTTATTCTGAATCAAAACAAAGTATATTTATCTGAAACACACCAAGGCAGACAGGTCCATGCTGTATTTGTGGTTGAGAAGCATACTTCCAGCCCTGGATTTAAATGGAATCTGAACCATTTCATCATTATATTGCCATCAGCCTGGGTTCCTAGAGGTATTTCCGGTGAGCATTAGTTTTCAGACAGAGACATATGTATGAATTATTTATATGGGACTGAATCAGAAAATTTTTACTCCAAAACTAGAAAACAAGCCCTGGTCTCTACGGAAATTTTGTTTTCAGAGTAATTGCAAGGTTTCAAGAGTCAGTTCATTTAAATGGCTAATTTGTATTAGACAAATCTGGCTTTGTATAATATTGTAAGAATCATCTGGTTGGAAGTAAAATTACTCTTCATGGTAAAGAGCTATCAAACCATCATTTCCATTTTCTAAAAAGTCACTTAACTATTTATTACACTGTTATGACTACACAACATATCACATTTGGATCTTAGAAGATTTCACTGTACAGGGCAAAAAATTAGAGCGAAGGCAAATTTTTTAGAAGATTGCATAATTAAAAACACATTAAAATGTATCTTCTTCTAAGAGAAGGACAGTCAGCTCAGCCTCAGACAGAGGGCACAAATTGGTTGCAAGACGGGTTGGAAAGGAATCTTTCTTTCCCTACCAGAAAAGGCTTTGCATGGTGCTCACCATAGAAAGTGAGGGAGCAGTGCATTCTTTTGAGGAACAAGATACTGCCCAGGGTAGCATAAGCAGGCATTTGTGTCCTGGTTATGACTTGTTTTATATGTCTCATGTAGATATGCTTGGGGACGCGCACGTGCAGGGAGTTTGCAAGTCTTCTCCTTGTGCAGTTCCGGGGTGGATAATCTCCAAATGCACACTGTTGTTTAGGGAATAGAACAAGAGGCTCTGCTGAGAACATCACCCCTAGAGACACAGCAGATCTTGTGGGCTGCAGAATAAGGCACAGTTGCTTTGCTAAAGGAGTATCTTGCTGCTGCCTGAACAAGCTGCGCCAGGAGGGACCGTACCTCGCTCCCTGCTTACTGCAGGCAACAGCACAGCTCTCAACCGCCCATTTACCACACATACTCATGTTTTTGTCTGGAACCAACCAATCCATCCTACCCAGCCCTGGTAAGAAATACAGTTCAGAATTACGCCATACTCCCCTGAAGATTCGGTTTTCTCAGTAGCTCTTCAATATCACAGAATCATAGAATGGCTTGGGCTGGAAGGAACCATCAAAGGTCATCGAGTCCAACCCCCCTGCGGTGAGCAGGGACATCTTCACCTAGGTCAGGTTGCTCAGAGCCCCGTCCAGCCTGGCCTTGCATATGTGTGTGATCGTTTTCCACAGCTGGCATTAAGCAATGCTGTCGTATTTTTTGTGTTTGTGATATAGCAGCAATTCTCCTTACTTATCCATTTCTCCTGTTTTTTTTTTTCTTCTTCCAGTCACATCTATGAGAATGTGCTGCTCTAATTTAGTTACTTGAGCGGAGATATTAGAACAGGAGAAAACAATCATTCAAAACCTCATTAAAATGACTCGGCTCCAAGCGGGTCTCGTAGTTGTGAGAAGTACAAAACAAATGAAGAGGAAAATGCTGTTAAAACTGAAGAAATCAAAATCATGCTAGTTTCTGTTTTTCCAAAATTTCACAAAGATCATCCCCTCTCTAGCTCAGAGTTCATATATTTATAATAACTACCACAGCCAAAACCCAAATTTCCAGACTCTTGTTTGTGTCTCCTTCACCACCCTAAGGTAATCCCTTTTTAAAACCTTCTCTGTGTTTACCAACCACTGTGATCAGAGATGACGATGCTCAGAGATCATGGAGGCCTGTTGCTCCTGCTATTAAGCAAAACAGCTATGCTACGCTTTTATAAAGCGTAACTGCGGCCAGCTCAGGCACCAGTCTTCATTCATTTCTTGGTAAATAGTCACCCTTTTTTAAAGGGCAAAATGAGAGTGCTGATCTCAGTTTTGGCAGAAGGAAAAATATAAAAAAAAGTGTAATTTTCTGGCTTCAAGGGTACAGTTGCAAGCCCTATGAGCAGAGTAACAAGCTGATGAGATGTGAGACTGATCCCTGTCCATACTGCTGGCGATGCAGGAACCCATGGGCCAGCCTCGGGGACCTGCTGTCCCATTCGGACACAGAGCAAGAGGGATCTCACCTTTGGAGGGACCAGGTGAGGGCTCAAGATAGATCACTTGATGGGAGTCTGCCTGACAAGAACTGTTTCAGAGCACGGTCCTGTCTCCTAGTGTCATGTTTCAAAAGCTTCAAGACAAAACTGAGCCGTGGAAATACTGATAAAGATCAAGATAGGTTTAAATGACTATGGCTGAAAATCAGGCAAAGCTCATAAAATTTACAGAAAAATTTTTGGTTTGTGAGTTTGTTGGTTTTTTTCATGTTTATTGTAAATACAACAATTTTGGAGGCTGTCCTGGTTTCGGCTGGGATAGAGTTAATTGTCTTCCTAGCAGCTGGTACAGCGCTGTGTTTTCAGTTCA
>JAVKLA010000024.1:19371703-19418846 GCA_034782735.1 Sagittarius serpentarius | reverse complement strand
ACCTTTTTTTCCAATTCTCTCCCCCCGTCGCACTGGGAGGAGTGAGCGAAGGCTGGGTGGTGTTTACCTGCCTGCGGAGTTACACAACAAGGGTGTTTCTCAAACTTTCTGAAAGCACGGGTGTGCTTGGTCTTATCTGTCTCTATATGACCTCCAGTGGGCCCAGACACCTGGTATAATATTTTAAGCGTAGGTAATTCTTAAGCTCTTGTAAACACTTTGCAACCTGTCCTTGAACCTGTGCGAACAATGGCAAGGATGTTCATTAATGAGTTTATTAGCTTTTAGTCAGACAGATACATAAATGTACAAAAATAGTAGTGATGAGAGTAAAACGAACATAAATAAATAAATAAACCTCAGGCATGGAGGTATCAAGCTGCTTGCCTGGAGGGCTGAAGAATGAAGCTCATGCAGCCCCAGCCTACTTAATCCAGGAGTGCAAAGTGAATTAATTAGAGCAAGGGCTCCCTAGCCATGTTTTTTTTTCTCTAAAGTACAAGGTCACTGGCTGATCTGGTCTGCAGAGTAAACCAAGTTTTCATTTCACCAATAGTCATGTGGTAAGATGATTTCTGATACAGTGCACTTGGCTTTAGAACAAGCATGCTGCCATCCTCCCTTCAACACGTCTGGAAATCTCTTGGCAGCCTTCTGTAAAACATGACCTCTTTGTACCACAGTGGCCTTCTGTCTTTTACTTAAAGACAAAAAGTTTCTGTGCTGAGAAACACTATCATTTACATATTTGTGTCCTACTATTTTGGTCCATGAACTGCAACTGTGTTTTGCTCAGTAATTAAAAAAAAAAACCTACAAGAGCCAGGACCTTGGAGCCATGATCAATAGGTAGATCTCACCCTTTACCTCATGGTAGGGCACGCTCAAGGAACTAAAAAATTTGGACTTGAATTTGTGTCCCTGTTAAAAATGGTGTGTGCAAATTCTTGAACTTCATTAAAATTGTAAAACAACTACTTGATTTTTCAGCTGACAAAAACTCAGAATTGTGATTTCACAACCAATAAAATAATACAAGTAATGAAACAGAAAGATGCTAATTACCTGTCATAAAAGTGGCTGGCTCCAGATGTATTTGACGTTAATGCCTCTTTCCTCTATTTAGAAACATACATATTTAGCTCTTTTCTTAGGCAAATAAGAATAAAATTAAAAGCAAACTTTATTCATAGAATCATAGAATGGCTTGGGTTGGAAGGGGCCCTAAAGATCATCTAGTCCAACCCCCATGCCATGGGCCACCCACTAGATTAGGCTGCCCAGGGCCCCTTCCAACCTGGCCTTGAACACCTCCAGGGATGGGGCATCCACAGCCTCTCCGGCAACCTGTGCCAGTGCCCCACCACCCTCTGAGTAAAGAACTTCCTCCTAACATCTAACCTAAATCTCCCCTCTTTTAGTTTAAAAATTGTTTGAAAATTACTTTAGTTTAAAAATTGTTGCTTAGCTGAAAATAAATATTAAATCTAGATATCAGCTTTCCTGGGTGTAAATATTTTTTTAATCTGAAGGGGCTCTTAAATGAAAGGATGTTTAACTTAGAATCAGTGGAAGCAAAAGGATCATTGATCAGCTAAGCTTCCCACTGTGAGTAAAATATCCCCCTTACTCTTTTAAGCCATGACAGGCAGGAGGGGACTACTAGTACCTGGCACCTACACAGCACCCAGAGTTTCTCAACCAGCCTTCTTGTTTGAGGCAGCGAGTTCTTACTGGCATACAAGCACACACATACAGTACGCTATTAAGTTGTGGTTTATAATAGGAGCCATGTACACTTGCCTGAGTACGTGCTCACCCACCACAGGCTGCGTGCAGAAAAGGCAGAGGTCTCGGCCCCACGTCCCCAGGAAGGCGGATACGGTCCCCTCCAGGGCAGGGAGCAACAGTGGCCGGGCTGGTCACAGTGCCCTCCTCGCAGGATAGCGGAGGGGACGCGGGGACAGTCAGCGGACACAGCCTCTGTCAGGTCGGTATCACGCAAAGCACGCTGCTGCTCTGCTCTTCAGTTATGCTAAAGCAGCAGCGAGGGGCTAAGTGTCTTCTCGTTGACGAGTGGTGCTGTGAAGGTCTCCAACGAGAGAGCAATGAAAGCAGGGACGTAAACTGAGCATCCGCTGTTCCCGGCGGCTGTGCGGGACCGCTCGTGTAGCTTCGTGTGTACGAGGAGGGATGAAATCAGTCACTAACCAGACACTGCAAGAGATGTCAGCCCTTCCTGGACACCAGGTCAAGAGAGGTCAATAGTCTTTACGATACCGATTTACCAGCCTTCTCACGTGCCCGGCTGCTGCGGTGGGCCAGGCCTTCCCCTCCCCATCGTTAAGCAGAGTTGCCCAGCTGAGCTGAGCAATTCCCTTCGTACGAGAAGCATTTCTGCTCTTCAACATCGATCCTAGCGTCAATGCCTCCTTAGGCGTTTGTATGTCTAGCAGCACAGCACTATGTCAAAATTCAGTTTTGTTTTATATCTGCATTAGGAAAAAAAATAGAGAAAGTTTGTGTTACTGAATTTGTTCGACATTTTTCAGCTGTTGATGAGACCATGAAAGAAGTGTCTGTATGAAGTCAGGACAGCGAACATTATGTGAAAAAGAAAAGGAAACTTTGTGACTTCCCACCCTGTGTTTTACAGTCAATTCCAGTTACTAAAATACAAAAACCTAGAGTATTGGTTTTGGCACTTTGTTTTTCCCTCTCCTCATAACTCTTCAATTTTGGTGAGCAGAACGACTACTTTGTATTTTAAGAACAGGCTCAAAGCCAAAGTCCCTGACTTTCCATATAGCTGAAATGCTCCCGGAGCTGGCTGCAGGTGACCTGATGGGAACATCTGTGGGGTGTCCTGAGGGGCTCCTGTGCATCAGGGGACACCTACCTACCTGTGACTTAGAGGTACCGCGTATCTGTGAGTGAAACGCAAACCTTTTAATTCTAGAAGTATTAGAATAGGGCCTGATCCATAGTGCATTGATACTTGCTGTTGTCTATGCACTGACTGCAGTGGATGACGACTCAGGAAAAAGAAAAAAAAAAAGAAAAGAAACTTTTATTTTATACATGCCGCGACATCAGTATTTTAAAAGGACTGAATACATTGTTCAGATGGATGGGTCTGGGGCTGAGACAGGCTTATAGCTTACTTTTTATAATTAAATACTCTATTCTAAATGCACAGGAAAGCACTTCAGTCATACTGAGGAGGGAAAGTCAGGTGTGTGTAGCTCTCTCTCATTATTGCAGCATTTAGTCATAGAATGGCTTGGGTTGGAAGGAACCTTCAAGATCGTCTAGTCCAACCCCCAATCCTAGGTGTGTATCTAACACTTATTTAAAAGTCTGTTTTTCTTTTGCCACTCTGATCTCCCAATTCCAAACAAACTGCAGTTGGGAGTTTGTAACCCCACAGCATGACTTCCTCGCATGACTTACCTCACACCACTGTTTCTTTGAAAATCCAGCCCAGCCTGCTCCTAAACCATCTGACCCTACAATGCTTTAAGAGGTGTTAGAAAACATGTGAAACAGGAGGAAATTGGAAGACCAAGAATAAAGTCATAAACATGGCACAGATGTATTCACAAACACAGTATTACTTGGCTATAATTCAAGATTTTACATTCAGTCAGGTTGGCCCTTAAATGAAAACTGTACTTCCTTTAGCATGTCAATATTATCTTTATAGAGTTTTCTAGTCAACCTTTTCTTAATTTTTACAACCAGTTACTAATCATAGGGCTTTAAATAGACCAAGTGGCACAATTTTTTAACAGCACAAAGCCATAGCTGAATATAATCTAATAAATCAATTATTATTCATTGCCACCTTATTATTTTTATTTCCATGCAAAGGCTCCAATCCTGAAACTGCCTCTACAGGTGGAGTAAGGCACCCTGAGGCCCTAGACACAGCGTAAAACTGGACATGGTCCCACCTGCCTACTGTAGGCTTCCCCTCCTTCCTTTTGTAGTGACCATACTTTACCTGCGAGGCTCTCGAGAAGGGCTAACCACAATTCTATTTGGATGAGTTGGCTTTATACCTCTTAAACATCAGTCTCCATCACTATCACACGTTTCAGGCTTGTGAACTAAACACACAGGACTAGATGTCCAGCACATTCTGAATAGCTACTGCCCAAATCCAGCTCCTTTTAACGACGGGACAGTTATTTTCTGTGACCAGCATCAAGAATTGGCATCAATATTTGAGTTAAGGCAGAACCAACTGAGATCGTAGCCTGAAGTTTCTAGTTATGTATTAAGTCATCGCCTTGAAGAATTTAGAATCAAAAGAACAACATAGATAAAAGCCAGGGGAAAAAATCAGTATTCACATTTATTAGTATTAATCAAAAATGAAACTGAAGACTGGGCCTAAACTTTGGACATTTTATTTTTCATAGGTCTCCTTCAGAAGGGGTATCTCTGTGAACTAAGGAACCAGCAGAATAGCCACAGGAAGGAGGAGGTATGTTATAAAAGCAGGCAGGACTTTGTTTTTTTATCAGGGACATGAATGATTGTGAAAAGTGGATCCAAACCTACTATGAAACTTGCAGATCTTCTTATTCAAAATATTTAACTGCATAGACGAGGCTGATGTCAAACATTAACTTCTCAGTGATGGGTACAAACTGTAGAAATTATCTAAATTCTTTATACCTGTAACCAAGGTATCAGGCAAACGGTCCAATTTCTTCCATGATCAGTCTCTAGAGTTTTTTATTGTGGATCTTTCAGTCAGCCAACTGGTATCTTTGCTCTTCTCTGAAACCAATGGGAATTTTGCTTGCATCAGAAATTTAGGAACCAAACATTGCCACAGAACTTAACAAACACATTTGCTAAGACCCAAGACTATAGCAAATACTAGGCAGCTTAAAGAAATTTTTAAAGAGCATTTTATCTGTCCTCCATAGACAAATGCCTTTTTTTTGACACTAAAACCAGAGATGTTTTCCTGACTGTCAGTGTTCAGAATTGAGCTCATATCCTCAGAAGTCAGATATACGTGGCACCTCACCATTAACCCACTGAGTCATCCTGCTGGTTTGCACCTGCTCTTCTCTAACAGTTCCCATGATAATCTCCGCTGTGTTTTGCAACACCAGGACACCAAAAAACCACTCCAGAGATCTGTTAGGAATGCTAAGAGCACATTACATCCATAGTTGCTCAGTTCCAACCTCCTCTTCCCACTAACTCACAAACAAAAAAATGCAAGCAGCACCTCACTGGTGACATGGGCATAAAAGGTAGGCAGCTGTTTCAGGCCATCTAACACACACCCCCCTCACAACCTATCACAAATATTCCCACTGAATTATCCATTTGATTTATTCAAGTGAATAAACACTCCCTATTGAAAAGGAAACCACAGTTCAATCTGAGTTCAGACCTTTTTTTTTGTTTGTGATTAGCCCTCAAGCTGCATTTAACTTGCTTGAATGTATTTTGTGCTTCAATACAGACTGAACAATTTCTGTAGATGACTGCATGCCTACTTTTCTCATGAGTGCTTTGTTGTGACTCCTTAGCATTCACAGTATCAAATGTGCTGATGCATACAGAGGTCAGAACTACATTTTTTCCTTTCCATGTCCCAAAGACTTGAGTCTAATTCTTAGTTCCAGGCTTATGGGAGTAATGCTTGCTCAGCTCTGCTTCAGAGTTCTCATTCTGTACAGCCCAGATCTTGTGTGCTTAAAATTAACTGTTTTTATGAAGCTGCTAGCCATTCCAAAAATATTTCTGGAAAGTAAAAATAAAAAGGAATGATAAATATACACGCAACTTTTATAACCCTCTTTACAAATCTACCTTTCCTGCTCAGGCTTTGGGCACAGGCTCTGAGAAATCAGAGGATTTTATTCCTTTATTCTTCCCCTTAACCTGCAATAGGTAGGAAAAGCTCACTGTTCCTAAGGCATGGGTTAACAGGACACATACCAAAGTGGAACTGTAATTTGCTGCTTCTTTTAAGCCATGAGGAAATGTTAATGCATTTGTAGCCCCATAAAATTTAGGAAGTCTGTATACAGTGAACCCACTTCTATACATAGTTCCCTCACTCATCATCCACAGATGGCAAGTTTGAGATGACAAACATAGTAGCTCAGTGTTTTTATTATGTTTACCTAAAACATGTATTTTTAATCATATACTACATTCCATGTTTCTTTACAGCTTTCACATTCACAAAGGAAGAACTTGTTTACACTTGACTACAGCAAGTATTTCATTCGCTTGCTGATATGGGGCATGCATGTCAAGATGGAGCTGAAGCAAGGATCAACAAATAGTGAAATAATGTACCAAAGCTTATCAAGTATAAACGTTAAGGCACATTTTACACAAACTATGGTTGTGTGGTAAAATCTGTATTGCTCATGAATATCAGAAGGGCCATACATAATGGGATGGGCCTTTGCCTGTTAGCTTTAAAATGCTGCTCTGTAATGCTGGTGAGCAAAAGAAAATGGCCACTTCTCTCCACGCTGTTTCACAGCTCTGGACTTTTCATTGTTTGCTTTTCTTTTACCAGAATGGCGTCTTAGAGAGCAGAGGTCCTCAAAGTTTCAACTGCTGGGGTGGCCCTACAGATAAATTGCAATAGTAGGAACCAGTATTCCTGTGGGCTCTTGACCTTGCTATATCGCTGTTTTCTTTAATTTAAAGGTAAAAATACCACCTTTTCTGGACATCTATACAAAAAAAGTGATAAGCCTTACTAAACACCAAAGGAAATACATTCAAATACTGAATGTGGATGGGCAGCATTTCATAAGCAGTGGGACTGATAAAGCTGTGAATTTATGTCTTCTTATCTCCCACCCCCCACACCTTTTACAGTACTCCCGTGTTCCCAAGTCCAGCTTTCTTTTATAGCCTGTACTAATCCACTCCTTTCTGGGAGCTGTGTGTTTGAGGCTTGGCAAACCAAAGGGTGCACACTGGCTGCCCAGCTGGTTGCTGCCTCTCAGAATGGGTAAGGGGCAGAGTTCTTGCTTATTTTCTACCAATAGCGTTATTACTGCTAGTATCTCTCCCCTCACTCTGCTATCCATACTCACACAGCTACAGGGAATTTAATATATTTCAGCTATCATAACCAGAATCCAATAGCTTCAAAAAACTATTGGGAGGAGTGAAAGATATGTGGGCAAAGAGGCTAGGAAACCCACAAAATATACAGGGGATACCTCCTTTGTGGACAGTCAGTTCTCAAATTGAAACACCAACAATAAGACTATACATGTAGAGTAACTCTCATCACTAAATGTTATACAAATGAATAACAGAGATCATTTTATACTCTTCCAAAGTGCAGCCTTTGGAACAAAGCTGTAATTCAATAAAGCACATCAACATCACTAACTAGTCTTAGTACAGGGAAAGAAAAGGGATTCCGAACGTAGCACAATCATCAGTAAGACACAAATTAAAATTCTGTACTGTGAAATCCTTTAAGAAAATGTAGTGCAATACAAAGGTATCACAAGGTTAGCTAACACCAGAGCTGGAGAGATGCAGAGTCTCTCAGAGCCTCTCTTAGGACTTCCTTCCTTATGTAAGGGAGTATCTTTTACAGACAGTCCAGTTGAAGATGTTGGGAATATCCACATGACCAACTATCAGCACTTTCTGTACAGAAGAATCTAAATTGGTGCCGTGGTTTAACCCCAGCCAGCAACTCAGCCCCACGCAGCCGCTCACTCACTTCCCCTCCCCCACCCAGTGGGATGGGGGAGAGAATCAGAAAATAAAGCTCATGGGCTGAGATAAGAACAGTTTAATAGAACAGAAAGGAAGAAACTAGCAGTGACACTAATAACGACAAGAAAGTGACAATAACAACAAAAGGATTGGAATACACAAGACAAGGGATGCACAGTGCAATTGCTCACCACTCACCGACCGACGCCTGGGCCGCGCTCCTCCCCCCACACCAAGCTGAGCATGACGTCCCATGGTATGGAATACCCCTCTGGCCACTTTGGGTCAGCTGTCCTGGCTGTGTCCCCTCCCACCTTCCCTGTGCCCCTCCAGCCTTCTTGCTGGCTGGCAGGGGAAGCTGAAAAGTCCTTGAGTTAGTCTAAACATGACTGAGCAACAACTGAGAACATCAGGGTGTTATCAACATTCTTCTCGTCCTATACCCAAAACACAGCGCTGTACCAGCTGCTAGGAAGACAGTTAACTCTATCCCAGCCAAAACCCGGACAACTGGAAGTGGATGATCTGTTCTGTTGAGGCCAGTCCTTGTGCATAGTTTACCCTTTTCCCTTTCTTGTCCTTCCTCGTGGCACTGAAGGACCTCTCTATATTTATTCACCCAGCCTTTATCTTCTTTGTCCAAGTTGTTTGCCAGAGTTTGCCACTTTCCTTTGAGGAAGCCAGTTTTCATTTGTCTTATTTAAATAAATAGACGTGGGCAGGGGGAGTATCCCAGGATGTGGGGTAATGCACAGATCTGAGAGAATGTGAGAGATTGCAAGGACTACTTGATTATAGATTATATGATGTGGAATAAAGGGTGAGGGAAAGAAGAGAGGGCCAAAGAAAAAAGCTGAAATTAAACAGTGCCTACCTTAGAAAGCTAGGAGAAGTAGCATACTTTGAGGATGAAAGGGGGAAATTTATTCATGGATTTATGTCTTTGAGAATTTTTTTAAAGTAGCTCTTATGAAAGCACCATGGATCCTCTGGCCACAGAGGAACAGGAGCACAGATTGATGTGCTAGCCAAAACCAGTGTTCCCTGCACTCCCAGGCCACACACACTGGAGCAGAATATCGACTCATTGATCCTCAAAAGGGTATTGAATTGGTAACAGACACTGCTTGGAGGTTCCTATGCAAGCACTGATGCAATCCGTGGCTGCTTAACTGGTGAGATTTGATGGGTTTGCAGCACAGGGTAAGACAACTCGCAAGCCATCTTACTAACTTCTATAATTCTGGTTTTTGGTTTGTTTTGTTTTTTTTTTTTTTACCATGCTGCTACAAAAGTCTCCGCTGCTGAAATTGAGTCAAATACAATTTATCTGAGAAGTCCTGGGTTCAAACTGATTAATTTTACCAAGCTGCACATGCTCAGGGAGCCTGGAGATGTCATCACTCTGGCTTTAAAATGTTAATCAGTGACTAGGCCAAAAATGAGCCACTCAAAACCACAGAAAATTTCTTGGGTCCACTTTATGAGTTACACTCAACATCCTTAGATCCCCAAATCACTACATTACTAAACGTGAATGACGATTACTGCAAACAGAGCCTCCAAGAAATCATTCTCAGCTTTCCAAAGCAATTTTCCAGCCTCTGGGTTTTGGTATAATATCATTACATGTTTCTTCTTCTCATATATGCAGTAATTTGAATGCAGTGTGGCTGCTGCAGGGAATTAATCAGAAGCAGCAGCCGAACTTCACTTCCAAATCATTAGTTGAGACTGATAGAATCAGTCACAGGGGTCAGTGGAGTGAGCAAGACACAGCTGTAAGCCCCAAGGACAGGAATCCACCTCCAATTTTTTGTTGTTCTGTTTGTTAAAGGGCTGAAAAGAGATTCAGAGGGTTTCAAAATCCTGGCTTCCTGTCCAGTGCCTACAGGCTCTATTAGCATAATTCCTCCCTGTGCTTTATCACTGATTTCATTGCAGATGATCTCAGGAGAAAAGACCTTTCCATCCCCCACCAATAGTAGCCTGGTGGCCTGAACTCTATTTTCTCTGACTCATGAAATATTCAGAGGAAAGGTACTTCAGCGCTTTATCACCTTTCTTTCTTCTGCCTCTGAAATACGGGGCTGCAATATGCATAGGCACACGTGGACCTATATCATGGAAGAACATGAGAACAAACCATCAGTACTAGAGAAAGTTCTCTTTTGAGCTGCAGCCAAAGGAGCTAAACTGAAATTTCAAAACTACACTTGAAGATGGAGATTGCTTAACATTTTTCTACTCCCCTAGTCAAACCAAAATCATCAATATGCCATCCTCTGAACATCCCCTTTCCCAGAGGTTGTGTCATAGAATACAAATCAAAGAAGACTGTATTTTTTAAAAACTTTCACCAGTGACTTTTAAATTTCTGTATTGAAATCAGTATACAGAGGGCAATGATATCAGTGGGACTGTCAGGTCAATGCTGATGCTTTGGGAAATATTGCTCATGAGATGAACTTTAGCTAATTAAAACTTCCTCATTTATAAACAAAATATAAGATTCTACTATTCAAAGTTTCATCTCGACAAAATTAGTTTTCCCATGCTAAAAACAGTGTTACAACCTTTCTATCTGTTGAACCACTTCATTTGTTTTCCTTACAAAATATTTCAGATCTATACAGACTGGCTTTTCTTTCTGAAGTCTTCCATATCTTGGTTGCTTAATTTTGGATATATTTCTGAGATTACTAAGCTCAGTTGCCCCTTGCCCACAGCCTTTAAAGTAAAAGGAACACATGACAGCCTAGATCTCCTTTCTAATATATAGGGGTGTCTTCAGATGTTAACCACCACTGCATTTGATTCCTATCCTAAATGACCCATTTTAAATGCTCCCTATCTTTGACTTTCCTTTTTTTCTTTTCTGCTACCATACAGTCAATAAAGAGATGATAATACTTGCAAAATGTGTGAAATTGTTCCTCTGCAAGTAGCATATATTTAAATTAAACATCAAAAGGATTTGGACCTCTGCTTAGCTAAACAATATTAAATTGCCATATAGCAAGTCAAAATTATGTTCATGCTCTGGATTTATTATGTTTTCTGTACATATGGAAAGAAAAATTTTTTTTCTGTTGTCCTTTTACTTTTGGGGAGGTCAGGGGAATAATTTCTATTTTTTTCAGAACACTGCCCAGAGAAGTCACTGCTGTTGCAGTTTAGTATACTCTTTCTGCAATCCCAGGAAAAGCTGATTTATTTTTTTTTTTAAATCATTATGGGACACTGAAGTTCACATATTGCTAGTAAAACTGATGTTAACTTTTTTCCAGATCACTGCACAGTGACTGATCCAGTCTTACATCCAATCTGGCTTAGTCGCTCAGCCCAGCCTCTTGAAAACAGACATGTCCTGGTCAGCAATACAGATTCATCTTATGGTTGTTACCAAAAGAAAAGAAACTGAGACCTAAGTTCTGCTTGAAGTCTCCATAAAAGATGGTGGCTTTCATCCACCCAGCAACACAACAGAAGTAACAAGAAAGAATTATATACACTAGAGTTGAATAACAATATTTTGACCCAGAAAATTTGGTCAGAATAAAAGAATGAGGGGAAACAAAGTCATGTGAAAATCTAGGTGAAATTCAGCAAATAGTTTTGTTTAGAAAAACACAAACGTATTTCATTTCCTGAAGAAAATTCTTATTGTGAAGAAGCCTTCATTACTTTAAAATGAAAAAAAACCAAAAAAAACCCAAAAAAACCCCAAGGCAAATAAGGAGGTGGAAAAATGGCTTAGAAGTAAAATATTTGGATTAACCACAGTTATATAGTTCTTATAACTTAATCCAAGAGAAAGCATTCCCGAAGTTTTCTTTTTCAAGATTTTCCAGGCAGGAGTGAAGGCAGTCATTAATTGCACATCATTATTCTGTCAATGCTGGAGTCAAAGGCAAAATAATTCTTACAGATATATCCAGGTTCAATACATACACCAAGAGGAACAGAACCGCAGCAGCGGGACGCTGTTGGCAGGGGAAGGGGGATTACAGAGCCCACGCTGAGCGCCACGCTGCTGCAGAGCTTTGCGGCTCTCGGTACCGCACTCCAGCTTAGCTGCAGCAAACGGACAGGACTGACAGAAGACAGACAGCACTCTTTGCTTTTACCTGAAACTATAGTCTGAGAGCAATAAAATATACTCCAACCAGCCTAGATACAAAAGACTTACCCAGATGTTTTTCCTCTGCTTGGGCTCTGGACAGTTGTTCTTCCTCCAAAACACCATTTATATCAATTTTCTTTCCCGGTTTCTTAACTTCTAGGCTAGCTTTCTTTTCATGATTCTGCTCTTCACCTTCAAATAAATAAGCAAACAATAAACTGCTTGTGTGACAGACACAACCTTTTTAAAGGGAGGCTCACAGCTGTTTCTCTTTAGGCACCTGTTAATCTGCTTAAATTAGGGCACTAGGTGCCCTCACTTCCTTCTGTAATAGATGCAGAGAGCTAGAGTTGTCTGGGGGATAATTCAGCACACCTAGGTGAGGATCCCTTCCCTAGCTACAGAGAGAGCCTGGAAACTAAAGTTGGATGTTGCAAATACTTTTTCTATTCCCTTGGTCGTCTTAATCATTTTACTACTTATGCTTGTTTTTTTTGGTTTTTTTTTTTTTTTTTTTTTTTAAGCTAATAAGGTTCTTGGAGAGGAAATGATAGCTTTTCAATTTATAACTGGGGGTGGAGGAGTGGGTGTTAAAATGCATAACCTGGGCTACAACAGAATGATTTCTTCCTCTATAGAAAAAGGACTATGGGTGCAAGCCTGATACAGTTTTCTGACACCAATAGGTTGTGGTCAGGTGCTGTTCCTGCAGAGTTGAAAGGCGTTAACTGAGGCAGTCAAACCATAGTTGGACTTCTGTAACAGGTTGCTGAATAATGAAATATATTTGACTTAAAGGGGTGTTATTCAAGGAGTGTTAGCCTGCAGTATGTGGAATAAAACTTTGGTTGGGGTGTTGGTGAAGAATAAAGTAGTATATGACAACAATTCTTGTGTGGCAATAAGATAAGATAGACAAACAGGTGTTACTGAGGTTCTTTGAATGCTGTCTACTATAACAATACTTATTAAAATAACCATGGAACTTTCTCAGAGGGATTGCTGAATTTATATGTCATTGACTTAGTTATAATTAAACTGCTTTAAGGTAACAGGAAGGGGTTTATCACTGTAATTTTTTAATGTAAATGATCACTAGAACTTCTTAACATCTATTTTTCTTATTTTTATAGTTTATATGGTTGGCAGGTACATGATGACATCTGTGTAATATAAACATACAATATCACCTTTATATGCTACAAGGTAAAACTTGTACACTGGCTTATCTGTAAATCTTCCCAGACAACTTTGAAAGTACATTCTAATTGCTGAGGATTAGCAATAACAGATTGCCAAAGTGGTCTGAAATTAAAACTAGTGCAGTTTATAGTGATTTATAGTGTACCTGGCACTTGTACCTGTCACAAATGAAAATGTAAGATTTCTATCACCAGTCTCTCCTGGGACACGCAAAGGCATTTCAGCGTTAGCTACAGAGGAAGGGATTGCAGCACAGGCGGAGAAGGAAACAGTTCAGGGTTCTTCTTGTGACCAGCCGCTCACAGGTACATAGTTGATGTGAAAAATAAACATTGTAGCTCAAGGAACCAAATTTTTACAAGGGAAGCCAATGTCTCTTTTAATACTTTTTTTTTTTTTTTTTTTTTTTTTCAATTCCAGTGCACAGTTAAAATTGTAAAACCTTCTACGGATCCTAGAGCCAATTACAAATTCATTGTCCTAAAATTTTGAAGCAAAACAGGTGAATAAGCTTAAAAGGATTGTGAATTATTCACTTGTTTACCCAAACATCTCTAATAAATACCTTTAGTTAACAAGACATAAGACAACTTGGTTCTTCTGGGTCATACTACCTTTTCCTAGGTATCTCTGTTTGATGATGGAAGGTTCTCTGACGTTCCAGGATATTTTTTTTCAACTTTGTAATGCTCTAAGGTCTCCTAAGCCTTCCCAACTCTTCCTCTTCTTTCCTAATCTTCTCTTGCTTTAGGATGTACAACATATTTGAGCAGTGCAAATCAGAGTAAGAAGAAACCTGGTACAAAATGTTTTCCAAATTGCTTGTATCTGCTCCTGTTCAGTGAAAAGGTGACACAGGTTACACAGTCATGGTGAATCTAAATTACTGCTTTTAAAGTTAACTTTTGAATTCTGCATTTTTTTCAAGCTGGCAAGAAATCAGTCTCTAATCATTTTTCAGTTTTTCTCAAACCTCATATTTCTCCTTTTATCTAAATCTCCAATTTGGCTTCCTGATAACTACTAGGTTATGACAAATAAGTTAAAGCATCATGCTCTTCATGTACAATATGTCTGAAAAAGATACTCATAACCTCTTGGGTTATATATTTTAGAACCTAAATTTAAATGCAGATTTTTTAAGTCCCCAGTTAAGCATCCATGAGGGATGTCTCTCACTTGATTAAAAAGGCCAATAGTGAAAATATTTTGGATTTAACATTTTCTTCCACAGAGTGAACACAGTTAATAGGGAGTCCCAAAGAGGATAAAGTTTAATGGGAATTTTCAGGCAGTAATTCTCCAAATAGGCTTATTTCAATATAACAGAATTCCAATGTACTTACTCACAAAGGAGTTAATACATTTCAGATAATGCCTGAGTAATTTTCCCTTCTGTTATCTAAATTAATATTTACCTGTACAGTAACTCTTAAGCAACAAGAGTTCCTGCTGGAGATAAAAAGCCCAAATTGCAATTTGCCATATTGCACCTTGACCGTTTCACACAGCCCCGGAGCTAAAGAATGTGTTTGTATTGACTAAGTTGAGACACATTATTTGGCTGGCGAAGTATAAATGCTAGTCTTTATAGGCCTATTCTACAACCCGTTGCAAACGGTAGCCTCTTTCAGAGCAGGAACCAATTTTAGGAAGCCTAGGCAGGTCAGCCAGGTAACTTCACTGCGTAGGATGGGTTCCTCTGACACTTAAGACAGCACCTTCCAGGCATGCCTTTGCTACACTGAATGCATGTATACATTCCAAATGACATCTAACAACTCCCATAAGGCAAGTAAGTGCTTAACTATTTGCAGATTTGGGGTCTGGGATTTTAAAAAAAATTTAAAAACTTTAATAGAAAATGGAGTTAAATACAGCTTCATTTCAGAAAGCTGTATAACAGTTATGAGATCCTAAGAAAAGACTCTACAGCAAGACTGAAAATTTATCACTGTTAATTCTTGTTTTAGCAATTGCATTACTCTCTAAAACAACCTTGAAATCAAATGCCTTTCATACAGTGGATTGCCTGAGCCAATCTGTAAAGCATGGAAAGAAGCCAAGCTAATGTGGGTTTTATTGGTTTTATCTTTAAAGCCTAACGAAGGGACACACTGAAAATAACAAAAATCAGCCTTTTAGCACACATTTCTTTGCAGCCTTCAGGGGGCTGATAAGAAGCAGAGGGCTTTTGCGCAATGACCTGAGCATGTTAGAAGCTACACAGATGTTTCTCAGAATAGGAAGGCTTCCTTCCCTTTCCATTTGGTTGTGCTTAGTCTCAGACTAGCCTGCCGAAGGCCTGCTGCCCTTGCACAGTACAGGAACAAGGAGCAGCAGGGATGGACCCAGATTACTGTGCAAAGCCAATTATTTAGACAATGTGAACTTGCTCCTGGCCCCAGAGAAATGAATGTAAGGCAAGATGGGAGAAATGACTGCTGACAGACATGGATGCATAATGACATACGAGGAAATATCACTCAGCATGATGATCAAAAGGGAAGGCATGTCAGCAGCCAAATGTTCCTCTAGTCCTCCTGAGGCCAGGGGCATTTCAGTGAGGAGGGTGAGGGAGATAATGAGACACTCTGAGATGCTTACAAAGAATGCCTCTTAAATTTGAGGTTTGGCTCCACTAGTTCTCTTAATACATTGCATTTGCTCAGTGCAGTTCCCTAGTTCTTTTTGTGTCTTAAGAGGATGTTGTTTAAATGCTATTGGTTTAGAAAGAATACAAACCCTCCAACATCATTAACTCTACTTCAGACACAGTTCCAGTGAACTCCAGACCATAGCAATGAATATGACATGCAGCCTCATCCTGGTCCTTTTGAGAATGAGTCATGTATCCATCCCGGACACTTTCGAATGACTCATCAGCAATGCAAGTCCTCATTGACATTAATCATAGCATGCCCAGACCATCCTTCCTCTATCTCTCACTGTCACTAACTCTATTTCTGCCCATCTGGGGCAGCTATTTAATACATTTAACTTCTTGTATCTGTGGTAGAGAATTTTTTTTATTTTTTAATCCCGCTGATGGTGATGACCAGTAATGTCATAAATGTCACAGCAGTCAGGGCCACATCCAGCTATCCTATCTCAGTTCATGTTTTTCTACTTAAATATTTCTTGATATTGCATGCACTTTTTTAAGAAGTGTTCTGTAATTTTTTTTTTTCCTTCTTATATGGTGATTTATTTCTCTGTACAGCTGTCAGGCTTATTCTTTCATGTGTGCGCATTATTTAATGGGTAGGCTTGTTAGAAGTATTTTTCCTTGTAAGCTCTAGCCCATTTTTCAAAATTGCTTTCAACTCCCAGATTCAAACTGATATTGTTGTAACAGTTTGCCTAAAAAAATAACCTCTAGCATTCTTCTACACATCTGCTGCTGGCACAAAACTAAGACCTAAACTGAAAATTTTTTGTCTTTATTCACTTCTAACCTTACCTAAACCCCACTCTCAAATGTCTCTCAGTTCAGCCTCAGTATCATTCTACCTGAGAGTAATATGCTGTTACAAGGATGGCTTGTGTGGGAAGCAACATGAGACTTGTTTAATCTTGTTTGCTGTGGTGTGAGCTAGTCCCCAGGAGGTGCCAAGCACATCTGGATTCCATTGCAGTCATCCACAAATGCAGGTGCCCTGCAGTTACTCTGATTTTTAGGATCCGATTCTGCTGTAGCATTAATGCTTCCTTTCCTTAAGACTGGGGAAAGGATGTTTCCAAATCCTGTCATAAGATTTCATGCCTGCTCAGGTGTTTGCCTGTGATTTTTCTTTCCTAATACCGTTAATCTTTTCCTTCTCTATTTTCCAACTTGATTTGAAACATATAATGATTTTAATTGAAATCACCAGGTACAGTGGATTTGGATGATTAGAAAGTCTTCATGATGCAGTACCTTAGGCTTCTTTGAAAACAGCAACGGGGGCTCCATGCAACTATGAAATTGTGAAAAACAAAGGAGGAAGGAAGAGTTTAACGACACTGCAGAGAATTATTTTACAGTGCAGCATATTATGTTTAAGCTGTAATGGCAGAAACATATAGAAGTGAAGATCAATTTTTTTTTCCTCAGTTGTGTCAATTCTATTAGATCTTCTTTATCAGTAATTGTGGGTTGTTGGGGGTGGGGCTTGTATTTTTCTGAGACTAACAAGATTCTCCACCTTATTTTCAGCCCAGAAACTCGATGGAAACCAGTTAACATACACTGCTGTGTGGTTTATGTTTGTGTAGACACAGACAATCATAAAGAGTAAATCTGACCAGATCATGCTCTGAACTCTGAAAGTCCTTTTTGTATTGTCTTCAGGGTGGAAGAGTGGATAGCAGTGTTATAGTAACTCGCAGAATTAACTCGCAAAGTTGGCAAAACTTAACAAATCTTGAAACAGTTGGTATGAAGAAATGCATTACCTTGGAGATGCTGCTAGGTAATCACGTAAACTTAAGCTAAGCAGAGAGTTAGAATACGTGCAGTATGTAGAACTGAGAACATCTTATTCAATCCAAGCCATTCTATGATACTAAAATCAACACCCACTTGTACGTAATGAGTATGTAAATGTGAGACCACATTAGTATAATGAATTGGACAAGAGCATGACATGCTCAAAAGATCTTTTAATTATATGTTTGTGTAGCCTATCACAATTTTTGCTGTATGTGTTTCCTTGTCACAAGATTGTATAAAAACCTCAACCTTTCTTTTGAAAGGTATGCAGGTATTTGGAGGCCTGGCACCCTGTGCTGCAGTACAGCAATAAAGACACATACCTCAACCCGATGTGTTGGCTGGCTTATTGCACACCGGGTGAAAGAACCCAGCTTTTGGGACAACAGCAGAATGAATTCTCCAGATGCTGGGGGAAAAAAATCAGCAATACTGTATTAATACAGCTTACAGGTCTTTCAGCTGAGTGCTAGTCATCTTGCTAAACCTTTGGAGTGATCAGCAAGACCAGGTACACAACCATCACCAGTTATAAAAAAGGGAGAAAAATAACTTGTAACACCTCAGCTCCTTTTTACATCCAGTCCCTGGATCACTCAATACTTTTAAGCAATTTTCAGACAGTTTCATCTCTGCTTTTATGAGACTAAGAGACGATTTTATTGAGGCTACTTTTATGTGCAGCATCCTCTTTTCAACAACAAGCGTTCAAGCTTTTCTACCTGCCTAAGGTCCACTGAAGTCCTGGTCACTGAAATGAGGTCTACATGGCTTAAAGAATCAGCTGAGAGAGTAGCCCTTTCTCCTTTTATTTATTGTGACTTTCCTAATATTTTCTGTTTCGGTAGCACTCAATTTCTAACACAGACTAGGAGATGTGTATGTACCTTCTGTGGAGTTTCTGGTATTCCAATGTTACTTTACTCTGTCCTGTCAATTGAGCTACTGGAGCTTGCTGCCAAGGGCAAGGATGAAACGTATGGCAAACACTGTGTTCCCAGAAGCCTTCTGGATTTTCCAGACAGCCTGCCAAGTCCAGCGGCTTCTGTAAACTGACTTTGTACTGGATTCTGACTGCAATAAAATCTTCACGTTTCAAAACTCCTTGGAAAGGGGGACTCTGGAATGCTCCTTTCCAAGACTTTTTAAAACAAAAGCCAAGACCTTCATATAATCAAGAAGCCATCTTCATTTTCAGTAAGTCACAAGCCCATTTTTTTGTCATTGCCTTGGAAAATGTTGAAAGTGTGGGTCCTAATGGTTCTACAATTTTTAATCATTCAGGCTGTAAACACAAGATTTCACCTTCTGGTGCCTTTTATATCAGTTGCTCCATCATTGTGTAATGATTAGGTGACCTAGCTGGAATTCAGGAGCTGTGCCTGGAGTCCATGTATTGGATTGGCCCTCAACACACACAAACAGGAGATGGCACCAGGGAGATGTGAGCTCCTCCTCAACAGCCTCCCTTCCACCTTCCTCGGGATGTGAGGGATTGCTTTGCTGCTCCTAGAGAAGGGTCTGATCTGATCTGCAAATAGTCCACATGTTCCAGGCAATCACCCATCAAGTGACCTGAGGCTGGTCCTTACCCCTTTTGAATATGTTCCAGGTGGAAGAATATTTGAGCATTTGCTGGCATTTGAAAGCAAGCCAATGACCCTGTAGCCTGTTAAGTGATCCTAAAGTGCAGATACAAGAGAGCTGTGCAAAGTGCCCCTGTGAAAGCATTGACGCATTACCCAGTAGCATGTTAACATTCTAATCGTCAAAAAGGCAAGCATCATGAATTTGAATTGACTTGGATTTAGTTTGTGATAAAACCCCAAAATCACTGAAACTACTTGGATGGCTGGGGAATTTACCAGGAACTCAGAGGCTTTGGTTTCAGTCCATTTTTCAGTATGTCCCTATTGAAATGAAGTATTGTTACTTCAAGGACTGAGACCTATATTTCAGAAATGCTAGACCATTTTTACTTTCTTCCACACAGTTGTCCCGTCTTGTTTTCCACAACTCTGAAGAAGATTTAGTACTTCCATGGAAAGCAGTTTTTCTGCATTGCAACACATGCTGTAACTTTGATAATAGGAGTATCTACTCAAAGAGTGGCTATTACGCACAGAACAGTTGAGGTAGGAAGAGGTCTACTGAGATCGTCCAGTCTAACCCCACTGCTCAAGCCGAGTCACCTACAGCATGCTGCCTGGGGGTCATGTCCAGTCAGATCTTTTAATATCTCCACAGATGAGATTCCAAATCCTCTCTGGGCAGCCTGTTCCAGCGTTTGATCATCCTTATCGTGAAAACATATTTGCTCGTGTTCACATTGAATATCCTGAGTTTCAATTTGTGTCCATTGCCTCTTGTCCTGTCACTGGGAGCTACAGAGAAAAGTCTGACTGCCTCGTCTTTATTGCCTCCCATCAGATATTTATACGCACTGATAAGGTTGTCCCCTGAACCTTCTGTTCTCTAGGTTGTTGCTAGGTTAATGCTTGGTCTGCTGAGCTACCAGGGAAAAATCTGTTTCTGGTTGTGCTTCATTTTCTGAAGAGTTTGCGCACTCCTCTGAATCCCAGACAAACTCCTTAAATGTTTAATAAGCAGGCTTAAAGAAAATGACTAGTCTCCGTGGTTTTTGTTAACCTGTGAAACTTTCCAAGCACTTTGCTGGCACTTTGAATCTTGTTCCTGGTCAGTTCTTTGAGACAAACCTACAACTGAAATGGCATATGGAGTCTAATAAACCTCTGTGTGTGTGTGTGTCCTTATTTATATACTCATGATCATCCTGATAGCAAAAGGCTCGTAATTTCATTGAAAAAAAAAAAGTAATTACATTTTCTAAATATTCCATGAACTAAACAAAACATAAAAGATGTTTTCTATAAATATTTTATCTGTCTCTACATGGTTGAGAAATCAGAATTAGTAAGAAGTGCTGAAAGAAGGGTATTCTGCTTTATTTTAAGCATCAATGTATGCTGGAGTGCTACACAACAGATGGCAGATTTCTAGAAACAGAGCAAAGATAATGTACTGTAGAGTTTGCTAAATTTGTGGCAAAATCGATCACAGTAAGCACAGAATTTGATCCTGCAGTTAAAATGGGAATTGGCGTTGCCCACATGTACAGTGTCATGGTCCGCTGGATCGCCTATCACTTCATCCAGAGCCACCAACACGCTCTCACTGACTTTAGTTAGCTCTGGGAATAAACACTTTCGTTGATCAGTCCAGAAGTGAAATAATCACAAAATATCATCTGCAACTGGTAAACCAGAGAATATGAAAACCTGCTAAAAGAGTAAAAAGGGATTGCAATGGCTTTGTCCATACTGGGCACATTTGCTACTGGAAAGTTAAAAAAGTTCTTCAACTATAGTAAACTGACTTCCACTCTCAGTTACAGAATATTATTTTGAAGTAATTGGAGTGGAGCCATGCTTTTGTTATCCGTGTGTTTGATACCAGAATCTCAGCAATTTTGTTTACAGGTAGACTGCAATTGTGCTGTCTGTTAGAGGTGTGGTGTGGTCTCTACTACTGCTCACTGAGTCAGTAAAATACACGGTTTTTACTCTCCAGTTATCTTACTTGGCCTGAGACACTGTAAATGAATACTTAGTTAAAGCCAGGGCTATACTTATTCCTCAGCAAAACTGTGATTGAAATCCATTACAATTATAACCTCACTATCAGCGTGGGTGTAACTCATGAGAGACCTTCATTGTGTTTGAGGGTGTAGTCTCTAGGAACTGACATTGAAAAGGTTAAGTGACTAAGAACAGAGTGAATAGAAGGGCAGGTAGCAGGGATAAAAGGGATAATTGAGTGGCACTATATTTTATTTTTTAACCAGCAGGAAAAACTGCAAATGAAGCAGCTGTGCTGTAAAGTAAACACAAGCTGGGGACCAGCAGAGAAGGCAAAAAAATGGACATGGATCAAAATATTTTGTTTTCATAAAAGAGAAGCTTTTTTTGTTTTATCCTGGTGTCAAGCCTTTTATGTAGAACATTTATGTATTTCATTTCCAAACTTTTTTTTGGACCGAAAAGCCCCACATATTCCAACAGCATCAAAACAAAAAATTACACCATTACTAGAGTGTATCATTTAGGAAGAGAGGAGGTTCCAATTGAAATGTCAGCAAATCTGACAGTTTTTAAACACATTTCAACAACAAACAAAGAAGAAAATCAGTTCCAGTATATCCACTAGCTATAGAAGATAAACACAAAAAAATCCTGCCAATCTACAGTTTAGTCTAAGTCTTCATCTGTAAAGGATATTTATTAACACCAAGGTATTTAGAACAAAAGCAAAGAAATTCAAAACATCTGAAGCTTTTCTCGGTTTTGGCAACCTGAAAAAAGAGTAGGTACAACTGTCCTTGAGTTTTATATTTCAGTCCTTAAAACTGAGCTGACAGTGTTGCTACGTGTGTTCTCCAGGAGGCAGCAATACGATGCGATGCTCAGTTATCTCTTCCCATTATGTGCCCTGCCTGGTAGCTGTAGTTCACAAGAGCCTGTAGACTTGTGGAACTATGATCCAGATTGTTAAAGATGTTTCCACACCTAACACACAAGGAACTGGAATGAGGCACCTAAAGCCTTTGAAATGTGTCCCATATCCTTTCACACACACATAGCCCAGGCTTGCATCATAAGCCAGTGCTCCATTACAGCTAGATTATGTTCAAGTTTTGCCTATGAAAAAGCCTCACATATGTCAACATAATCCTATAGCATTCCTCAAAGATGCAAGCATTGAACTTCTACTTATATGTTAGAAACATCTCATTGATCTAGAAGAGGCAGGGGGAGAAGGAGACCCTCGTGTGTGTCAGAGCAGCAAGACACCTGTGTGTGCACAGATTTCTCCAGGGATTTGTAGACTGGAATCCAAGGAGTTGGATTTCCAGCTGTATTGCTTTCCCTTCTCACAGATCCTGCCTGCACAGAAAGGGGAGAAGTGTGGCTTGCCTACTGAAAGCACGAGCAAAGCTCCCCGTCCTTCCAACAGGCTGGCAGGTTTGGGTTTTTCTCTCCAGGACACAGGCAGAGGCAGCTGAGGGCTGTGTGAGCATGGGGCCAGCAGGGAGAGCCCCGAAGGTTGAACCTCTTTCATGTGGCTGAGCAACCTTGACCTTCGTAAATGCTAACTGATGGGGAAAAATTTAATGGGAATAATTTAAAGGCTGTTCTGAAATGGGATGATAATTATAAAATTAAATAGCTAAAATGGAAAAGCAGTGCTTTTCCCCTTCTCAGTGCCCCCTTCTCAGCCTTCACTCCCTGGCAGCACTCAACACAATGCCTGAAAACTCTTCAAAGCACAGGATTTCCCAGTGAGATCGTGGCCCAGTGGTAGCAGTGAACATCACCATCAAAGAAGCTGTTCGTATAACAGATAAAGAGGTTACAGGAGAAACAGAGCTGGTGTGGCCCCTGGGGGGAAGGGAAGCAGTGCAGGGCCCCCGCTGCCAGTGCTGCAGCCGAGGACGGGGCAGCGGCTTCGCTCATCGCTTGCCAGGATGCTTAATCACACTCGCTAAGCCACTGCTGTCAACTGGAGGTTAAAACCACAGTGAGTCTTTAATATAACAACGAGTAGGTTAACACACGTGCAAAGTTGTTCGAGAAAGAGAAAGCGCTGTTGGTCTTTTTCAATACCCAAGTCCAATTGGTTCGAAGTAAAACTTTGTGGGGAATTGGATTTCAGCCCAGACCTCACAAAGTTCTGGTTATCCTCTTACTTCAGCAGAAGAGAAGGAGGAACCCAGTTTGATTCCATAGTTAATAGCAAAGTAGTGGTCTTTGTTTCCTTCCACAGGCTGGCCTATACATGCCATAATCTGTGCATTGCTTCCCTGCACTCGCATCCTTTTGGATGATCCTTTACAATCTCAGTCGCTTGCTCCTCCTTTTCTCCCTTTTTTTCCCCATCCCTTTTCTCTGCCTCCTATCCCCATCCCTAGGTACCACATGCCAACTGGTGTATTGCTGCCCTCTGATATACCCTTGCCTTTTCTCCAGCACGGCCAGGAAACTATCTCCACTGACTAATACAGGAGTGCTCCACTTACTGCTCCTCATCACAAGAGCTGTCAAAGTGTGAAAAATACATACAACTTGAACAGGGAGAGCAATGACGCTTCTCCTAGCCCACCAAGAAAATAATTCAGCTGAGTCTGTGTCCTGCTTTTCTTTAATTAAGGCAAAACATGAATTATTTCAGTCCCTGTTCTCAGCAAGGCCCAGGTGTGTGGAAAGGGATGATATCGTGAGAAAATCCGGCATTAGGAAAGGAGGAGACGCATCCATAGTCATAACTGTAATTAAAGCACAGCTCAAGTTGAGGATGTGTTTAAGGGCTTTTGTAGAATTTCGGACTGAGACATGGTGGTGGGTACATTAAGTATGTGCTTTGGTATAAACTCTTCATAGAGATAAGATCCTCTTTTAATTAAGTGCAGCTAATTAAAGTAAACAGCAGATTTCAAGCTGCAGTTTATCTCATTTGCTGCACTGAGATAAAAACAACCAAAGCCTTGTCACACTAAGACTGTACAGCAATGTAAAGATCCCGGGTCTGCTGCTCCAACATTTTTCCAGACATATTCATAATTTGGTCTCTGTGTGTACCTAATAGGGGTCAGGTTTGGAGGGAAATGGGAACATGTCAGAGCAGAGGACAGGAAAGAGGCATAGTCTGTTTCTTTGCAAGGGGCAGACAGTCAGCATTAAACAACAGGGAAATCAATTCTGCCACAAAATGGCTTGCGACAATTCCTTTTCCTGTGGGAAATGAAAAAAGTGGTAAATGCTGTAGTACTGCTAAAAACTGTTCCCTCAGAGAATCAGACCTTTCTCTTAATCAAAAACCCAGATTTCTTTTGGCAACATCTAGGAGGAGAGAATGAGAAAAGCACTAGCAGAAAGTCAGCACAAGGCTCCAAAACCACATATAACAATTCTCCTACTTTTTCAAATCTTCCCAATATTAGGGGACATTTTAAACATGCTGCTATCAGGACATAGGACATGGAAATAAGAGGTAAGCAGTAGTAAGACTTCTAATGAATGGTGGTCTAGCACTTTCGGGAAGACCCTTGCTCACTTCATTGCCCTCCACTGCTACTTCATGGGCAACAGCTTTAGAACTGCTCTACAGCTGCAGCCATAACCTGAGAAAGCTGTGAAGGGAAGGGAGAGCATATGGGGCTTAAGAGATATTGTTGCCTGCTCTCCATTCTTTCGCACATTCCTTACTGTGTCCCGTGGTCAACTACGTTTGCCCCTTGTGCAATTTGTCCCTTGCCTCAGCCTTTAAATATTTCCCCGGTGACAGAAAGGACCGAGGTGAGGGCTCTGGGCAGCCTGGGGAGGTTGTAAAGAGCAGGTGGAGAAAAGCTCCAAGGAGAGAAACATGTCCTGAAAGTGCTAAAGACACTCGCTTCAGCCCTGTCTTAAATGAAGTAATGACTGAGGGGTTTAATCCCTCCACCTCAGTTCCAGATGTGTAAGATGTGCATAATAGATGCTCTTCAACTCACTGAGATGTTACACAGCTAAATCCATGAAGGAATGTAAAGACCTAAGTTAATGGAGTGAGGGCATCATAAAAATGCCCAAGGAAATTAACAATTCTGTTTACACTGGCAGAAGGGAGGGAAGAACTCAAAGTATCCCACCAGGGAAGAAACTAAAAAAAGTAAAAACTGAATTAGTATTAGGTCCAGTCACTGAATAAGCAGTTTTTGTCATCTTTAGGATTTCCCATGGAAACAAATCTTACTGCAAGTACCAAAACTGATAAAGCTTTGTTTCTTCTGGATTTATGTCCCTTTTTTGATTGACTTTTAAACTGAATTATAGCAACATTTTCTTTTATCTCCATATATAACTGGATTATGAAGCTGAGGTAACCCATTTTCCCTTCCCTTCCCCCTCCAGCTGTCCTCCAGCAAAGTAGGAACAAAAGAAACCATCTCTTTGTGTACTCAAGCACCTCAAGTATCAGGCTAAAGTAATCTATTATTTCCCCTACATTATCTCCCCCTACCTGCAAGTATATGAGCAGTGACAGCCAAGGGAATGGAAACTCACCCAGGACAAAGTTACAAGTGTTTATGAGAAAATGTTTCTTATCCTCTACTGCCCATTCTTCAACAAATCTAGCAGAACGGAATTGCTTTTGAAACCTCTGTATCTGGAAACTGATTGAAATTCCCCACTGCATATAGAAGTTTTTAGGAGATGATATCACATCCTGGTAGAGTGATTTCCTAAGCTTTGTTTCCATTGAAATTAGCTTAAAAATAGTGAGGGATTACATAAGAAGGCATGATGTAATAATGCATGTACCCAAAGAAAAGAAAAAAAATGTTTTCTTTAGCTTTTGAGTCTTTGAAGTCTTTGCAACCTTAATATTTAGTTAATATAATTTTGAATATCTCTATCTCTTTCTCTCTAAATACATTTAGAATATATATAATCATATACACATATTAAGTGTATATACTTATATTCACATATATATATGCAAGACAATGCAGTCATTTATATATTTACACACACGCAGTTATATACCACTGAATCATAATATTTGATTTTATTATTATTTATGTAGCTGGACTAATTGCTCTTCAAAAACTATTAATTCTCAGCTATGACCTATAATATTTCTCCAGGAGAAACTGCAGTGCATAAAAAGAGGCTTAAGTTTTACCACTGCTGCCTGCTGTAATAAAGTCCTGTTAATTGCAAAGTGGGGATTCCACTATTAAGATTTCAATAATTGTCATATCACTTGGGAAGTAATAAATCTTCTTTGTAAAAGCAGCTTAAGTGACAATTGTTCACCTTTACATATAGCAAAGATATCTGCACGTAGTAGCATGTTATTGCGGTTAAAAAGCCTTCTGCAGAAAGCTTATATTTTTTAGCCTGTGAAGAAAACACAAGTAGGTGACTATAATGATCAACATTCATTGTTTAAGTGGTTTAGGTGCAAGCTGCACTGCTCAGACACCTTCGAAGATAAAACTGTCTTTGCCCCAGAGAATACACAATTATGAGTCTTAACTGAAACCGGTGAAAAGGTTCTGATGCGTATTGGACTGGGATGCATGAGCCGGGAAGGGCAGAACTGGGCTTGAAGTTCCCATGCATCTGTCAGAATACACAGCAGTGATTCAAAATTGTGCAAGTAGAACTGGACAAAAGCAGGATTTTGCACTGCTTACTAACCTGGACTGCCTTCTTTTCTGCTTAGCTGGCTGGTGATTTTTTTCTTCCCTCACTGAAATGGTCAAACAACATACTGTTTCCAAATATTTGAAACAAAAGCCGAAGAAACAAGAGGATAAAATCACAAAAGTGCCAGGGGAGCTCACATGTAGACCCCTAAATTTAGAAACTTTTTGCTACTTATCTAACAGAATAGGTAGAATCCTATGCACCACTGAAGTCCCGTTCAAGTTCTTTTTTGAGGGCTTCGGTGTAATTAACACAGACAGGCGTTTTGCTTCACTTGCCACCAGGTAAATTTTCTCAATAGTGATATAAGGGTGAACTTACTCATTAAGTACTCAGCAATCCTCTTCTGCCTCTGTGAAATGTTTGTATTCCTTTCAGGGGTCAGGGGTAGGAAAGGGGAGAAAGACTAATAAAATAAACATAACCAGCCAAATTTCTACAGGCTACCTACTGAATGCAGTGCAGAATTTGTCCTGATGACTTGTAATGATTTCTAATATTTCCAATAAGGTTAACTCCAAATTTTAGATTTTATTTTAATCTTAGTACATCATGGAAAATATATCATGTAAGCCAGAACAGTGCTTACAATTGTAAATGACAACTTTTAAAATCTAATAGTGAATCAGTGAGTATTAAAGTATTAATTCTTTTCTTAATTTCTGGTAGATATGTTGTTTTATTTTTGATGAGGTTCATCCAAATTAATACTAAAATAAGGTTATGTAGTCAAAATAACAAAACTAGTAAATTCTAAGAGCCATTTCCTCCAGCACAATGTAGTTCTGGCTGCACTGTGGGTTCTGGGGACAAAAACAAACCTGTGAACCAGGCCAGCTCCAAATTGGAAGGATAGGCAGGTGTCTCAAGGTCTTTGCCATCCCTCTTTCCACTTGTAATTCTAAGTGAGAAATGCCGACAGACTTCTTCAGTATCATTTCTGACAGTCTTACTCCAGTATAGACATTGGTTATCCTAAATCACGTATTTATTTTTGGGCTTCAGTAAAACTCATCTTTTCAATTAAGCAAACACGTAATGGGATTCAGGCTTGCATTTAAAATAAACCATATGCTTGTTTTGTCCAAATGTATTGTTTAAGAAAGACTATTAATTCCTAGGAAAATGGAAGGACTTTTATTAATTCAACAGAAATTAGATTAAGACACTGGAGACCAGAGAAGTGTCTAGGCACAAAAATAAGAGAATAAAATAGAATAGACTAGGAGTTGACCACCTATAACTTTTCATGGCTCTAGGCCTTTAGAGTCTGAGTTAATATCTGCCCCAAAATTAAATTCACCAAACTGAGTGTCTTAAACCATTGCTAAATCAATATTTTTGGGATATTTGTTATGCGTTTTAAGGTTACATGCAGGTAAACCAAAGCTGACAAGGCTGAATGTTAAACTCATTCTTTACTTTGCCTCATTTTTACATTTTTTTTTATTGTTTTCTTCTAAACACAGTGGAAAAGTACATTTAACAAAGCAGACACATCCATCTTTCATTATTATATTTAAAGCTTTTTATTGCAGCTACTAGAATAAAGAGTTAAAATGAGTTTCTGGCTGCCCTTTTTCATTACCTTTATGTTAGAAATTACCACTGTGAGCACAGTTGTTTATATATGTCTGTCTTTCCTGCCATAGAAATAGTACTCAAGAACATACTGTCCCCAAGAAAGAAGAAAAAGAAAAGAAAAATTCTGCAGATTAATACATGGCAGCATTTCTGATGCTGAAGCTAAAGGGATGCTGTTCAGTTGATTAGGCCACAAAACTGATTTACCTTTAAAAATGTTTCATATTATAGCTCTTTACTGCCAGGCTCCCAGACGTGGTTCTTTTGAAAATCAGTCTTCATTGACAAATGTTTATGACAAAGCAATAACAAATGGGGCAGGGAACAGCTCCAAGGGGTATGCTTATTGCTGTCTCCTCAGAACACCCAAAGGCACTCTTAAGACCTGCTTCATTGTCTTTGCTGACAGTAAACTTGCAAGCCCAGCTCCCTACTGCAGTTTGAAAAGCATCTTCCAGAGCACTCAGGACCCATATTTAAAGCCACGATTGTTGCTTTAGTGCAGCTTGTGGAAACATAAAATCCTGCCAAGCATTCCTGGTCAGGCCACCCATGAGGTAACCATTTGTGTGGGAAGTTACGAGAGGCTCCTGGGACCTCTTTTTAAAAACACAGTAGATTTAGCCAAACAATTTCTGAGGACCAGTAAGAGCAGAAAAGATATTCAAAGGCGTGAATGACAACTCTATACCTCATTCCCATTTACTTTCTGTAGAAATTAGGCATGTAAATGACATCTGAGGCTTTGAAAAGCTCCACATGCTAATTTTAAACACCGGATGGTAGCATGTTGTAGTAAATTAGAAAGCATGTCATTCTGAACAAAAGACATCTTGGACTACTAATCCGCTGCAGGCTCATCAAAGAAAAATGTCATTGGAAATGCATTCATTAAGTTAGCGCATACATTTAACTCCGTTGTGGTGTAAAAGCTGTGGTTTCTGCTGATTGTTAAAAAAATAAGAAATACACCCCCTAAAACCATAGAAAAAGAACATTAGACAGGACACTTCATGTGCATAAAGGCATAAAGGGGCAAAATTGGCAGCTGCTATGTGAGACATCTGGGCATTTTAAAGAGTTTCTACAACAGGCCGTTGCATTTTAGGACACAGCAAAGATTTTCCCTGTGATCACAGGCTTGCTTACCTTACTTCTTTATCCCCATAAAGCAGGGGTGACTTATGCTAACCATTGTAAAGCCATCTGTGAGGGTAGCATATTACATCAAAATGTGTTCTCTCTGCATAATCTGGTGTGTGCTGGGAGAATTACAAGACAGCATGATGAATTAGGCCCACCTACTGTAAGAACTGGAATACATGTACTCATGGAAACCTTCAAATGAAGCTAAAATGGCAGCTGGGATCCTGCTCATCTTGACGCTTACAAACCTGTACTTCACTCATTTTAAAAAGGAAGACAGCTGTAGAAGTTGAAGTTCTATACCTAGTAATACTGAAGGCAAAAATTAACCTCCAGGGAATAACAGAGCTGAGAGTACAGTCTGGAACACAGCTCTTAACTCGAAGGTGTTGTGCTTAGTTTTCGGGATATTGTATGTCAGGAGAATTAGTGTGACATTACATAGACAGGATTTGATTTTCTTTGGCTCCATGGAAAGAAGTGAGGATAAGTGTAGTTGCTTTTGTGCTGAATTTTCTATCAGTTGTGTTAAATCAAACTGCTGAAGCCACGTTTTTGAAGCCATGCAAAAATGCATGGTCTTGAAAAGACATGGCATATGTGCCTTCCCGTCTGCTCCTGCATTTCTGTGGCCAGTAAGAAAGTACGGGTTTTGTATGGCACCTGGGAACGCACTTCTTTCTGACAGAGTGCTGTATGTTGTTTTGAGAGATTCACAAGTGGTCAAATGGCATGTCAATAGTGCAGAACTCTTAAAGAACTTCACAAAATAGAGTGACAGTGTAGCAAAATGTTTTGCAGGAGCATAGATACATATTTTGCAACACAAGTAAGGCAATGAACTTAGGAAAAGAATAACCTGAACCGTGGTTACAGGATACCAAACTCAGAACTGCCAGACATAGTTCACTGAAAAGATCCCAGAAACAGCTGAGACCATCAATTCAATACGCAACAGCTGTCGACAGATCCAAAAAATGGCTAACATACTTTGGAAAGGTACTGAGAACAGGAAAAAGGGCATTATTTTATTGTGATTTAAATCCTTTGTTTGCCCACATCTTGAGTTCTGTGTGAGGTTCTGGTCCCTGCAACTCAAGAAGGATGTAGTAGAGTTAGAGAAGGTACAGAGGAGGGAAGCTAAGATGATTATGGTGATGGAGCAGCTACTTTATGAGAAGACACTGAAAAGGCTGGAAGTCTTCAACTCAGAGAAGAAAAGCAGGATGGCAGGTGAGATAAAGATTTGCAAAACAATTAAAGCAGTGGATAAAGTGAATGAAGAACTGTTATTCACCATACCACAATACAGGAGCTAGAGGATACCCAAAAAACCTATTCAGAAATCAGTTTAAAATGGATAAAAGAAAATTATTCTTAACCCAGAGGGTAATGAACCTCTGGAATTTATCATCAAAGGAAGTTATGGATGTAGATAGTGTATCAGCAGGTTAAAAAAGTGGTTAGACAAAGTCGTGGACAACAGGTCTCTAACCAGATACCTCTAACAACTCTAGTACCATGATCCTGGATGGGTGGAGTATAAAGTGGAACATGCTGAAGAAAGCATCAAGACTGACATACGCTCTCCAAACAACATCTCCTAGTGCCACTGCCTGAAACACAACACTGGGCTTGATAGACCATTAGTCTGAGTTAGTAGGGCATTTCTCAGGTCCTTATAGTCTCATATATGGAACTTCTGGGTAATAATATAGGACTGCTCATATGCAGTCATAGCATAAATATTGCAGGTTACAGTAGGAATATTGCCCAGGTGGTTAGTCACTGTACACTTACAGTGAGGTATCACTGTGCCTTACAGGAACTTCCTGATTAAGAACTGATTTGGGGTTTTTGTAGTGCATGCAGAAAAGCTACACCACATATCTAGAGCAGACAGGAGACACGCAGCACGCTCTCCAGTGAGAACGTGGCAGGCAGGCTGTTTGCTTCAAGCATCCTAGCTCCAGCAGATAGCAATCATTCTCCTAACAAAGTTGGCAGGCTGCAGGTCAAAAGAAACATAATGTGGTTTAAAGCACTTCTGAAGAAGGGAAGGAAGGTCAATTACCAGAATTGCCACCAGGCTGACAGGCAGAGTCTGTGAAGGGAGCGTAAGGATATTCAGCCTTCTTGGATCCAGGAAAAGTTAAGACTTAGGAAAAAGAGCAAGTATACACACATTTTGGGTTTACTGGTTTTGCGATACACTTTCCTTGAAAACATTTTATTCTAAGTAAAAATCATGTGGCTTTTAGGAGAGAGCTCGATCGCTGTATGAGTTACTGTTATTGCCCCAGATGAACAATGACTGCCAGGATCTCTGCTTGCCAGGAAACTCGCAGCGTGTACTGGGGAGTGAAGGCTAGATCTGGTCTGCGGGCAGGGGATAAACATGTTCCCATATAGAACCAGGTGATGGTGAGAAGCCAGAGGCAGTAGGGTGGGGAAGGTTGTGCCCTTCCTGAACCGAAGCTGGCTAAGGGTGCTTTTCAGCTGGCACTGCTGACAGCTGGGCTTTGAATATAAGGCCTGACGTGTGCTACTAAGTAATTAACTTTACCCACAACTGTGACTGCTAAAACGACCAGCTCGTGCTAGAAATAGTTTCTGCCCATGAGAACTGCAGACAATATAGGTGTGACAGCAGGTAAAAAAAAGGGATAGACACCCGCTTTACACACAGAGATGACAAATACGGGATGATAAAAGACTTGTCTGAAATAGCACAGATGTCTCAGCCAGAACTAGGGACTGAGCCCTAGATTTCTGAATCCTTATTTGAACTGTCAAGCCCAGGACCTCGTTCCTGTTAACGGTAATACTGTCATATTAGGCAGGCACATACGCAGCTGGGCAAGTTAATACCTTGCGTTAGAATGACTCTATATAATCAATCAGCCACGAGTGAGCATCTAGCATAATAATTTTCTTGCTTTCCTTTTCTTCTGCTCCTTTTCTTGTTTCCCTAGCTGGCGGTTTCTTCCTTTGCAGAAAAGCTTCATCATTCTATCTCCAAGCATTAGCTGAACCAGAAAACTGTAACAGGAGCTTGCTAGCACTAGTGCTGCCTTCCTCGGCTGTCACACGTATGCAGCTCTTTTATGTTACCACAAGAACTGAACAAGTGAATGAAAGAAAAATATCCACTGATGTTCATTCATAGTTTTAATGACATTCGCTTCAGTAATGTTTGTGCTTCTTCTTGTTTTTGTGTTACAGAAGGACTTTAGCCAGCCAGTTTAAAAAAGAGAGCAACTGACAGCAGAAAAGATGTCTTCAAAGCAGGCCAATTAAACATAACCTACCAGGCAGGTGGATAGGATACCCAGAAACTCAAATCAGCCTTCTCTCAACAGCTGTCGCACTCATGCCTCTAGTAATTTTCCTACCCACATAATTCCTCTTCACGTTTTTTTCATGTTTTCTTCATACACGTACACCAATATTCACATTTAGTCTAATTTAAAAAGGCATGGGATGGAGGAGGAATTGTGGGGGAGAAATCCCAAAGCTCTAGGCCCGCTAAGTGTCCCCATCACATTTAGAATGAGACAATGGAGGCAAAAGAGCATCCCAAAGAGTCAGAAAACACAAAAGTGTCTGACTTAGATGATGAATTACAATACAGTCTGTATTTAAAGCACTTCTGTCAATCACAAGCTTGAAAGAGAAGAATTCAAAAATGCACTCATCAAACCGAAAAAATGGGTACATGTAAGGAAGCTACAATTTGCTCGTGGATACTTCATGATCTAAGAAAAATGCCAAACTCATCAGATAAATTGTTTGCTGTGAATTATCACTTGGGTCTAAATTGCTACTTTTTCAGGCAAATACAATGGAAACCTGTGACTCCTTGTCATCAGATTTGCTCCTCGAGAGCTGCATCACATTCAGTGTTCGTGGCAAAAAGGGCTTTGTATGACAGTTAGCAATATAACAGTAACAAAAGGATTTTGTTACCTTTTCCTCCTGATTTTAAATTACCTTCCTCCATATTCATATTATAACTTTACCTTTCACATACAGACCCTGATTCAGCAGAAGGTTTCAACTTCCTTGCCTGTAGTTAAGCAGGGCTGAAGAAAGATCTTAAAATAACAGAAGAAAGAATGTATGGTGAAGGACGCGCTTATTTCCCCTGCTGAACAGGCACATTGACATGTTTTCTAGCTGGGCTGAACTTTACATTCCAAAGGCAAATATTTTTGTCAGTTTATCTAAGCACAGCCAACCTCTGACAAAGGCCCTGCTATTGCCACCCCTTAAGCTGCAGTAACTTGCCAGCCCAGTAGAGCGCAGTCCTTTCTCCTTGCCTGTAAATATTCGGCATTGCCTAAAGAGATGGTGGAGTAAGTAGCCTTCCAAGAAATATTGTAGGCAAGCAAAAAAAAGACTAGCGAAAATAACCTTTACTGTTGGAAAGAAAATGTAGAGAAGCAGTAAAAAAATTATATGAAATGCCTACAACACATTCAGTCGAAACACTTAGGTCCAAAATTTGAACCTTCTTCTCTGCTTGACCCATCCAGAAACAAACGGCTTACTGTTTTCAGTTTAAGAAGTCTGGCTTCCTTTCCTGCCTGTTATATATGAATACACCCACACAAGGCAGTTTTTTTCCCCTCCCAGCTCACTCTATTATGATGAATAATGAACTTATATTTCATTGCCATATCCTTGCCAATCTCCTTCAGCATTTTTGAAAGGGATTATTTTAAGTTGCAGAGTGCTTAGAATGGTACTTACATTTTTATTTTGTTCTGCTTCAGTCCTTTGTCTTGAGACGGACGATTCAAGCATAAAGCAGATACCATAAAACAGCATACAGCTGATGCACTATAAATCTGCACATCTAACTGTGATTAATAGACAGGTGTTTTAGCCCGTGACTGTACAAGAGCTGTTGGTGAAAAGAGAAGAAGAAAAAGAGATCCAAAAACCACAGTGAAGAATAAATTGTGCTGACGAAACTTGCAAACTATATATAAATGTTAATTATCTGCAGAAGACCATAAGTGGGTCAACATTAGAGAATGCCGTTTGCGATAGTGAAAAACAGGACAGCCCTTTCTTACCAGGTAGCAAGAGCACAGTGTGTCTTGGGCTGAAAGAAAAGTACAGAAAGTACCTGAAAACCTGAAAGCACTGCTTTTTTGGACTGTTTCCCCTGGCAAGTATCTTACTTTTCCCAGCTCTCTGTCTCCTGACAGGGAGTACGCTGAAGGAGTAACAGCACCTGGGGAGCAAGAGCGCTCTCTTATAACTAAATTGACAGGTGCAAGTCTCTGGATACGCCAAGAGGTAACTAGGGTCATACCCTGCATATGGAATCGTCTCAGGCTGTTTCATGCCAGGTTGCAAGAAAGACTACCATTGATATATGGGCCTTCGGTTCTGGTCGTACAGCATGAGCCTGCAGCTGCTGGATTCCACGGGAAAGTCCTCACTAGGTACAGTGAGGAAGAATCCCATGGAGAGACTGTCCTTCAGCTGGCTTGCCCTTCCTCAGCCCAGCGCTGGCCCTGCAAGACCTTGTCATCTCTGGTGTGAGCCCTCTGTGGTAGCTGGTTCTCTAAGAAATATAAATATGGAGACTGAAAAACCTTCACTGAACCATTCTATAATATCAGATGCAACAAATTCTGCTGCTGAGCTAATGATCCAGTATAAAGGAACATTTCTTTTCTAAGTAAAAAGGATTACTATTTTTAAAAACCCTGAAGTATATCATGTAATAAGCAAATCAATAAGCATGTAAGTTTATCTTTTGTTTGAGAAATTCAGCTCAAGATAAAACTAAATGTCAGGGATCACTTAAAATTTAAGAAAAAAAATAATTAGGGTGGTTTTTAGCGGTCTGAAAAAGGGTTTTAAATGAGTGACCTCCACACGCCAGTGAAGAGAGTACTGAACTATTTTAATGATTATCTGCACAGGGGAAAGTGAAACAGTTCCTGCCTCTCACATATCCTCTCACGTATATCCATACAGCAAAACCGAGAGAGCTATCACTGCCCCAGAGCACTGAGCTATTCCTTCAGAAAGTTACCAAATAACGTTTCAGCAAAGCATGTAATAGTAACTTAGAGGAGCTACCATGAAATTAGATAACCTTTCAAATTCATTTATCAAAGTACTTACATTTCTCATTTCAAGGCAAGTAGCAGATAATAAATATAGATCAAAGGAGGATAGTCAGTATATAAAACGTTGTATTAAATGAGAAATTTATTCACAAAATAGCGTTATGTATTTTATAGCCTCTTCACAGCGCGTCTTATTTATAAACTGAGCTTCATTTTCTGTGTTGAACTTTAACACCTATCATGTCATAGCTATAACCCTTGGGGAAAAAAATCCCCACAGATTAAAGACCTACAGAGACTAGAGATGGTTCCAACCACAGTCCAGAAGTGAGATGTGAATCCTTTCAGATTCTGAGGGCATCTAAAATGAGATCCCAGTTTGGAAGCACAAACAAATGCTTTTGTTAAGCAAATCCATGCTAGAAACCAGGTTCAGTAAATGCCTTCAGCCATCCCGCTGCTGCTGAGCACGGGCAGACCTCTGGGATTTCTTTCTCTGAGGCACAGGAGGGAGCGCTGCCTCCTCCCACGGGGCGAGGGGCGTTGCTGGTGCTCGGGGCGGTGGGGCTGGGAAAGGCCCCAGCGCTGGGCTGCGGCCGCAGGCTGTGCCGCTCCGCGGGACCCCGTTACATGCCAGGTCCGACCGGCAGCCAGCTCCGTGGCAGCAACGCCGGGTCTCTGTTTCGTCTCCATTTTGTGACCTCAGCCCATGACCTCGCAGGCCTCTCCTTCACGGCTGCCCTTGATTGGGGTATCGGGTTGGTATGTCAAAGACGAGCCTTGTCGATATGAGAGACATAAGGCCTTGCTGTGGGGAGGAGCGAAAGAGGAGCCAGATGAACAAAGCTCGTGCCGAGCGGCCGAAACTTGACAGACACGTAGATGTACTCGTCACTCCTGCTCTTGGGACAAAATAAACGGTGGTGTCGACAGCCCTTCATACCCACCCTGCATGTCAGTCCTTTGCAATCCACAAGAAGTGACAGCGACAACGCAAGGTGTTATTTTCATCTTCCCCAGCTAGTCTTGGCGAATCTGGTCCCTTCATGCACAACAGTCCTCTTTTTGAACCTGGCAGCAAATGTGTATTTTTCTAGAGAGCAGAAGCCTGCCTTTTAACAAAAATTTGCCCATTATTGTGGATTTCATAATGTACCTTGTCACTGCTGGCTATTTGATCTCCTTCCATTCCTGTAGTAAGAACCGAAATGTTACCTTGAAATTGTGGAAACTGAAGGAAGGATGTTGCACGCCCTAACAGATTGGGGATATTCGACTGTCAAATTTGCACACGGTTTATTTGATAACCTAGCATTATTGCAATAGACTTTTTTAAAAGACAGATGTGACTTTTTCACTTAATTTTTCAGGATCATTAACTCCTTGGACATAAGTATATTACAGAGAAAAATTTAAATTCCTATCCATTCAAAAGCTATGCCTGAAGTTTTGTTATAGTTTATTTGTAACTCATGGAGTGAAATCCTAGCTTCCGATCTGGAAATAACAAGTATTAAAACTGTATACAAAACTGCATGAAAATCCGATAGCTTGTCAGACCTAAAGGGCTTAATGCAAGTGCATCATTTCTACAGATCCCAGCACTGTCTCCTGCATGTGAAAGGCTCCATCAGGAAAACGTGTTTTAGACACGGTTTACATAGAAAATACTAATAAAGCAAAGCCAGACATCAGGATAAAATGTGCATTTATATGTGAAGTAAATGAAGATTTGCTTACTGGAATGCCAGGAGAAAACCAGGGAAGGAAATGAGAATCCTTTGAGGTTAGTTACTCAGTCTGTGTGCTAGCAAAACTCTGCAATAAGCCATGTTAATTTGTCTGTGGTCTCTGCAGAGGAAAGCAAGTTAGAAAAGAAGGTATGGCATCGAGAGATTCAACCTACTTTTTTCCCCTCTTCTGTATCGATCTGGACCAAGAAACGGCTGCAGGTTTAGGAGTCAGTGATCCACACGGCAGCTAACCTGTGTAGGTGCAAGCCTGTGCTGTGGTGTGCTTCACACCCAGCCTGGCCCTCAGGCCTGTGTCGTGCTGCACAACGACCTCGGCCACCGAATAACCTCGGCCAGGTCATTGCAACCGAGAAGCCGGCAGGCAGATCCCACTCGGTACCGGTGCCCGTGCTGGCACCACCTGCCTGGCCTTGCCTGTATCTGAAAGTGCAGCAAGAAGTTCTCATGAGAACATCCTGTAGGAACAGAGTTGTTTTCTTGTAAGGAATTACACATTAGCTCAAATGACTAAAAGGGAGATCTTCTCTCCACGGACAGGATCTGCTCTGCTCTGTGCAGCACGTGGTGGGAAAATTATCCAGGCTCCACCTGATGCTCCGTGACCATAGTGTACCCAGCATCTGAAGTGAAGTAAGATTTACTCACTATCTATATTCTTCTCATTATTCTGTCTTATTAAAGCAGTTCTCTTATTAAGCCCTTTGTTGTTGGGTCTTTCTTATTGAGGTCCAGACAGGACCCTGCACCATCCCTGTCTTCCCCCACCTCCCCACTCCAGTGCAGAATAGCTTCCAGCTGAACTCAGTCTAATATCTCATTGAAAAAGGTACAAAATCACTACGCCACTCCCCAGAAACATCTCCAAGCATTCCTCCCAGTGACGGCTCCTCCAGAATTAACACTTTAACACTGCATTAAGGATGGGGGTATGAGCTAACCACTGCCTCCATCCACTCCGACAGGAAGGCAGTCCTGACTCTGTCTGTCTGAAGAAGGCACAGGCAGTTTACTGGCAGGTTACCGGCACAAACCTTCCATCAGCATTCCATTACAGGTGCTGCGCTGACATCTATAAATTGACTCTTTCTGTTTCCTTCAACTGGAATCGCTCCATTAAGGACAGCAGTGAAAAATGACTCCCAAATAAAGTGCTCTGTATCTTTTTAGATACATAATGAATCACGGGCAGGGAATAACATGTTTTATTTGAAGTTCACTAGTAAAATAAGCGATGATTTCAAAACATCAGTGCAGATTAAAACCAGTACAATCTACAGCACCATCAAACCCAACTGTCTGGATACCTATCTCCACAAGCAGGGCTAAAACTGAGTTTACCCTTTTCCTGTATCTGTTTTTCTCAGAGGATCTGCAAATGGTGATTTTAATTAAGGCTGCCTGCCCATCATCCCAATTCCTCTTAATTTTGCTAAATTTTAGCCACTGGTTAATAATGGTAAAGTGGACAATAATCAGTCTGGTACATACTAATTTAGAAGTGCTTGACCTTGCAATCTTGATCTACTTGCATTAATAATGATCTTGAGCAGGTAAAGCGTACTTATCATGATGAAACTCTGCACAGATAATACATACTTAAATTACATAATTCCCTGATTCAGAAAATCTTGACAGAATATGTTTCAAATTACTAGCCCAAGGCTGTAAAAGTAGATAATATCAAAATTGCCAATGGATTACAGAAGTCTTTTGCCTCCAATCTCATGATTAATCCACTAATATTGTTTATTACAGGGAATTTTAATTCCGATTCTGTTCTCTTTATATTCCATAATACTGACTTGAAATACTAGTTACTGCTCTTATTTTTATGTCAGATGATCAGAGTAAAATTCCCCTAACCATAAGCAAATAGAACTGTTACTTGCTGATGGTAGTGTGGAATATTACACGGGACTTCCAATTCAGCTCCAAACCTGCAGTTTACTAAGTTAATGCTTCAGATACCATGGATGGTTCATCAACCACACAAGGTGCAATAACAGCGAATTTAATTTAAAGTTTAATCTATTAAAGCAGTACTTAGGTATAACAGTGACAGGCTCCAGATAAAAGAAAAAAAAATGTTTGCTGTTACTCAGAGTACATTCTCACACTTTCTCCTGTTTGCTCTTGCCACTTGCACAGAAAACCTTATTTCCCTCTCAGATGTTCAGACATTGGTGCACTGAGATTTTATATCATTACCCAGGCTGGTGGGTCTTTCAAGCAGAAATCCCTTCTCAAATACAGCAATACTTCTCCTACCAATTTTAGTATCTGTAATACCGACAGGAAACATTAATATCAGGCTAAAAAAAATCTGTAGTGTCAACATTTTGAAGCAGAACTGCTTACGTTAAAATCATTACCAAGAGAAATTGGTGTATGCACTGACATTAAACATTGTAAAGCCACATTCATTCTTCTAGGAGAAAAGCTATATATAGTGGATCATTTTTTAGAAATAGATGCACATTTAACAGCAAGATTGTTTTTCTATTAGCATAGCAAATATAGCCAAAAAAGATTCTGGATGGAAAACTGCAGCAGCATCTGGGAATTTGGTGGAGCTGATCTGCTGAGATACAAGTCACTGAAACAACAGTGTGAATATATGCCCGTTCATTTCTCAGGTAACTGTTGGTTATTTCCATGTCCGTTCTGGTGATTATGAATTATTTATGCTCAATCCATGGTTCGTTATAGCAATTGTTCAGTAAGCGGATAGTTAAAAAATGTTTAAATGCACACAACAGGAACGTGACTAATGCTCAAAGGAAAAACAGGTTTGGGGACATCAGATTGGTTTTGCATCCACTGAAACAGGAACACAGCATGCAGAAATCTGCATGCAGATTCAGCATGCAGAAATATGTACACACACATACCTGCATAGTCTACATGTACATGCATGCATATAGGCATGCTTCATAATTACCTGCAGAGGTAAGATATATAACTACAGCGATGTCTTCATTTGATTTTACAAGCAATAGAGAAAACCTTTGAGTATATAGGCACTAGTCTATGATGAATACGTACAGAACAATGCACTGAGAGAACGCACATCCTTACGCAGATCCAGAAGATGTCATTGCTGGTTTATAACATCAGGTCAGGATAGTATGCTGACCTCACTGCTGGCAGATTGAGTCTGCCTATATCAATGAAAAACTTATCCATAGATCTCAAAGCACTTTATAAAGATGGCTAGGTATTATTTAAACTCACAGATGTGTAGAAGATATGTCTAAACACATGCAGTGAGCTTAAAGTCTCTAACCACATGCAACTAATCATGCCATCCTTCATGCAACGACCCTAATTGAGATCTGGTCCTGAAATCCCATTTAGTTTCTCTTTCTGCGGCACCCTCTTAAACCTGAGGTAGTCTTAAATCTGCTCTCACCCCTTTCCTGACTGCCAAATGTAAGAAGTGAACTGAAGTCCCTCTGTACGTGGGAGGAGACTCAACTCACGAGGAAAATTGCCAGACGTCAGGCAGGACGTAATTCATGGCCACAAAGAGACAGGAGAGACTTCCGAGTGTGCCTTTAGCAATAGAAATGAGTGACCAGAGTGACACTTGCATAAGAAGATTTAAATACTTGCTACTTTTCATGCCAGAAAGCAAAACTGTGCTCTTGAAAATGGATATATTCAAGGCAGATCACACGCACTGGTTTGAAGGCAATGGTGAGGAAATAATTTTCTTAGATAGAAAACAGGTGTCATGTTAAATATGGACGTTCTATATAAACAGAGATTGGTCACAGTAAACAGTCAGCAAGTGTTCAAATCTACCCAAAGTTTACTTGTTTACTGGATCTTTTGTTGCCACCTGAAGCAGTTTTTCCACATTGCTTTTATTATACAAAGGTGTGTGTGGAGAGGAGAATATGAAGTAGAAAAACACTGTAATACTCTATTTTACTTGGCTGAATGAGAAATGCAGTCCCAGCCTTGGAATACATGCAGGATATCATGCTGAAACATTCAAAATAGTTCAGCAGCTACTTCCCAGGTACAACCCACTCAGTTGTCACTGTTCTGGCGAGCTCCTCGGGGACATCAATTCCTTCAGTGGAAACAGATGAGTTAAGCTCAGTGGGTGCACAGATGACCACTTCTTGTCACAAAACCAGTAGCACCGCTCAGTGGGAGAGCCGACCTGCAGCTGCCAGGGCCTCCTTTGGCCCACAGGCGTTTCCTGTCCGCAGAAGTGCTACTTCTGATGAAAATGCCTCTCTCCTCCAATATACCCGCTCACATTCCCTTGTAGCCCATATAGGGCTCTAAGCTCAAAGGTTAGGTAGCAATTTGTACTTCATAGAGTATGTTTTAGAGAACTTCCTCAAATAATCATGTTTCTTTTTCCCATATACCACTTCACTACCTGGTGCACTCATCATCCTGCCTGATTTGCAGCTGAGTGCTCTGACAGCACTTCTATATTTCCTGGAAGCTCATTTTCTTGGAAGCATTTAAAATAATTCCACCAACATTGACATTAAAGTAGGCTCAGTTATCCAAAAAAAGGCTACAGTGGCTTTGGTTTGCTTACTCACTTGCAAATAAATAGCTATGTTTTATCAGATACCATACCCAGAGTGAACAGAAGAAATGATTGAAAATTCGGTAACATTTACTAAGCTTCACATCTAACTGTATTTCCTACATTCCTAATTTGGTATAGATCTGTAAATCTATACTTAGAGATACCTGTCTCTGATAGCTCTGACAAAAACAGCACAGCCACCAGAAATACCACTTTATTCAGGTTATCCAAATCTGTATAGGTACTTGCCATCTACCGGACTGTGAGATGGTTGTGTTAAGTATGTAAGTCCTAGTGGTATTAGGCAAAAAGGAGATACAAAAAATTTAGACATACTTGCCACAATATGATAGGAAATAAAAAAGGAAAGATATGCATAATATATGTTAATAGTTAAAAAAGAATCTGCTAATCTTTTAATACTTGTTGATTTCTGACAAGCCTTTTCCTCCTATAACTGCTGATATCATCTTTAGCAGACATTAAAAAATAAGTCCTACATCTTCTGTGCAGCTGCTTTACTGTCAGGACTGGCCTTACACAAAGCGGGAAAAACTGGGAACCCTTCTGCTCTGGATTTGTATCTGAACAAATAAACAAAAATTAATGTCTAAGTGCTACCTGTAACGGTGCAAACTTGTTTCTGCAACTGTGGCTCATACTGACTTGCTTATTTATAGTAGGAGTGATCCACCTCCTATCACTACAAATGGGAACTACAGAAGTAAAATGAAAGGTGGCACAAAAGTCTATTCTGGTTCCTATGTCCCTATACATTTTATAGATGTGACATTGCTGTTTTAATCAGTCTATACCATATGCATAGACAAATACCCGTGTATCCTTCAGTTTCCTTAGATCCTTCAAAAAAACCCATAAAAACAGGGAGGGCCAAGTGCTCCTCAGTTTCCATGGAGAGGAACAAGGTAATACAAAGACACAGGAAAATTCACCGTTTGTCTCTTGTTTTTATTTCTACCTCCCCTGAAAAGCTGTGAATTTCACATTGCATAGCGGTTAGAAATTGGAGAGTAACACCTGGTGGATGGAGAGGGAAATAAATGTCACAGTTCTGTGCACAGGCCAGTACAAGCTTTATTATTAGCACATACACAATGTAATCTACAATTGCCTTTCAAATGGGAATCGTGAGAAAACACGTTAAATACTCAATAAGGTGCTATTAGTGATTGTGCAAGTTAACAAAGACCACACCAGAAACAGAGGACAGATATGGAACGAGGCATACACAGTATGTGGTCAGTATGTGTCCGTTTATCCCGAGAGGCTGTATTGACACGCTGCTTCTGTACTCCACCCCCTTTGGCAGAAACAGTACGTATCTTCACAAGAATAGTGACAGAGCGCCTGCGCATATTGACTGAATGGAGCAAAGCATGGATAACAAGCGGTTGTGAAAACTCGTGGTGGATGAGCACAAAGCTTTATAAATAGCTATAGCTGCAGAAATATACTGGGCATAGGACTCTCCCTCTCCTTTTCTGTGTTGAAACTTTATAATCTCATGAATCTGCTAACAAATTAAACAAAGGTGTTTGTTACCACATGCACAGTTAATTAAAAGTACAAATAAACTGTAGGTAGCAGAATCAGGAGGGGCTGTGTACGTAGTCTTTTCCATTATCGAGGGTGATGCAGAAACTTTGGGAGGCATGGTGCAGAGGCACCTGAGCTGGTTCCACTGCTCCAGCAAAGCATCTCCTAGGATGAGGAAGAGCAATGCAGATGTTTACGTGTAAAGGGTATATGAGTAATGGAAGAGTTACAGCCTGTTAACAGTAATGATGGCTGTATACTATATCACTGTACCTATCATAACAAACATTAGCAGCTATGTTTCTGAAGCATGACATACACAGGACATAAGCAATCTGGCAGAATACAGAGCATTACTTAGCTATCCTGTTGAGACTATGGTAAGGCTCCTGCAGTGTTCCCCCGCACAATGTTGGAATAATACATGTTACAGGTTTGCCGGGGACTTCAGTAACTGCACTATTAAGGTGAAAGATATAATTTTAAGCTGTTTAAATTTAGAATGTCATTTTTAACTCCACCCATCTGCTAAGACCATGGAGAATACGGCAAAAACATACCTTGGGAGGATGGAAGGGGCAGCATTGCAATACAACACCGGTTCAGACTGGACTCTACTGTACTGGAGATCCTCACCAAATTGAAAGCAAAATGTTTCGTAATCCATAGGATCCATGTAACAAGAAGAGATATGCACCCACTCAAGGAAGATATTCCCCTTTGCAAAAGAAGGAGAACCTAGCCCAAACTGTTACATAAATATATTATGGTAGGAACATTACCACAGTTCTGCCTCTGTTAATATGAAGGATAGTCCATATATTAAATAGCAAATGGACAAGAGAAAGAGAAAAATACGGAAAGAAAGAAACCAAGAATGAAAAGGACAAAGCTAAAAAAAGGAGTTCTTGCTTCAAACTAAGGAAAAGGTTGCTGATTAAAACTGAACACCAAGTCACATGGGTATCTGAAAAACACTGAAAAGAGATTTCAAGCACAGCATTCTTGGTATATCCTGTCTGTATTTTTACAAGAAAGACACAGCTGAAGACATGATTGCAATATAAATGATGTCAGAATATGGATAATTATTGTGAAAGAAGAACATTTTTGTTAATGTAGAAAACAAAACTTTCAGTGCTGTGCCAGCAACAAGTATCTGTAGTGCGGCTAAGGCCTTTCTTACATCTGTTTCCAAACATTTATTTTTTAACAGAAACAGCCTGCAAAAGCAGGATATGTTCCATTTTTGTGAAGAAATCTACCTTTCAACAAAGCGTCCTAACTCTTTTTTTTTTTTTAATTACTTCTTGAGTAGTAACAATCATAATTGATTCCTTACACTTATCTATCCTGCATATTGGCACATGATTGTCAGGAACAACCCCATCAACCATATATTTATAATATTTTTTCACTGATATAGCATCCTTCATCTGAGATTCTCAAGGCTTTTCACTATTGTAGAAAAGTATTTGATTATGGATGAGAAAATGAAGGCACAGGAAATGATGGTTTGGACAACAGTGTCTCCCTGTGGCACCGTAACTGTCACTGTTCTTGCTTGTTTGTTAAACATCACTAGTGAACAATGCAAAAGCCAAGAAAATAAGGAAGTTATTGTCCTTGCCCTTGTATTTATAACTAGGGACTCTGTTTATCAAACACATTAGAATATACAAAATATTCCTCAGAGTATTAGAGTATTTAAATCATCACAAACACACACAACCAAATGAGATTGGCTATATTATATTGCAGGTCTTTTCTTTATCCTCAGGACAACCAGTGTACCTGCAAACAACCTACATAAAGCCAGGACCATACTGGTCTGAAATGGTACATCTCAGGGTGGAACCAGTGGTCCCAATTTCATTATGGTACTGAATGGAGTATTAACATACATGTTTCCTGAGTGTTTTCAGATGTTCAAATACTAAATTCCCTGTATATAATCTGTATGATTAATTTGGACATTCTAAACTTGAAAACTGTGGTTTTGATTAAAGAAGATTTATTCCATACTTCATAGTCGCAACCTAGGTACTTCCTAGAACAATGATAGCTTACAGTAAACACACAGACTATATACCCTGTAAAATCTGTGTACACTACTCAGGCAGTTGCATTTGCTTCTACCGCTTACAGCTAGATCCATAAATACTGTTCCATAAAACATCCAAAGAGCAGAAATACAGCATATTTCAGCTTTTTTATGTGTCTGATATAAATGCTCATGTTTAAGTTTCGTTTTGTAACTTGGGATGCTGAACCAAGGTTGTTCATTTTGTGATCTGGGTTGAACGTGGAGGGTTTCAGACAGTTCTTGAAGCACTAAAAAAAATGATGAGACAGTTCCAAAATGAACAAGATTTAGAAGCCAGCAGTCAGTATCTCTCCTGGTTGCAAAATATTGCCACCATGAAAAAGGGGGTCCCAGGAAATTCTCAGTTTAGTAAGGGTAAGGAAAGCCTAACACATGCTGAAGTACACAGTCCATGAGTGGAAGACTGAAGATCTAAGAAGCAAAAGCTCCAGAGGCAGCTTTCTCTGCTGTGAAGAAACTCGAAGGGTTCAGCAGCACCTTTGTAGGTTTTTCAGACAGAGCCATTTCCTACTAAAAGCAGACCTATGACTATTCTGTAAAGAAAAGACTAAACTGGAAGATTGCACACGACTGTCTGCTATCTCAAGGCACTGATCTGGATGGAAATGCAAATGGCAGCAAAGAAAGGTTTAAGTATAAAATACTTTAGTCTGTCTTATCTTGAAACTTTTAAATATTTTTTGTTTGTTTGTTCTGCTTCTGGTATTACCCAACCTCCCAGTCATTCATGCACCCAATATGTAAGTTACACCAATTTACACTCACTTTCCAAACTGTAACTTTCACACAGACTCCTTCTCTGAATTAGGGTAAAAATGCAGGAATAGATGTCATTTTTTCTCAATGGCTGGCATTTCTACAAAAGGCAGAATACTGCTATCTGTAATTCTTCCCTATAGAGCTGGGCAATTTCAGTTTTCTATTTTTTTCTAAAATCCTAGAATTTCACCTACAGTATTATAATTTAGAATTATCTCTATGCAGCTAAGCAAGTTCAATAGTCATTTATTTTCATTTAACCAGAAAATCACATTGGTGTCACTTTTAGTAGTCAGTTGTTTATTGCTTTAACAAGGAGTACTGTGAGAAAAATGTTGCTGCTTGTGTTTCCTCTTTGTTAGTATCAGTCTCTAATGCACCCAGCTCTCATTTGCTTACTAGGAAAAGATTTCACCTTTGTCAGCACTGCAAAGCCCATACTGTTGTGAAAAAGCAAACTGCAACCTATTCAGACTCCTGCACCATCAGCAAAGCTTTGGGCTAAGTTCTCCTGATTGTGATGCTCAGTTATACTGGGCAGTCCCTTGCTTTGGAACAGAGGCTGTGTTGTCACAGCAGCATAAGTTCGCTGGTGTTTAACTCTTCATTGTAACAGTTCACTTGAAGGCAATTTCAGCCTTCAAAGAAATAGAATCATAGAATCATAGAATGGCTTGGCTTGGAAGGGCCCATCAGAGGTCATCTAGTCCAACCCCCCTGCGGCGAGCAGGGACCCCTTCACCTACGTCAGGTTGCTCAGAGCCC
>JAVKLA010000024.1:19352620-19366040 GCA_034782735.1 Sagittarius serpentarius | reverse complement strand
TGCCGCGATGTCTGACAAGGAATTCATGGGGGCCCTCAAAAACGGAGACTTGGATGAGGTGAAGGACTATGTGGCCAAGGTAGGAGGCGGAGGCGGCGAGGGCCTGGGGTGGGCGAGGCTGCGCCGTGGGCTGAGGAGGGAGGATCGTGCACCGACCCCTCCTTGGGGCCCGCCGTTCGGGGGTCGGCCGAATGGGGCTGGGGGGGTGGCCGGAGCCGCGACCCGCCTGGGGAGGGAGACCCTGAACTTCTTGCGGTGGTGAGGGTCCGGGCGGTAGGGCGCGCTTCCCCTCCCCCTCCCCGCGGCCCTCCCGGCCCCCGGGCTTCCTCCTTTCCTCGCCCGCCGCTCCGCGCCCCTCCCGGCCCCCAGGCGACCCCCGTGCATGCTGGTGAATTTATCATCTGTCGGTACGTGAAACTTTCTGGATTGGTGGCCGGTATCCTAGTCCTGCCTCGCGGATCTTACGTGTGTATGCATATGTGTGGCCTCGGTTTGGTTAGCTTTCCTCGCTGCCGCAGGGCTCATCCTTAATAGGGCGATGCTAAGCTACCGGGTGTGTTGAGGCTTAATTCATTAACCTTCTGTGAAGTGTTTTGGTATCTAGTTAGGGTGAGTGCCACAGGACCAGCAGTGTAATGAGTGAAGAGTCTTCAGGTACATTGTAGTGTTTGGAGGCTGGATTCTGTCCTCATTTGCCTTCAGTTGTCAATGAGGTTTGTGGGAAAAGTGCATGTACATAAGGGCAAGCTCCTGCTTCGGTGAATCCCTAGTGTTCAGGAATATTGTCTAGCAACTGTTACGTCAGAGCAGAGGCTTACATGTAATTTAGCTGTAATTAGATCTCTGAACAAGTTAATCGTTGTCTTTGAGAGCTTGACACATGCTGACATATCTTGCTGTGATGGCTTAAGTTTTTCCTACTCCAGTTGTCAACTTTGGTTGAAAGTTACCCAAACTTGTAGTGCTCTTGGCAAAAAGAAATGTGTGCAAGTACTTCCAGCTGCTTTAGTACAAAGTCCAACAGCTTAGCTTGACTAGTCTTCTCTGGTAATTTCAACTAAGCTGCTGGAGTTTACATCAAAGTGGCTGTGCATTCATGTGCTCTGCTCTGTCTGTAAAGTGCTAGAGGTGATAACTGGGAATAATAGTTATCCCACTCCAGCTGTTTGTTAAGGCTTGTGTGCCTGTGTCTATGTAATAAAGTTGGATACTGCATTGATATGTCTTATTTCTTCTCATCTTTGGGGGCCTCCAGAGTGTTTCAGCAGCAGATTTAGATTCTTGCTACAGCTTTTACAGGGATTCCATATGTATCTAGAGAGCTTACTGCACACTAGTGATTAATGGATCCTTGTGTATCTATTGCTGTGGCAGAAACTTTGGAAGTAACCATCTTGAGTCAGTTTATATCTACAAGATCACTGCAGTACTAATTACAAAGCGTTTTTATGTTCTCACTCTTCCTGAGTGGCATTGCAGCTCATGTAGCAAATGGATTTATGTGATCACTCTTCATCCGTTTCAGCACAAAGTCAAATACTTAGTTCTGTCTGCTACTGAAAGAGGTGTGAGCCAGCTTGGATGATGCTATAGTAAAGAGACTGGAGGGCATCATCTAGCTGCACTCATGAGGTAGAAATCCTTAAAAGAGAGATACTGTCTGTGGTTAGATGATTACAGTAAAAGCAGCCTACAATCCTTGAACAATCTTACATTTTAGAACTACTTCTAATATAGAAGGTGAATAAACTGTGGGAATTTTCTTATTTGTGACCTAATCTTGTTAATTTTTTTCCCCCACTTGCAAATATGCTTTCTATCACCAGCTGTTAAGCATCCTACTTGTCAGTAACACAAGAAGTCTAATGTTTTCTTGACAGATTGTGGGCTATTAAATTTCTAGCGTGGTTTCCTGTGGACACAAAGCTTATATGAGCAAGTTTTGACTGACCCTCTTCCTTCCTAATGGTTTGTTAATTTTTTGGCTAATTTTTGATAAGTTTTACAGGGGTACAGGTAGATACTGGTGGGGTTTATGAAACTAAATGAAGTAGAGGGAGGTACTTTCAGGGAAGAAAAGAGTACAAGAATGAGCTTATGTTTTACTGCACAACAGGAAATGTGCATTGAGGAGGGGCAAGAGAACTGTGTAAATCCTCTGACTGTAGGAGAAGCCTCAGTTGAAACTTCACATTTTTGTTTCCTAAATTAATGAAATATGTGAGGGCAAATCATGCTTTAATAGTTACAGTTCTCAAAAAAGTATCTTTTCCATGCTGCCTGTTCTCTTTTGACTGTCTTCCTTATCAGTTACATGGCTTCTGCTCCCTGCTGCTTTCCTGTTCTAAGTATGATTTAATGTTCAGGAATTTTACTTATATAAACTTTTCAGTAGTAGAAATTTCCTCTCCCTGTCATGTGTGAGGCAGTTTTATATGTCTTGCAGTCTGCATCTTCATAAATTTTTTTTTGTCTGTCTTCCTGAAACTTTTGATTTCCAATGTCTCGTTTGTTTTGTTTCTTGTTCTAGTCTTGTTTCCTCATTAACTGATTGGAAACTGTACAACTTTTAACTGTAATCCTGCAGTTTGACCTCTGGGCTTGTGTCATATCTGAATGGCAGGGCTTGAAATGTGAACTAGATGACCCTGGGCACTTTAAAAATAATAGTATAAATGGATGTCATCAGTGAGGCTGTAAGGGTTGAACTCTGGTAATCAGTCACAGCTTTTCTTCACTTGTGTGTAATAAGCTGTGGAGGTTCTGTCTTTGGAGTCATTAGTATCTCTTTTTGTCATCTCAGATTTGGTTAGTAGGAAGTTAGCTTAATGGTGCTCAGACTTTGATTCAAAACAGCAGGTGAAACTTAAAGTATAATGTGAAAACCTTTCTTTTCAATGACATGGTTTATCCTCTTTAAATAAAGTTTCTGCCACTTCAACAGTTCCTGGACAAAGAAAGGATACAGAGGCAGGGAAGAGTCTCTATTTTCATTTTATGTATTTCTATGTGAAGAGATATTGCATTCTCCTAAAGATGCTTTCTTCAGAAAGCATCTTTCACAGAAACAGAAGTTCTGAGGGGTGGCAATGAAACAGACAAATGCCAAATGATACCGCTTTGTTGCTTAGCAAAAGAGATCTTAGTGCTGCCAGTTTGTGCATTTAGAAAACATTGTTGGCTCCTAATTGATAAAAATGTGAAAGGTTATTTGTATAGTTTGAATAGTCCTGTAAAACTTGTTTCTTTTTTGTAAGAAACAACTTATTAGTATGTATGTTTCTTGACTTGTAATTGTGACAGCTTTTTCTTTATGGTAAATGTTAATTTCTATTGAAGTACTGCATTTAGTGTGTTATGCTAGCAGTTAAGTATGGTGTCATCTATTTTTGTGATGACTAGATTAAAAAGTAGTTTTTACTGTTTGCTTTCTTTAATATCTTACTTTTGAATATGCCCAGCATATGTTGGCTTCAGAGGTGTCTTTGCAGGAATTGAAGGGATTGAAGGAATTCTGCATTCTTCCCACGTACATCCACTCAAATTTTTAAAATTCCCCAAGAAAGCAGAAGCTTTCATGGGAACAGATGAATCAAATGTGCAATTGAAGGGGTGAGGAGGGCCCACGCAGATTAGAGAAATTTGGTTCCCTCAAGGGAGGGAACAGGGGGGTAAAAAGTACTAGTTAGAAGAAGAGGAGAGTATACTAAGCCTGTAGAACTTCTTAATGTGAATGGTGTTTACTCTTTTTCCTTTTCTTTATCCTCCTGATAAGCTGTACAATTGCTTAAAAAGACTTGTCTATCAACATGTACATGTAATGTTTCCAATCAGCAGTGGATTTCTCAGGCTAAGTATAATTCCTGTTCAATCACCAGGCACAAAGTTTTTGGCAAGATAAACTTGGATTTGTAAGAAAGAGGTTACAATAAATGTTTGTTCTAAGTAATGTCATCTCCCGTAGCTTAACTGAGAATTCCTCACTTCATTAGCTGCTGTAATCTTCTACATTGCTGCTTCCTAAACATACCACTGCTTGCAGTTATATTTGGTAAATCAACTAACCTAATACTATAAGAAGAAAGGACAGTCAACCAAACTGGAAGCACCAGATTTTTACTGCTGAGAGGACTGGGAGGTTGAAGTGATGGTAGGCTGTGAAATGAATGTTTTTAGAAAGTATGTGTATGCTGTGCTTGCCTAGGAGGCATTTCTGGTGCAAAGTCTTGTTTTTTAAATAACAGCACAACCAACCAAAACAAACAAAACCAAATCCCTAGGGGACCTTCAATAATTTGGCTAGAAAACAGCAACTACCTGTGCATGCTTCACAAAATTGTGGTACTACAAACAGTCTTGCAGTTCTTTGGGATATAATGATGTTTGAATACATGTCTTGAGAAATGAGGGAAACTTGATTACTGCAAAACTAACTGGAGAGACTAAAACAAAAACATTGTTTAGAAATACCTTTTTGAAATGGAGGTAGCAGTCAGGGGTATAGTTAAGGTCTAAGTGTTGTGAAAAGAGAAAATACTTAAATATGTCTGTAAGAAGAATTATTAGAATGGAGAAATAAATAGCTTTTAACTTTTGAGGGGTAACCTCTATTCTTTTGAGTGCCCGTTGAAATTACTTACACTTCAGGAACAAACTAAATGAAAACGAACACATAAATGGTCATTATATATGGGTGGATTACTTGAGTTACAGATTAACCATACCATGGATACATTGAAATCATAGAACTGCTTGGGTTGGAAGGGACCATGAAAGGTCATCTTGTCCAGTGCCCCAAATGCACCTTGTCTCGCTATGTTGTGTGCTGAAGTGCCCTTCATTATTATGGGTACGTTGGTACCTAGATTGCCTCTGGTTCGGAAGTGGTTTTCTTGCTCTTAAGTGACAGGGAGCCTGAAAGCCTGGCTGGATTACAAGACAGTGTGAATATACCTCAGTAGTTTGTCCAGGAGCATATCAGGGTTAGCACTGACCTGGGAGCTGCTGGACTCAGTTTATCCCCTGTGGAGCCTCTTAGGTATCTCTGTATTGCGGCTCCTCAGTGTTATGCCAACACTTGTACTATGTGGGTTTTTCTTTATCTGGAGTATTCTAGGCCTTCTGTTATTTTCCTCTTGATTACTGTTGAGTGTGCTGGAGTGTGATTGCTGAAGATACAGTTTTGTTTTACGGCTTAGTTCTACTTAAACTTGGTGTTCAATTTACGTTTTGTGAATTTGAACATGATGGCCTAAACCTTTCTTTTGTGAAACAAGACAGTTGCTTGCTACTGTAAACTGCTATTAGCAGGTTCCATGTCCATGGTAGAGTTACTTTTAACTGAAATGCCATGAATGTACTAGAAAATCTTTTGGAAGAACACAGCATCGCAGCTACTTTTTAGTAGGGGGTACAATAAGACATGAAGTTGATGAAAAACACCTTTTCAGGATGGCTAATTAATTTCCCCAGTCTGATCCAAAAGAGTCTGAGGAGATGTGGTGAAGAATTGCTCACAAATATTAATAGTTTGTGCATGAGTTCTTTAAGTAGTTTATAGGAACAGCATGGAGTAACAAACTCACCTGTAAACCTGGCATTGTGGTGGAATGTATGACTTGCTGACTGAATATCCCAGAATTCTCAAATCTGTCCTTTCATGAAGGTACAGATATTACTGATTCTGAAGCCATTTTCATTTGAAATGTAAATGGAGTTCATAAAACTGGTCACAAACCTGGAACTGCTAAATGTAGTTGTATTTTTGAGATGTTGATGTCAGGCCTATAAGCATCTTGTGCATTCAGTTGGCTTCTGTGCTCTGAAACTCGTGGTGGCTTTAAGAGATTGCCTAAGTATTTGACTCATGTTTGACTTCTATGCTTAAATAAAAAATTAAGTACTTCTTATTTGTTTCTGTTTGGGCTAATTGGTGTTTGCTGCAAAGAGAGAGTGATCAAAATCAGATTTTAATAAGACATTGAATTTAAATTTTTGTTGCTGAAAGTTTTACTAATGTATTCCATTCTCTAAATTGAAAGCGAATTTTATCTATGCTGTGAATATATCCTGTTTTGTCTGAGTTTGTGGTCATTAGCATATGCATTACTAAGTATGACAGTACAAAGTTAGGAATAAGTTATGAATAACAAGCAGAGAATTCAGTGGTGTGAGGAAAATATTTACTTCTAGTACTGCTTCTTCCCACCCTCCCTTATTCTAACATCAGTTTTCCCTCTTGTATCAGTTTTATCTTTACTAAATCCTTGCTTTTCAAGCCTCGCTCTTGTCTTCCAATTTAGTTAGTTAATTTTGATTTCAACAGGAGGCCATATGGAAGATGAGCTAAGCTTTCTAAAAGTCCAGGAGAACAGTTCTGCAGTGGTTTGTATTCTGTCTTCATTTGGAATAATATGTGGAAAGTTGTGTTAGTTGTGAAGGTTATGCGTTGAGTGTTGACTTGGGTACTGTGGAATTGGTGAGTCATGCAGGCCGCATAAGTAAAAATACTGAACCAGTGCATCTTGCAACAGTGTCAAAATGAGTAAATAAGGAATCCACTGGACAGTTCTCAATAGACCAAACAACTTCTATATGCTTATTCTGAAGGAGCATATGCTTAGCTGTTAAGATATCAGGACCTGAAGGTCAAAATGTTCTACCCAAGTTTAAGCAGACCACAGTGGACTCAAATGCAGGATTCTCAAGTCCAAAAATTTTTGAGATGTAAAGGCTCTTTAAAGGTGTAGATGAAAGGTTGGAAGATAAAATTTAGGAAAGATACAGAAAGCCAGTGGATGTGTAAAAATGTATTGCTTAAATCACATTCATTTTTATGTGCATACCCAGCTGAGTGTTCTTAGCAGGATTTTTATGGTTATGTTTATGCTTGTTTGAAGTTCTGAATATGTGTCCAGACAAAAGTGTGAACAAATTTACTTCTTTGTACCTAATTTGCATGCTTCCAAAGTTGAAGGTTTGTATCAAATTATTCATAATTTTTCTTCCCTCCCTAGCAAAAGCTCCACCTTGAATGTTGTATTTACCAGCCAATACAATTCTAGGGAAAGAGGCAGTTGTCACTTGTGTAGACAGATCTATTACTAGCACAAAAGTGTTAGCTGGAATTAATAAGTGCCAATAACTGACAAATTGTTTTTCTTACAAGTTGCAGTTTCAGCAGTTTTGAACAATTACATGTTTTTCTGCTTTAGCTTGTTATGAGGAGGGGTAGGTACAAATTAGCACAGCTTATATTAAAAAGAGTTTGAAATCTTTCTTTGATGTTGGTTATGCTGTTGGCTCTTTTTACTGCAAATTGATGCTAAAGTCTATGTTGATTGTGACCACCAATGGCAAATTCTGCAATCACACGCCAGAGAGGGGAGGGAATAGTAGTTTCCTTTAAATGTTTAAGGGACTTCTATCTGTGTTGCTCTCTCACACAGTGAAGATCTGTAGCTCTCTGAATTGGAAAGCAATCGGTATTAATAAATCCTATTGAACAAGCTACACTTACTGTCTTAATTCTCAGTTTGACTGGAATATACTTGTGTGTGTTTTGTTTTGTTTTTTTTAAATAAAGGACAGCAAATAACTTGATGTTATCCTGAAAGCAGTTGAAATCCTGATGAGGGAGAGTAGGAAGGGAAGGAGAAATACAGTTTAGTAAACACATAATGCGTATGCACATGGATATACCTTCAAAGTAGCTTGGGGGACTTGGGATTTGGTGCTTTTTAGCACTTTGCCCATTTTTACAGTCTTTATTGGTCTTTTGTATGCAGTGTAATTCTGTAGGTCAGTACAGATATGTAAAATGCCAAGGGTTATTGCATTTCTCCAAAGAATTTTTCTAACTTTCTTGCTGCAACAAGAATTAGAGTATGGTCTAGATTTTTGTCTTTGCTTATATACATTGCTGCCTTCCTCATTGGGTACAGGCCAAAAGGGAAATGGTGAAATTATTTTACTTAGCCTTCAGCTACACTTTGAAAATCAAATAGAGTAATTGCATGCAGTGGCTAATAAGCTGAACAGACCAAAACATCACTAGAAAGGTATTCTGGAGATTTGCCTGTCATACTTCCAGCCAAAGTTCAAAGAATATTCTAAAGTGTATCTAATTATAGAGTCAGTTTATAAAACAGAATTGTGTGCTCAAAGTTTTAGCTAAGATCAAGTCTTGATAATTATTGTTGAGTGACTGATACTTTCTTTCCCCAAACTCCAGGAATTTATGAACTTGCTTTTAATACACTTGTGGCCTATAAATTAGTGATTAGCTTCAAGGAGGAAAGATGAGCTGGAAGGCCATTTATGGACAGCTCTATCTTTTGTCTCAGAACAGTTACCATCAACATATCTCTTCTAAACAGATTTGTTAATGATGCTAGGAATGCAAATACCATAGGCAATAAATGTTTAAAAAAGATTTCTATGTTTGTTCAGGAACACTTGCAGTACTTGATTCAGGTAATGCAATTAGGAGGAGGGGGTTTCAAGTCCTTACATAAAAAAGATGGGTCAGGAGAGTTCCTGTGAGGCGAGATCTGCGTTTCTATGTATGCCCTGTATAAAAAAATTTTTCAGGATCCTTTGTATTCAAGTGAGGTGTTTGGGAGAATCTTTATTTCTTGGATTGCTGATTTCTCAGTAACTTCAATAGTAGTAATAACTCTTCCTTGGCTAAAGAGATGCATATTTAGCATGGTTTAAAAAACTTGAATTTGGCCTGTAATAAAGCATTAATTATCTGTTACTTAAATTTGTCTTGGAGATAGTGACTCAACAGTAAATACATTTAACTTCAAAGTATGTTCCTTTAATTAAAGTATGACATGAAATAGTCTTTAGTACCGTTCTTGTGGCAAGTTATTAGACTGTATTTACTAAAGCATTTTCACCAGTAATTCCTGTTGAAATCTGGAGAAAATAGCTTAGCTTTTGTAGACGGATTATTTAAATTATAAGAGTGCAATATCAATATTGGTAAGTTTTAATAGAAGTATTACAGTGAAGCTGAATACTCCAAGTGTATATAATTGGTCTACAGAACCATTCTGTGGATGTTAATGCATTCTTTTTTTTAAGTATATACTGCTTAGAAAGCCACATTTATTTTATGGATTTACAAATAGCTTTTCTGATCATGTTTTTTACTTCCAAGTTTTGTTTTTGCATGATTCCGATCAACTGCTTCAGCATGTCACAAAACTTCTAGAACTCATTAATACAGCTTTTGATATTTCATATCTTCTTATGCATTGCTGTGTGAAGAAAAAGACAATGTGCTCAGGAAAAAATGCGTGTTAATCTTATATGAATACTTATTTAGAAGCTAAGCTTCATTGCTTTGGGTTTGACGGAACACTTGATCGTGCCTTGGACATATCCTTTGTTCAGATTCTAGAGAAGTAAGTCATGCTTAGGATGCTAATCCCCCATTGTAACATTTAAATTCAGTATTTTTTAACTATAGCAGAAATTTTTTGAAGATATACTCATCTTCCTGTTTATTCTCTCATATCTTCATGATGGAGCACTACCTTCACTTTGAGAACTCGGATTTATTATTGTGTGTGGGTTTTTTTTATTATTGTTAGGTTTTAGATCATGCATAGATGTCAAAATATCAAGCTGTCATCTACTGAAACTGAAACCCAATAGCTGGTGCCTACTGTTCTCCTAGAAGGAAAACAGTCACTTCCTGTGCATTCTTTGGACAACTTGTGCTGAGGATTTTAATACAGATGTTCATGTTGGGGTTCTTAAATGAAAATGCTTTAATTTGGAGCTAGCAACTAAGTGCAGACTGGATGGTTAACTTTTGGAGCAATGATGTAATGATGGAAATAGCCTGAATCCTATTACTAAACCTTTGGATTGCTTTATCCTTGAACTTTTGTATTTTATTCTAATACAAACTTACTGGCACCAAGGAAGTGAAGCATGGTACAGTGTGTTTTTATCTCTTCAAACCTGCTTTCAGAATTCCATGACTAGATGATCTGACATGTTAAGCTTGAGTTTGTGTGAAACTACATGAACAAGTGTTTTGTAGATTTTTCTGTTTTGATAGTGTCATCTGTTGTCAGTGTATTGATGGTATAGTACTGAATTACTGAACCTCATCTGATTTCTGGTTTAAGTATGGTTGATGCCTGCTGTTCAGCAGTGCATCTGGCACCCATGTGGCCTGGAATATTTTCTGCTTAGTATACCCTTAGAGTGGGTATCATCCAAATCAGATTAAAATGCAGTGGTGTTAAAACATGGAGTCTGGCCAATCACTTCTGGAAGGAAAACCCTTTTAGGCCAGCTCAGTGTTGCCTGTGAAAATGGAGACTGTGCTGTGTTCAACGGATACAGTACTTAACACATCTCTTTAGGGCGAACATTAGTTTATGTCAAATTAAGGTATACAGTCATTAGATCTGTCTCTGATTTCTTAAGAATTAGTGGTTAAATGGTTTTATTTTTGGTTGTGCCCCCTGTATCATGTCTGATAGACAAGCCCTAGTGCTATAACTAAAGCATTTTGACTTTAATTCCAAATTCTAACAGCTCTTCTAATCAGCAGTAGCTTAGAAAGTGATCATCAACTGTTTCAGTTTATGATCTAGAATATTTAGCGCACTAACATTCATCAGTTACAGTAGTACTTTGGACAGAGAGGCTCTTGTTAGAAGTAATACCTTTGTCTGCAAAGCAGCTTATTCTGTCAGAACTAGTTGCTGCGATTACTCTGACCTGTTGCCTAACCAAGAAGCAAGTGCTTTTGGACAAAACTTTTAAATAAGTGCTCATAAGAGCTAAGAGAAGTTGCAAAACTGGTCCCTGCATTCCTGTTTTGTCACTTGCTAATGCAAATAGCGAGTGGTTTCCACTATTTCTCACTCAAGTCTTAGATTAAGGATTTGGGAGAGAGAACAACTGTTTTCAATAATGCACATATTAGACACATCTCTGAAGCTGGGATTGTAGCACAAGTTTCTAGAAGCAGTAGCTAGAAAATGGCAGGTTCATTACTGTTCTACAGAACAACTTGTGTGTCAGGTTTGTTTGTCTCTAAAAATGCTGATACAACAATTGAAGCACAGATGGCTCTAGCTCAGTTTATATAGCAGTTGTTTCTGGAATTGTATTCTTTTGACTGAGACAAAGGACTTACGATTGCATTTGATTATGGTGGATAAGCTAGATACTTGTTTACCACTAACAACAAGCATACTTTTCAGGTTTTATTTAAGTATCTTTTTGTTGGCTTAAGCCAAAATAAGTGTAGGGGTGCTTATAAAAGCTTTTCAGAGTACCTTAAATACCATATCAAGACAGGCAAAATCCATCATCAGGTTCATAGTTCATTTTCTTAACTTCTGTAGACCCAAGTATTGGTGTTATCATTAGCAGGTGAGGCTTCTATCAAAGTAGAGAATTGCAAAGTAGATACCCATTTTAAACATACTTGGACATCCACATCTGTCTGTTCTGATTGTAGAACTTGCCGCAAAATGCCAACTGGAGAGACATGCTATCATCAGAACAGATACCTCTTTTTGATAGATCAGTGATGGTCTTTTAGCGGGGATATTATGCTAAAATGCTTTGAGTAGCCTTTTTTCAGCTTTTTAAATACTGCATCTGAAATGATGTCACAAGCAAAACTAATAGCGAAGACTAGATGAGGATCCAGAATAGGAATGAAAACTTGCTGCTGCTGTCGGCAGCCTCTTCCAGAGAGATTTAACTTCTCGTATTCAAAAAGTTCCCTTGTCAACATCTGTTAACTTGATTTTGCTTTTTGATCATTATCTACAGGATTTCTTGTGGATGTTTTTGCTATTTCTGTTTGTTTCAGTAAGATGTGATAAGAGGAAGGTGTAAAGACAGCTTGTCCCAAATATTCCCCAAAGCATACAGAGTAGAGAGAAGACAGCTGGTAGAAAATTCCTTGTTGTTCCATGTTATGAAATTTAGAGGACAGGGAATAAAAAAGCCGGCAGTGTCAAAAAAGCGTTATTAAATATCTCTTACTGTGAACACGAAGATAATTAGTAGAAAGGCTTAGCTAATGCGTTGCTCTCAGTCGTTAAACAAAAACCAAAGAACTTCTAGGTCTTCTGAAACTCTCCAAGTGGAAAGTAGTTATCCCATACAATAAATCTAGGTCATTAGCTTCTGTTTAGTTCTTCGGAGAACTGTGGTCCACTCAGCCTGTAGCTGGAAAACTACTGGAATGGTCAGAATTTTTGAAAGTATAGAGGATTTAAATGAAAACTTGGATCCTGCACGAAACTTTTGCAGTTGCCATGGGAAACTGCCTACTTGCAGTTACAATGAGTTGATTTCCCACCTTTGGCAGGAACTTACTGCTGGTTTTTAACTGAAGAAATCTGCTTCACATTCATAAACAATTCACAAGTTACAACACTTAATCTTTTTCCTTCCCTTTCTGCTCTTTGGACTTAACTCAGCCTTTGAGTTATTAGTTACTTCGCCATGTTCCATTCTTGTTCCCCTTGACCAGGGGCAACAGTGTCATTTTTCTTGTGAACCAGAAGATAGAGATGAGAACTTGAAACTTGGTTATCTTGCTGAGCAGAATATATAGAAAAGTGTTGCTTCTCCTTGGGCCTCATGCATTGTTTGAGTAGTTCTTTCAAAGCATCAGGTTGAGTGGAAATGTGGAATTTATCTTTTTCATCTGCTCTGCCCAGTTCGTAGTTCTGCAGTCCGTGATGTGTTGTATGTTGAGAGTTTTTTCCTCTTATAGGAAAAAAAATACAAAAGTTTAAATAATATGCTGCACTGACGTGTTACAGGCTGGTGTGGTGGGTTGACCCTGGCTGGATGGCAGGTGCCCACCAAAGCTGCTCTATCACTCCCCCCCTGTCAGCTGGACAGGGGAGAGAAAATATAACAAAGGCTTGTGGGTCGAGACAAGGACAGGGAGAGATCACTCAGCAATTACCATCATGGGCAAAACAGACTCAACATGGGGAAAACTAATTTAATTTATTGCCAATCAAATCAGGGTATGGTAATGAGAAAATAAAAACCAAATCTTAAAATGCCTTCCACCTACTGCTCCCTTATTCCTAGGCACAGCTTCACTCCTGAATTCTCTACCCACACCAACCCCTACCCCCACCGTGCAGTGGTGCAGGGGCACAGGGAATGGGGGTTGGGGTCAGTTCATCACAGGTTGGCTCTGCTGCTCCTTCCTCCTCAGGGGCAGGACTCCTCACACTCTTCCCCTGCTGCAGTGTGGGGTCCCTCCCATGGGGGACAGTCCTCCATGAACTTCCCCAGCTTGGGTCCTTCCCACAGGCTGCTGTCCTTCAGGCACAGACTGCTCCAGCGTGGGTCCCCCGCGGGGTCACAACCCCTGCCAGCAAACCTGCTCCAGCCTGGGCTC
>JAVKLA010000024.1:19332098-19352520 GCA_034782735.1 Sagittarius serpentarius | reverse complement strand
ACGGGCCGCAGGGGAATCTCTGCTCCGGCGCCTGGAGCACCTCCTCCCCCTCCTTCTGCACTGACCTGGGTGTCTGCGGAGATGTTTCTCTCACATGTTCTCGCTCCTCTTTCTGGCTGCAGCTTCTGAGCCCCAGCAACTTTTATTTCCCTTCTTAAATCTCTTATCCCAGAGGTGCTACCCCTGTCGCTGATGGGCTTGGCCTTGGCCAGCAGCAGGTTTGTCTTGGAGCCGTCTGGCATTGGCTCTGTCGGACATGGGGGAAGCTTCTAGCAGCTTTTCAAAGACGCCACCTCTCTCCACCCCCCGCTACCAAAACCTTGCTGTGTAAACCCAATACAGCTGGTCATTTAAATTGTTCTTGTTTCTAATTAGAAGAAATGGACAGGAATCTGAAAATGGCATGTTAGTCTATGGCTATGATGAAATACCCAGAAGCGTACAAAAATGGTTTCCTTGTCTAAAGTACTAGACTAGTGGTTCGGTTATCTTCAGATTTGTATTATGACAACTGATGTGAGGGTATGTCTACTGTAGCAATTTCAAACTGAGTCAGTTTCAGTAATGGATGAAGATATTTAATCTTTCTGCTTTACCCAGCAGAAACTGCTTCAGGCTAGTGCTCTATTTCAGTTACCATGACAAAATTTCTAGAGAAAATTGTCAGCTTGGAAGAAGAGAATAATTTATTGTCCCCGCTACTCGAAGGTGTTTTGAGTAGTGTCAGTTTTAACACTTGAAAACTAGAAATGTTTTTTTTTTAAAAGCCATTAGGCCTGAATTACTGAATTCATTTTCAAGGTGTTTCTGTTAGTAATCTCCAAGGACCTGTGAAAGTGCTAGTGTGGATTTGGTTGGCTAAATCAGTTTATATCTTGGAAGGAATGAAAACTACTACTTCAAAGTCAATGCTGATTTTTAGACCCTGAGACTATTCTATGGGGGGGGGGGAACTCAGCTGATTTATGACATCACTTCAAAAAACTGGAATGTTGTGGGATCGTTGAACTGAAGGCCTAAAGTGCAGACCAGTTGAATACTTTTATATAGTGAGCTCTGTTGTTAAGAACTGGTATTCTGTGATGCTGTCAAATTTCTTCAACATGTTTTACAGTAATACATATATTAGAAAAAAGACACCTGCAAATCCAACTTTGAGTTAGTGAATCAGTTCTTTGGCAGTCATAAGGTAAGAAGTAGTGTTACAGAATGGAATACATAGGGAAGCACTCCAGAGGCAGACTGAGGAGGATGAAAGCACTCTCTGTCAGGTCGTATGAGGAACCTGGGCTCTCTGCACATAAGCCCAAGGAATGTTTCAATGGTGAGAAAACTTCAATAGTAAGAAAAATGATGTAGTAGCACTTAACTTTTCAGTGGTAAACCTCAGCTTAGTTTTTTATGCTGGCAAAAGTAAAAAATGAGAGCTTTTTTGTGTTTGAACTCATAGCATTCAGTTTTAGTTTTTTAAAGAAAGTTAATTGAAAACCAGGGTATTTGAGGGTCCAGTTCTGTGCTTAAGCAAGTGATTAGTAGAAGAAGAATTCAGAGGAGGCAAGCTATAAAATTCTGTTTCTATGACAGAATATCAGATTGCCCTTTTTTGGTGATACTTGAATATAGACGAGATGATACTGCAGCCTGTCTAAAGAAGGCTAAGGTGCTTCAGGGGTCTGCCTTTGCATTCTGGGACTCACTCATCAAAGCATGAGAAACGTTGAGTTGAGAGTGCTTTTCAAGGCTGTTAGTTGTACATACAACTTATGTCCCTGGTCACATGTTTTGAGGAATCTGTAACCAATACACATAGTTACACAGAAGGTGAAAGGAAGGAATGTAGAAACACTGCACAAATGTGCAGGGGTGGAGGTATCACAGCCAAAGTTCAGATGAAGTTGAAACTAGCAAGGAATCTCAAGGACAGTAGAAGGGGCTAGTACACTGATAATGAAAGGAAGGCAGAGGAGGAAAGGGGAATGTTCCTTATGAATCTGAGAAAGCAAATGTCACACTTGTGTTCAAGAATGGTGAGAAGGAGGATCTGGGGAACTGTAGGTAGGTCAGCTTAGCCTCAGTCTCTGGGAAGGCTGTGGAGCAAGTCCTCCTCTTCCTCAAAGCCATTTGATACTGTAAGGATACAGTGAGAGACCAGTCGAAGCTTGTGGTATATGGATTGGGTAAGTGGACTGTAAGGTTGGTGGAAAATTGGTTGGGCTGTTGGACTCAAGGGGTTGTGATCAGCAACATCGCTTCTAAGTGGTGCCTGGTTACCAGTGGCATCTATCAAGGGTTGGTATTGGTAGTATTGCTTCATATTTTTATTGGTGACCTAGACAATCGGATGTCCTTACCAGTCAGGACAATAGGATACAAAGAAGTAAACCCTTACGCCTGTACAAGCTGGGGAATAATTGGCTAGGTAGGAGCTTTTTAGAAAAGAACTTCAGTGTCCTGGTGGACATCAGGCTGCAGATGAGTCTGCAGTGTGCCCTTGCATTGTTGAAGGCCAGCAGCATACTGGACTGTATTAGCAAGAAAACAGCCAGTGGGTTGAAAGAAATTTTTCCCCCCTTAAAGCTTCTGAGGCTGCATGCGAGTACTGTGTCCAGTTCTAAACATCCTAGTACAAGAAAGGCATTGACATACTGGAACATGTTCAGAGTCAAGAGTCTGGGGGCCATAAGGATTGCTGAGGACATACAAGGAGATACTTTTAGAATTGTGGTGGTTTGGTTTTTTTGGTTGTGGGTTTGTTTTTTGGTTTGTTTTGGTTTTTTTTCCTGAAGAAGAGAAGATAAAAGATTTTATTGTCTTTGTGTACCAAGGGCAGGATATAGAGAAGTTTGCTTAGAGGTGCACAGCGAAAGCGTAAGAGGCAACAGTTCCAGTTGGAATGTGGGAAATTCCAGTTAGGTATAAGAAAAATATTTCACTGTGAGGACAATCAAGCCCTGGGAGGTTCTTGTGCCTAGAGAGCTTGTGGAATCCTCTGTCCTCAGCGGTGTATGGAACTCAGTTGGGCAATGTCCTGAGCAGCCTGATCTGATTGGACCTACTTCGAGCAAATGTTGGACTAGATAACCTTCAGAGTTCCCTTTAGTCTTAAATAGTCTGTGATACCATGAGTCAGTAGACTTAGAAGCTTGTAGAATTGAACTGTCTTTGTATTTTTAGGTTTAGTCAGGTCTCGGGAAGTGTCGTATTTGAGTTTTCCCTCATTACTGCCAGTGTTTGACCCATGGATTAGTTATGTAAAAACATCTTACGTCTTTACTGTTACAGCAAATAGAATAAGGGCAGAAGTTTTTGTTTGTCTTACAGTATTCTTAAGCTTGCATTTATTTTAGAAATTGTAGAATGTTTGACCTTGAAGAATAAAAGTATGTAGAAAATAGTTTGGGGTTTTTTTTCAGTTTCTGCTGTATTGTTTTTAAGGATTCTCAATCAAGGTGTTTAGATCTGTAGTGCTAGAGAGGTAACTTTTGGATTGGATGAGCCACAGAGCTGACATGCAACAGCAGTAAACAGTTGAAAAGTCTATGAACATACAACTGAAACAAACACAAGTTAAGCCATGAACTTTGGTTTAAATACTTAAAATACAACCATTTTGAGAATGCAAGTAGAATGACAAAGAGAGCTAAATGTATTTTTATCTCCAGAGTACTTATGTTTGGTTTTGTTTTGTTTTTTTTTTAAAAAGTCTTTCCAGAGATGAATGAATCTGGAAAAAGTTATACTGGACAATGATTGCAGGGGTGTGAGCTGACTCAAACTTTGAGAAAAGAGAGGATATTATGGGGATTAATACACACTAGTTCCTCCATAGCCTTCACATCCCTATTGTGGAAGTGCAAGATTGTCTGCTAAACCCTATTTGAGCATATGGCTAATAATTTTTCTCAAGGTGTGGTTTGTCCAAGCTTGCTTTCCCTTCAGAAGACTAAGGAATACATTCCTCTTAAGTGATTTCAAAGCTCAGGTTATCTATGTTTCACTTAAACATAAAACTTACTCTTTCAGGAGATTAGTTAGGTGTAAAAAAAAAAAATTAGTTTGATTGGAAGGAAAGATTTCATTCAGTGGATACCAGTATGGTTTCTGTTATGGCAAAATAAGTCTTCAGATTGTATCCAACAGCAAAAATTACAGTTTACTTCTGCCAGTTTCATTTTACAAAGTTAAAATTGAATCAGGACAGCTCACCGTGGTATTTTCAATCAGAAGGGGAATCTCTGGATTCAGAATATGACAGTGTAAGAAAGATTTTTACGTTTCAGTTACACCTCCATCATTGCTATTGGGTCTATCAAAGCTTACCTAGCCATCTACTAGGAATGTCTCTTTTTTTAAAAAGACACATCATGAAGATGAACATAGAAAGGAGATGCTACACTGCATTTCATGTTTGTTTTCAAATGTTTCTTTTGGCATAAAATCCCAGGAAGGCTTTTTTTGTTGTTACACTATGCACTTTAAAGTGAAGAATGTTGCTAATGTTGCATGAAGGAATGTTACACATGTGGCCCTTCCAATACAAAGGCCATGCACTGTGGTGTGACAAAGAAACAAAAAGGTACAATACCTAAATTTTACTTTCCTCTTTCATCTGCACATATTTGCCTTTTGTTCTGACGCCTGAGGAACATAAATGCTCAAAATCCGAGACATTTCTGCTTTCCACAAGTTGAATTCTTAACATCTTTTGCTATAGATCTGTACAATGAGACTGATTGGAAATATGTCTGATGAACTATCTCACTTAATATCTTTGAATTTTTAAAAACAAATACAAACAGTGTGAGCAAAGGCCTGTAGGGAGGATAGTAAAATACGAAATGTTCAGAAGTAGTATTCTCAATATGTGGTAAGATATTCCAAGTATCTCATCCATAGAACTTAAACTTTTCTTTATAGAAAGAGGATTTTTCACTTCTTCTTTCCCACTCAGACAACAACAATGAAGTTATAAAGTTATTGCTATATTTAAAATGTTGGAGTTATCTAATGCTCTGTAAGAATGGCCATGCTTTGTATTCAAAGAGATGGAAGTAATGCAACAGACTGTACAGTGAGTTCATCTTTTTCCAGAATAACGGAGACAGGAATTACCCAGTAGTGTAGCTCCTGTAGGATGCTTCCCTGTGTTCTAAGGACATCTGACTGCATGGGATCTGGTTTCCTTCATTAAAACTGGAATGAAAGGAGTGCACGAAATGGGGAGATGAAGTTATTTCTGCATGACAGGATGAATACAGATGGGGAGATAGAGTTGTTTCCAAATCCGAAAGAGCATTTTAATGCCACCAGTATTACAGATACTGCTCTACTAATACAGTTAACCTATGCAATATGATTTAATGAGGTCACAGTTTTCAGTTTCTATTCCTGTGGTAAACTGCGGTGTAAATCCCATCTACTTATTTCTGGCGTGTTCAGGTGCCAAGTGGTGAATCAGATGAAGGAACAGATTCAGCTGGAAAAAAGAAAATGATCAAGTTAATTCTCAGACTGATTAGTTCCCTCATTGGATTCATCGTTCAGCCAGTACTTCTAATGCAGGGGTGGAAAGGAGCAAACTGTGGCTAGGAGTAGTGATACTGTAACTGCTACACAGGAGAAAATTGGTGCTAAACTGAGGGGTGAGCTGTGACATTAATAGCATGGCACTAATGTTCTAGAGCAACAGTACTGGCAAACCACAGTGCCCAAGTGAATAGCTGGCTCAGATTCAGTTTTAGTTGGTGTGCCACTGCAAAGTAAACTTGTGATTGAAGCACATGGGGTATGCTGCAGGGATGCTAGAGTGGCACAAGGTGAGTTTAGTTTAGCTCATTTGGCTTTAAGTGTTGATGCTTTTGAAACTGGCAGGAACTGGGAAAGGAGGGAGTTAGCAAGTAAAGCTAGACCAGGGGAGGCATGGAATACAGTTTGTGTAACAGAGCCTACAGAAAGGCAGGGGCTGTTCAAGGACAGTGTTGGTTTGGTGTGGTTAAATAATCTGCCTGGACAATAATGAGCTTTAGGACTTGTAATTTGTGACTAAACTTGTTCATTTAACATTTTCAACGAGCTGATGTCATAATGTGGATTTAGGGACAAAAGTCAGTGAAATCTGATTCACTCTTTTAACTAGGGCTGCAAAAGAATAAGGAATTAAATTTGGCAGAACTTATTCAAGGCAGCTGTTAAGGTGCAGATCCTTCCAGAATACTCTGGGATATCCAGCAGGTATGACAGGAGGGCAGCTTAGCTGTCAGGGAACTCCTTTCTGAGCTCAGGTACAAAGAGGGGGAGTGTGAAAAGTGCAATTGGGGGTGGGTACCCAAGAAGAATGTAGGTGCTTTCCCAGGGTGTGCAGGGGTGGAACTAAAAAAGCCAAAGCCTGACTGGAGTTAAACTGGAAAAGGACATGAGACACAACCAGGGTTTTTGCGTACGTATATTGGCAAGAAAAGGTAGAGCAAGGAAAATGTGTGAGATAAAGGGTAGTGGAAGAATTAAGTTCAAGAGTAACTAATTTTGACAGTACTCAAGAAATTAGTTAGAACAGATCTTTATGGGTTGAATTGCTCCATTACAGTGAGTGGGTGATAGTTGCATTCAGGGAACACTATAATGAACCCTACTATTAGTTCTTTAAAATACAGAGAGTCTTAGAAGTATTTGGAACTGAGCTTCAAGTTTTTATTTTCCTGTCCTTCAGTGAAAAGTTGATAGCCAGCTTTCAACTGAAGCTGAACTTAAAGTCCTTCTAGTTGAATATTCTAGTGTTACCCATGTATGTGACTTTTCTAAGTAGGACATAAGATCAATGTGTTATAAAAATCTTCTTTCATGCTGTCTTGTTTAATAATTGGAGATTCATAAAGAGGCTTTTCTTTACCTGTAATCAGATTTTGATAGAGGGCATTAGAGCAGATACCTGCTTACCCCTGGTTCTGATGTTTCATGTGTTGCACCACTTTTTAATGTTATTGCATGACTGGTGCCCTAGGTCTTTGATCTGCAAAGAAAAATATTACTGATAAAGTTTATGCCGGGCTTAGCCTTAAATGTCTAAGTAATCTCAGTGTATCCTGGAAGGTCATTAAAGAGGTGATCATGTCTTTCCTTTTGTAAGGGCAAATTCTTTTCTGAGGTTTTGCACAAACATTTGTACAATTGTTAGTGAATCTTTAAGTCTGCTCTAGAAAATGTAAACAAATAATCTTCTTACAGGAGAGGTGTGGCCTTTGAAGGTATATTTTATTTTGAAGTTGATATGATTCTTTGATTCTGGCTTAATTAAGTCTCCTTCAAAGTACCTGTAGTGAATGAGTGATTTAGATCACTTACAGAAGTATTAGCAAAAGTGATTTTAATATGATGTTTTAAAAGTGCAACTTAACAAGGTTCGATGGCAAGGTTCACTCTAATTACTGTGTGGAAGAAACATACAAAGGAAAATGGAGTTAGAATAGATTCAGAATGGTTTACACGGAGACCAGAGAAGAAAAGGCGAGGGAGACCCTCCCATTGAGTCATGAGGTTCAGAGTAGACCCCCTTGCTTTCTAAACTCCTCAGAGAGGAGTCTAGGTGTGGCTGGGTGCAGGCATAGTCCCAGACTTGGTCAACCATTTATGTCTAATGGAATTAATATAAAGGGTAAGGAGAATCTCCTGTTGACTTACTATGCCAGTTTGTCGGGGAATGAGTGATTACGGATCCTACACAACTTTGAGGAAGCATCAATTTAAGATTTATTAGCCCTATTGTGGTAAATCACAAGATTAGGTCATATGATTTTTAACAATACTTTATCATCAGCTAGTTATCAGAGTGATTTAATAAAATTTACTGTAATCTACAGTTTCATAAATTGAATCTCACACACACACAGATACAGAGGTTAACCTATGATCAAGATTTTTGTCTGCCGATTGTAGTAAATTATTGGTACCAAATGATCTTTGAAACTTTGTGAAATCGACATTACTCACTATCTTCCTTTGCCAGTGGATGATGTTTGACTCCTTCTTCTTCATCTGCATGTATCAGCAGATGATCTTGGAAATCCTTGTGAAATCTAGCCTGAGAGGCATCACAGCTCAGGGGGAGATACTGGGTCACAGCCTGTTGCAATCCTGGAGAGCTCAAAGGGTCTCATTTAGCCTTGCTGTTTATAGGATCATGAGATGATTGACTTTGGTCAGTATATTTCCATTCTGGTCACAATTTTTGTCAGGTAATTCTGGCACCTTCCAGGGCAGGCCACGGTGCAGGCAGCAGGAGTTTCAAGTACAGTTAGAGTGCCTAATTGTCCTAACTCATTGTACCATAACCAGGACAAGAAAGTACCGGATTGTTCCAACTCACTGCACTTGTAGCCAATAGAAGAACACAGTGTTGGCTGATCCTGACATCGTAGTCATCGCAGACCAAGGGGTCTGCACCACCACAGCACCCTCATAACTATTAACCTTGTTGCTGCTCTGTTAGACTCTCGAAGATGGCAAAAGTCTCATAAAACTTACTGGGAAAATTGTTCTGTCACTTTTTGTCTAATAAACATAAGATTTTGTTCCTGTGGGCGTAAAGAAAAAAATCTTGCTCATCTTTGGCGGTTCATGTGGGTTCTGACCATATGCCTGTACAGAGTATGGTCTTTTTTAAAGAAAACCTTTAGCAGCTATTTAGTATGATCTTAGTTTCAGCCTTCCAAAATACTCGTTACTTTGCTGTTTCAGAGGTTAGTATTGAGAATTGTCACCTGATAAGATTGCCGATACCCAAGTTCATAACATTTAGTATGATGTCTTTGGCCAATATTATTCAAAAACACACTAATTTCAGAAAACTATATAGAGATAACTCTTTTGTTTCAATTTTTACTTCCTGTGCTGTTTCCTGCCTCAGCCTGTTACAAGGCTTGAGAGACCACTTTGTCTGATTCTGTTGGTGTAATTAGCCAGACATTCACCAGAGCTGCCATATTTATTTGAGGGGGCTTAAGTCTTGACCTGATGCTTAGTTTCTTTTATCATATGAAGATATGAATTGGCATTTGGAGCTTCTTGCTATAGTTACAATATATAATTTCTTTGCTAATGTGAATCCTTGAGTTCTCTAGTGCATAGTCAATCACTTTTTAGATGTCACCATATAGAGAAGATGCTTTTCCTATAGAGAATGTGGTCTGTCATGGCTGGCCAGTCTGTCAAAACAGTCTGTCAAAGCTAAGAACTCAACTGCTCACATTCATTAACATCTCTCTCTAGCTTAGCTGAACAGAATACTTCAAGTAGAAGAGCAAGAGAATCCAACTGAAAGAGCTCATCCAATGAAGACAAAAATCAACATCCACAGGATTGGACGTTTTAAGCTTAAAGGAGAACAGCAGCTTGTTTAGATAATCTTTGACAACCTTATCTAGGATTTTAGATGTGTTTCACATCACTGTCTAGCCAAGTAAAAGGTTTATTGTTGCAGCTGTGGTAACTACTGTCTTTGGCACCAGTGTACTACCAATTTGGATCATGAGGGTTCAAGCAGTTTTCTGACTTTCCCATTTTGTAGATGATTTTATATGAAATTAAAGATATAAAGTCAATATTTTCATGTCTAAAGGCACTTTCTCTTTGAAAAAGTGTAACTATAAGGATAATCTTGTGAGTTTTATAACAATTGGTCTTTAATCTGAATAATTTGTCTGTAGGGGTAAGGTTTAGGGGTTTAGTTGACCTATAAAATTTCCACTGAAACTGTTTAGTCTTCCAGCATAAAACTCTCTCTTTGAAAAAGAACACATTTATTGTTTCGATGGATACTGATAGAGCTCTAGACCAGTGGTCTCCAAACCTTTTTGATCATGCACCCCATCAGTAAAAAAAAAAAAAAAATATATAAAATTTGAGCATGCACTGCCAGTATCTGTATATTTATTTATAAATTATATACATATATATTATATACTGTACTATGTATTATGTACATTATAAAACCTACCCAAAAATGGAAATTAAAGATGAGATAAAGATGAAATAAACACTATTTTTACACTTTATTAACAGTACAAAAAATGTGTTCTTCTTGCACCCCAATGGATTGTCTTGCATACCTCTTGGGTTTTCCCACCCCACTTTGGAGACCACTGATCCTCCTATGGGTAGGTGCCCCTGGCAATAAAAATAGGAGATCTAAAGGCCAGAGAGAAACTAGCTATTAAGAGTCCTGCAAGTTTTCTGACGTACATGTGTTAGAGACTGCATTTAAAGGAGGTGCTTGTGCCAGGGTTCAATCCCCGTATATGAAATGGATTGATTTGTCTTCCTTTCCTACTTCTATATGTCTTGGACTGGGAGTAGGAGAGGCCAAATGAAGTTTTATAACATTCAGTGGTCTGGTTTATAGTGGCTTTTCATATTCATCAAACAACTGGATGTTTGGCTTTGTTTATTGCAGAATCTAGGGGTACTTGCTTTTTTTATATTTGTCACTTATAGGATATCTCGGTTCTGTTAATTAGACTAAAACATTCTGATGTTTGACTTTGAACACTACTGATATGTTTTTTTCAGTGCTAGTATTCAAATCTTTGTAATCTGTTTTTGGGACACCTTTGTTTGCAGGCTTTTTCTGGGTACTCCCCTATAAACAAACTTTCATGCTGTTTAAGGGAAATGTAGAAAACTTGGTGTTCAGGTGTTTTTTCCTTCCAAAAGTTCATTGTCTGGCAGGAATTTATTCTACAACCAGCTTAGGAGAGAACAGAGGGGTCTGTGGTATACTCTAAAAAGAAAAAAACAAAATCCTATAATGTAAGCTGATGAGCCAAATAATATTTATAAGCTTAAGGAAGGGGAAGCTTTGCTGGTCTGTCCTAATCTTAAGATGTGATCATTCTAAATTTCTTTTTGAGTGTGAACTTTGTAGCTTTACTGCGTGCTGTCCCAGGTGTTACCTTGCTTGTCATTCTCCCTTACCCCTTTACTTATCATGTCATGCGTCAGACCTTACAGGAGTTTTTAGAGCCTGTTTTTGGATAGTCATTGTGTGGCTTTTATATGATTGTCTTCCTAAACTTATGCATCCCAATCGTTAATGTATCTGCAAACATCGTGTGTTATTTAAATGCCAGCTATTTTAAAATTAATGGGAAGTGGCAAGGTGCAAGTAAGGATATGGGTGGTGCTTAACTTTCTAGATAAGCTAAGTATATACTACTTCCTTATATGCTTTTCAGATCAATGTGGCTATTTGTGTACTGTTACTGTATTGTGATCTGGATGATTTTTTTTTATTGGGACACAGTTGTTAACATGTCTCCACCAATGTTTTGTACTGAAATTCAGCAAAAGAGAAGTTACATCACAAGACTATCTGCAGCAACTTTACTGGTAAACAGAGTTTGACCTTCAGTTAGTCACATTGGAATTTTATGTTATAAACTATTGTACAGTGTTGATAGTCCACATAGCTAAAGCTGTGGTGGACTTTGTTTAGAAGTACAATTTGTTACTGTTCTGAAAATCATAAGATGGAAGTAAAGCTATCTTTTTCCTCATGTTCAATGTGCTTCAGAAGCCATAGCCATATTTCAGGGTCAGTAACAGCAGTTGCAGATGTTTTTTTCATTGTGCTACTTCCTGCTACTCTGAAGCCAGAACCTTCAATAGCATGAGAACAAGGTGCTGACCTCTGAGACCACAGAACATGCAGTGTTTTAGTTAAAAACCTGAAGTTAAACATTGTTGTGTTGCTTTGACTTTCAGCAGGGTGTATTATGGGGAGAATTGAATGTCCTATTGATAGGAGAGGAGAATTCTGAGGTGGACTTGTTATTTGGCCACTAGTATAAAACTCTAATATAGAACATCAAATGTAGAATAAGATTTCCTTCTGACTATCTTATCTTCTGTTCTTCGAAGGGAAGTAATGTCTGGAAGATATATGTTAAGCCCTCTATTCTGTGAACATTCTAGAGATTTGGGGCAGGAGTGAGGGAACTGCAGGGGCTCTGTAGAGAAGTATGAATTGGTGCTGCTGCTGAAATTCTTTTGACTGTTTTTCTGTGGAGATGCAGGGCTTGAGGTATGATGCTAAACATTACTTGCGCATACAAACAAGAAGTTGCTTACCTGATAGCTTGTCAGTATTTGATTTCCAGTAACTTCTCATCATTACTGAAGTGCAGCAAATCAGTTAATCCTTAGTTGTACAACCCAAGGTGAAGAAACAAAGCTGATTAGGTGCTCGCTAAATTAAATTTTGTTTACGCCTTAAGAGATGTCTCAATCCACTAGGACGAGTGACATTAGAATATAACTTCTTGTGTCCTGATTCAGTTGACTTCAGACTTTTTTGTGTCATGTAGAATTGGCAGGTGCTATTTATAAAACAGAATAGACTGTTTCATAATTAGGTTTTAAATTATGGATCATCTTTACTCGCTAGCAGTTATGATGCTGACTTATTTCTATATGTCTGGTTTCTCGGTGTGCAAAACTTCAATATGTGTAGAAGCAGGTCCTCGGTTGGGAGGAAGGAGAAGCAAAATGAGCCAATGTGAGCATTTTTTTACAAGCTCCAATTACTTTTTTTAGTCATATGAGTTACCTAGTGCACTTGGGTACTCACTACACTTGAGATGCAGCGTGGAAGGAGGGACCAAGGTTGTCTTACAGTCTTAAATGTACAGATGAGGGAAAGGAAATTGAGCAGCTTAATTTTCATCTTTCTTGGGCAATGACTTAAATATTTGGATGGAGGATTCTTCAGCATATTTGAAGGTGTTGGGTTTTTTTCAAGCTGCTCTTGGTGTGTGAGATCTAAAATTTTGCTTATTAGATTATGTTTACATTGAAGGGTGAAGATGTCAACCGCACACTTGAAGGTGGGAGGAAGCCTCTTCACTATGCAGCAGACTGTGGACAGCTTGAGATTCTGGAATTTCTGCTGTTGAAAGGAGCTGATATTAATGTATGTACATCAATTTGCAAATAGATGTTAGGGTGTTAGGATCTTCCCCCCCTACCACACGCCCACATAAGGGATAGGTATAAGTGCCTAAATGGTTATTGAAAGACTTAGATCAAACTAAACAATTTGATGCATTTAAAAATATTTGAGAGGTAGTATCCTAGAGGTTAGAAGCTTAAAATTGTTTATTAAATGTTTTTATTCTTTTTGGGCACACTAAGAAAAGTTGTGTGTAGCTATAAAAAGTTTAAATTTAATTTGACCATGATTAGAAAAATAAATCCTGTAATCACATCTAAATAAAGTTTATGTGAGATACATATTACATTTGTTGGAAGGGACTTCGGAAGACAGTGCAGTGCATCCTTGGCCAGGGTAGGATCAACTCTGTTTAAATTGGTGTGCTTCTCTCTTTTGGAGATATTCTTGTATGAATTTAGTCATTTTGCTGTAGCTTGACAAGCATGGCTCTTTTTCATGAAAAGACTTGGCTGGGCTGTATTGGCACTTCAAAATAATGTAGTTCTCCATGAAATGAAGTTTCTAAATACTTGAACCGTACACCCCAAACACTGTGCTTTAGAATACTTGTCTGGAAGTTAATGTGTAAGACATCTTTGCTTTACTCCTTAACCAAATCGCTTGGATTTTTTTTCCTTGGTGTCTGGAAAGATTGTCTCTTTCTCAAGAGCTCTCCTAACTGGAGAGGAGTTAAAAATAAGAACATTTCAGTTGCTCCATTTCTTATTCTTTCCAGGAATATAGTTTAGAGAGAAGACAGCCCAAACAATGTTTCAGCCAAAACTGGTTTCTGAAGTCAGGCTGGCTGAGAAATGGGAGAATTAGGAGTAGTGTTTTTAAACTGGGCAAAATTTGTCAGCTGGAACCCTGCAATTTCTATCATTGGCCTGAAAACACAGACAAACTTTGGGATACCCAGTAGTCTTATGGAAGAAATATTATGATGTTACCTGACTGTTTTTTAAACAATGACTTTTCTTTTTAGAAAGCATAAAAAATTCTGAGGGAATGAATTTCTGGATAATATTCTTAAATTCTTACCTTCACTCTACTGTTGACAAAACAAAATTAAAATGTTAAGTGAAACCTTTTAATGCTGTGTGAAATTGTGCTTCAAATAACTGTGTCTCAATTTACAGGCTCCAGACAAACATAATATCACACCACTCCTATCAGCAGTCTATGAGGGCCATGTTTCCTGTGTGAAATTGCTTCTGTCAAAGGTGAGATACAAATGTTTAGAACAAATTACCTATTAGCAAAGTATAGCACTGATTTTTTTTTTATTTTCAGTAAGATTATGATGCTTCAGATAAGTTCAGAACATCAAACAAATGCTTTTTACGTTGCTAAACCAGAGAGGGTACTTTGATTATGGAGAAAATCGTTGAAGGAGAAAGTTCCAGGACTTTTGCAGTGCAGCAAGAGTGATAGTGACCACTAAGAGTATCGTGAGCTCCAGCTAGAGAGCAGTTAACAGCAAATCAGGCAAGGAAAAAAAAAATCCATTCCTTCAGCAGACAGGGAGGAGTGGGATTTAGCTTTGGCAGCTCAATCTCCACTGTGAAGTTGCTCAGAGGTGTGGCTTCCCTCTGCTTTTGCCAGATGACTGAAAACCCATCTGGGTTGGCAGTGTGAGGGGAAGTAAAAGTAGGAAGACAAGCTTTTGCTGTTGTAGAGCTTGTAAATTTTGTCCTGGGAGAATAAGCTTAATCTGTTTCTGTTCTCCCTTTGATTCATATTGCAAAGGTTTGCTTTACAAAGCAGTAGTTAATTCAAGCGATGTTTTGTCTCCATTCATATGTGCTCCTTCTTATTAAACCTCACTTACTTTGAAAAGAGGAGGTTAACAGTGTATTTTCAGTGTATGAACCCACTGAAATCGTTTGGCCAAAGGTTTTCATGTTATGTAATGTTTTCATATGCCACTTCCGAAGTAAAGTTTTTCTTAACTGCCTTTAATGCTGCATGAATTTCACCTTTTTTTGCTTCTCTGATCCTGTCTAATGTTAGTTATACCTTTCTGTGAAGAAATGCTGACACTGTTAATTTAGGATTCAAATGGTGCATCCAACTTGCCTAAATTTGTTGTGAGGACTGATCCTTCATTTAGGATCATTATATACACATCACAAAAAAAGGTATCCTTTATCCGATGTTGTAGTTCTTTCCATTTCTGTTTTGAAGTGTTTTCCATCCTAAATAAGTTGCTCAAATAATAAATAAGGTGCATCAAAACTTGAGTTCACACATGAATTGTCTGGCAATGTGTAAGGGTTGTGCATTCATTGTAGTCTCTGTCAGCAAGGGCATTAAGGTCCTTCCTGAACCAGCTATTTTCACACAGTTTGTGAGAATGTATTCATCTCTCTCCTTGGTACAATTTGCATAAAGATTGAGGCAGTCTTACAAGATGTGCAGTATGTTATAACAAAGTGAACTGGGACTAGGAGATGAGGTTAGAAAAATGTCACTGCAACTGGATAGTTTGGGAAAGCTTGTACTATTTTCAGATTTCATGCAGAGCTAAATGTTGTACCACATCTGCTTGCTTCCATTCATGTGGGCTAGCTGATGAAATACTTATGAACTCGAACTTTGCTTATCAGCTCTCTCTGAGGCAGATCTTATATTAAGAGGTTATTCTTTCTCTTAACACAGTTATCTTATGACCCTTGTTTGAACATCTGTTGCCACACCTTATTTGTAACATAGTCTGATTTAATATGTTGTTTGATAGCAGATACCTGGGAGATCAAGTAGTTCAACCATTATTGAAAGTTGTAAAAATTACTGACTGTTGAACTTTGTTTAATGTCCTTGCTAGTTACTTTTGGAGTGGGGTGTATTTTATTATTACTCCCATTGCAGGACAAATATCAAATGTTTGATGTTAGTGTATGTAAATAGTGGAACTGCAAATGCAAATGATGGACCAATATATTTAAGATTTTTCTTCAAAGCTGTTCTTTGTTGCTTTTGTAAATACTACACTTTTACTTACTGCTAAGAAGCTTCATTATTTCACGTGTACCTACTTTCAGCTGCCTTCATTTAGCCTGTTAGTTGATCTATTGCATTTGTGGTCTCTGTCATGGTATATTCCTTAAGCTGCTGGACTAGAAGTCAGTAATCTCCTTAACATATTTTTAAAAAGGAAAACAAAAATAATGAATTTTTTTTGTACTTTCACAAGTTTTGAGAACTGATGAACACAGTGACGCATATCTCAGTCTGTTTGCATACCAGAAATATAAAAGTTGGCTGTTTGATCAAGTTAAAATTATGTAATGAATAAGAGAATTTTTCCTATTCACCTAATAAGATTACATTTAATATAAACAATTCTGTTAGATGCAGTTGTTGATTTGGAAATTGAATTGTTTTAAACTAACATTCTGTATTACCTTCTACAGTATATGTATTGTGGGGGTGTTCATAAATCTTTCATGTGAGACTCTTGAGCTATTGAGAGGAGGAGAGGTATTGCAAGAAATGTTTCGGACATTAATTGGACATAAAATGCAAAAAAATACACCTTAATAAAAGTACCAAATATGAAAAAGGGTAGCTTAGTCAAGGTGACCTAGTTTTTTTGTAAACTTTCTGTTACTGTAGAAGGTTCATTCAACTGATGGAAGTAAGCTGGTTACTCGTTCATGTAGTGTGACTGCAGAGCATTTTTCAAACAATCTCCTACTGAAAGCAATAAAAACATTAAAAGTATTTTGGCATAATTCATTTTGAGAGGATAATAAATACATAGTAGAGACACTGAATTGAGATCCTAAGCTCTTAAACTGACTAGGACTAGAGTGGCCACTTGATCTTAAGCTGAAGTAGCCTGGGCTGCTGCAAACCTGTGCTTTCTGTTGTTGATACTGGTGATCATGCAGTTGCACCATGAAACATAGCCAGGCTCGTATTAGAAATGGTTTACACTCATAAGAGCTTAACTTGAAAACTACTGGGGGAACTATGCTGGCTCTTACCAGTTCAGTTTCTGTGAAAGTTTTTAAAGTATGTGTCACGTGACTAATAGAATTTTGTGTAGAGGATACTAATAACTGGAGCCGTTATGCCAACTGTTGTCCCTTAAAAAGCAGCAGTTTTATGGAATTTCAACTATCAACAAGGCTTTACTATGATAAAGCACAGTTGTTACTCTTAATATTCCTCAGAAAGGAGTGTTTTGGGGTTCTGAGCGAATGCTTATCACACGTGGAACTTGAATGCTGTGATGACACTGTGTCTAAAATACAGATGACTTTTTGGAATAGTGAAGGCTGTTGGTTTATCTAGGAATCACTGCCAGCCTGTATACAGCTGAACTGATAGAATTATAGAATCATTTAGGTTGGAAAAGACTCTTAAGATCGAGTCCAACTGTAAACCTAACACTGCCAAGTCCACCACTAAACCATGTCCCTAAGTGCGATGTCTACAAATCTTTTAAATACCTCTGGGGATGATGACTCAACCACTTCCCAGGACTCGACAACCTTTCAGTGAAGAAATTTTTCCTAATATCCAATCTAAACCACCCCTGGTGCAACTTGAGGCTTTTTCCTCTTGTCCTATCACTTCTTACCTTGGAAAAGAGACCGACACCCACCTCGCTACAGCCTCCTTTCAGGTAGTTGTGGAGAGCGATAAGGTCTCCCCTGAGTCTCCTTTTCTCCACGCTGAACAACCCCAGTTCCATCAGCTGCTTGTCATAGGACTTGTGCTCTAAACCCTTCAGCAGCTTTGTTGCCCTTCTTTGGATGTGCTCCAGCACCTGTGATGGCTTTACAAAGATCTGCATTTGAAATGTGGTGGAATATTTAAGGTCATAAAAAGAAAAAGTTGAGGATTCACATTTTTTAGGCATGTAGTTACAACATCTGGGCTACAATGCTTTTAATAATCCATTGAAATTTGGCTGATCCACTGGATGCGATGTGTCAAACTTGTTCCTTCATACACATTACCCTTTTCATAGTATGTTGAGGGAAAATTTCCCAGCTTAGCATACGGTGCTAGGATGGCTTAAAATAGTTCTAATTCTGTTCCTTATCACCCTTTTCAACAGAAGAGTTCAGAATGGACACTGTAAAGACAAGTTAAAAAACAGCTCTTTCATTGGTCTGGAGATAAGATGCTCCTTTTCTCCTCAGAAGCTCAGTTATTAATTATAAATCTGGACCCATTTGTATTTTTCTTATAATTAGCATTACAGGTTTTGCTTTAATATATGCATTTATTGGGCATGCAGGTGACACTATTTTCCTTTCTTATGGAAAACTTAACTGTTAGACTACATTTGGAGTGACTACAGGAGGAACAAAACTAAAGATGTTCCTCTTAGACCTAAACTACTATCTCTTTGTCCTTTTGATGTCTTCTGAGAAGCAGTAGAAAGCCAATTCTGACTTTCAAGTAGTTCTCCCAGCCATTCTTGCTATAGCCCCAACCAGCTAACCAGTTCTTGTTCACTGGGGTTAGCAATGCATCAGAATCAAATGATTTCACAGCTTCTGAGGAAGCAAGCTTCTTCTGGGAACTGCCCACCTGCGAAGATTTATATGAAGGCAGTGGAGGGAGAGAGGTGTTTCAGATTCTCAAGAGCTCCATGAAGCACCGGTCTGGTTTCACAGTACCACAGCAGAGTGATGCCTTGGATGAGCCCTATGTCTCAGAAGCAGAACTTTCACTTTATTCCACAGTATTTGTAGGAACATGTTGAGGAAAAGTGTAGATAAATAGGTTGGATTACATCTAACATGCAGATTAAATAATTTTTTAAAAGTCTGGAAGGGACCCCAAGAGGCTATCTTCAAGTCATTTTTAAGAATGCTACTGTTGTAGTAGATGACTGTCTGACTTGTTCTCAAAGGCCTTTCATCAGCCAGTGTCTGCCATTCCTTAATATATTCAACTTACTATCATGCTGGTGTTCAAGTCTCTGTAATAGAACTGTACAGAATAGAATTGTTTGTCAAGTCGTAGTGTTAACGACCATTATGGAAGCATTATCTGTGGCTAGGTTTGGTCAGCTTCTGAATAAAATTACTGTTGCTGGGAGAGTTGCGTTCGGTTGCATACCCTATACCTAAATCTTGTGGCTCTCAGGGGCTTGAATGTATATAAAATTACATAAATAAGCCCCTTTCTGAAAATCCAAAAGATCTTACTAGCAACCTTAAATCTTAATTTGCATAACTTTGTTTTGGGCATTCATAATTGTAGTAGGGAGATGTAGTTTAATATGCTGCTTTCCAAAGAAACAAAGTGGAAAAGTGTGGTATGTGATCTATAAATGGCTTTTTCTTTGGGCAGTTTGAAATATTCCAGTATTAAAGCAGTTTTTAAGGCTGTAGCTTGACAACACAAAACATTCAATGGTATAAAGAGTCTCTGCACTATCACCAGTCCCCTAAAATAGATTTTGTATGGCAGCATTTGGAAATGGGTGAGGAACCTAGCAAAAGGCTTTGCAAAAAAACCTTATCAGTAGCCTTGTCAGGATTGGTAAGGGTCTATGGAGATAGGGGGTGACCTAATTAAGTAGGCATTGCCATTGGATGCTTAGTAACATACAGCCAAAGTACAGTCACGTTTAAATCTGCCCAGCCAGATGCTTGAGTTGTCTTCAGAATTTTAATTTGTGGTGTTCTGCAGCAATTTTAATCACAAGTGAAGGAGTCCTTGTATGCAGTCTTTCTTGCCATGCTTTCCCTTCAGTGTGTGAGACAAGCATACTGTTGTCTACCAGCATTAGGCTGTAGTCCCATGTTACAGCCAAGCCAATGCAAAGTTTAGTTGCCTGCAGAACAGGTGATTCTGTTCAGTCTTTTAATACTCTCACCTGCATATTCCTACTGCTTCCTTGCAACAGGCCTGGCATTTGCCCTGTTCCTTTGTCCCTATTGCAAGTTAATTTCTGTAGTTGGTTTCCTGCCAATTGAGGCCTCAAATTTAAAGTTCTGTTGTGGATATAGTTCCTTGTGTTAGTTTATGGAACTGGAGAAACACTGGTGCCAGATCAAGAACTGAGGTATCTTCAGTTTCACTTCAGCTGATGCCTTGGGAATTTTTTCAGTGCTTTTGCAGTGTGACCTACCTGTTCCAGCGAGTGGTCTCCTGGGTTTGATTACAGTTTTTGTAGATGTACAACAGAATCCAGTTTCTCTGTTTTACTGCTCACCTGGTCCCCGTGTTGTTCCTTTGTAAATGGCAGATGGTGTTTGCTTGTTGCCCTGTACTAAATGCTTGCTCAGCTGTCTCTGTTGTGGTGCTGTTTTTGTAGGGGATGGATGAATTTCAGATGAAATTTGAGAGTAAGAGACATGGAACAGATGGGAAGGATGAAGCTGAAGGCCCTTTAGCTAGCCCTGTAGTGTCTCTTGTACCCACGCTGGCCCTATACTATTAGCTGCAAAGGCACAAGTGGTGTCT
>JAVKLA010000024.1:19301223-19326281 GCA_034782735.1 Sagittarius serpentarius | reverse complement strand
TTCTATTAAACTGTTCTTATTTCAACCCATGAGCTTTACTTTATTTTCCGATTCTGTCCCCCATCCCACTGGGTGGGGGAGGGGAAGTGAGTGAGTGGCTGTGTGGTGCTGAGTTGCTGGCTGGGGTTAAATCATGACAATTCTTTACTGGAGTTCTTGAGGCAGTTTTGTTTTCCCAGGCTCTCTCTCTGATAGCAACAGGCTGTCTCCCTGCCCCACAGCTTATTGCCACCAAATAAAACGGTCTGTTCATCTCATGTCTTGCACTGAGGGTCTCTAGGGGCTGCACAGAAGATGAACAGCTCCAACAGGATCAGTTTGGCCAGCGGACTACAAAATGGGCACTGCTGCCTTGGAAACCACTGTAAAACCATCTTTTTAGAATGCTGGATTAAATATTTACAAGTAAAGAGAACAGAAGTTTCAAAGAGGGAAATACTCTATGTTGTGAAAAGTACTATTGGCAGCAAATGATAGTAATACCAGATCCAGTTTATTAGATTGTTAGAAATAGTTACAATGGGAAGTTTAGTGGGCTGAGAGTTGTCCTGGGAACAAACACGGCATTACGTATGGAAGTTTAGTGGTATTTTAAGTGTATAATCTTTTATCAGTAAGTAAAGAAGCTCTGGAAATTCTGGCTCCATTATGTTCTTAGAAGACTATTGTGTGTCCTTGACAGCAATGATTAATCTGTGCACTTCCTTCCTTGTAATGTAATTGAGAAGAGATTTGTACTTATTCTGTGGACACTTTGTACAAAAACTAAAGAGAAACCTCTGCAGTACATGCTCTTGACAAAGTGTGTCTGTACCCACGGTATTTTTCCTTTCATTTTACTGAGCAAATACACATTTTAAAGTAAGACTTGCTTATCTTCTCAAGAAGAGTTGTTCTGGAATTTAATCTTATTTTCAGGAAACATGTCTATCTCTGTAGTCAGTCCTGTGTTCTCTAATAACTTTTATCCCCTTATTTAACTACCCTATTTACAATTTAGTCTGGGTTTTCCCTCTTATGTATATGACTACACAGTGCTCAAAGCAAACATAACTAGTTAATCACTCTTTGCATCTCTGCTTCTGTAATTCTAGCACTGAAGCTGTGTTTGTGCTTACTATTCTGCAGTTTGTCTAGCTGGTGCATTTGTTATCCTCTGTCGGCCTGTTGCTTCCCTCTCCTGTTTTGTTGCCTTTTAGGTGTATGCATAGCTCATTCAAAACAAACTGGATCAGTTTTGGACTTGGAATGATTTTGTGTTTTGTTTTTTTTTTTTTTTTTCTATGTAGCAATGGGGATTTTTTCAAAATGGGAGAGAAGCACAATCCTAGATGGATGTAGTCTTTTATAATATAGAAAGAAAATAACGTGATTTGTTAGTAAGCTCTTCCAGACACTACCTGTCTAATTTAGCATGTAAAAAAGCTTGTTGCACCATAGATTTCATAAGTTCATTCATATGAATTTTTGCATTCATAAGAGTAGTTGCTGGAAACTAACAAACAAACAAAAAATCCTTCTGTTTCTATCCAAGATGAACTGATAATTTGTTATCTTGCAACTTGCTGTATGACAAAAGTTATGTGACTTTTTTCTAGTTCTAAAGTATAAAGTTTTAAACCTAGATCAGCTGCGTACTGAATAGTTTTGTACATAAATCTTGCCTTTTTCTAAATGAAGACAATGCACTGTACTAAAGCTGTATGTAATCAATATAATTATGCACGGTAAGTAACTGTTGTGACACGCTTAATACTAATACAGTGTGGCTTTATGAATTGACAATCCTTCTCAATGTCTTCACAGGGTGCTGATAAGACTGTGAAAGGCCCAGATGGACTAACTGCCTTTGAAGCCACTGACAACCAGGCAATCAAAACTCTTCTTCAGTGACGGATGGACTGATATCTTAAATGTCTCTCCTGTGGCCTCACACTGCTGCCTGTCTGTCACTCTTTGCATCTTCCAGCTTCTTCAGCTAAATACTTTGGGGGGAGGGAAATTCTTTATGAATCAAACTAGTTAGGGGCTTGTATCAAAGATAATCTGGAGATGGTTGGAAACTATTATGAACAGTGTCCCTCTAGGACTTCTTTTCAGTGCACAATCTCTTCCCATTTCTAGTGAAAGTGGAAGAAGGAAGACAGACCATGATCTTGAATTTTTGGCTTGTAAACCTCCTAGGTTAGTACTAAGATTTTCGTTGAAAGATTCGTTTAGGTGGAAGTACTGTGCTATGTACTTGAAACTAATCGTGAAGGAGACAGTAGTCCCATGCTATTACTATCTGCCATAATCTGAAGTGTAGTAATGTAGGTGGCTGGATTGCTTTTCTCTCTTCTCTGTCAGTGGGTAGCTTTATTCTTCTTCTGCCTAAAGCTTACATGCAGTTTTGAGGACTTTTGATACTAGTTATTGGAGCTGTTCTTTATATTGACTAATTGGATGTCACACTAATGTTTTTCTGACTCTTGAGTAAACCAAGAAAGATCAGTTGAGGCATGTTGGTATTACACTCCAGAATATCTGCCAAGGTACTCTCGGATGCTTGAATCTGAGTTTCTGCTTTCCCATGTTTGTTCTAGTCCAGGACAGACATCTTAAGCAACTGGTTTTGAGAGAGCTCAAAATGTCACTGTAGTTATTTCCAAAAGGATTGTAAGATGGAATCTCTTTACTTACCGTGTCAGCATAAAATTTATAGACACATACAAAAGCTACAGGCTGTTTGGTACGCAAGGATAATCAAGTCAAATGTGGAAAATGAACAGTAATTATTTAGATATTCATACCAGGTAAATACTGTTGCTGAACTTTTAAAATACATGTAAGCTTTCTAAGTTCAGGTGTTAGGAACAGAAAGACGTACAAGTAGAGATCTTAACTTGCTCTAACTACTGGAGGGGAAAAAAAAAAGCGCTTTTAATTGTGCATATCTTTGAATCAGTGTTTCATCGTTGGCTGAATGAACCTCATTTCGTTAAGGCATGGGGCTTCTTCTGAAAGTTCCCAGTGCAACCATACCACATTAACCATCGACTTTTAGATAAGAGTTACTATACCAGTAAGTGTGACAGTACTATGACAGCCTTGATAATTCATGGGAAGGTATTTAATGATGATGTAGGCATTCCTGTCACATCTTGTGGTCCTCAGGAATGTCTGAGCTTCTGCCTTTCATCTTGAAAATTTTCATTAGACTGCTGGTTCACCCAAAACTGAACAACAGGTTTTATAACAGAAAAGTCTATACCACAGACTACACATCTTCCTCTTTTTTTGGAATACAGATTTCAAACTTTCTGATAACATACACAGTACAGAAAATAAATGTATATAATGTCTCATGCTGAATTCTTAAACAGAAGTAGTTGATATTATTTTGGTATCACTGTTGAAATTGAGAGGATATGTAGGAGTAGGCTGGTGAATACCACTCATATTTAATGGAGACTTAGTTTTACTTGAATCTTGTTGCATATTATGATTGAATGTCTCAGCTATAGAAAGCTTTGCATTTAGACTATAAAATGAGAGCAGAAACTGATTTACATGTACACATCCCATAAGAAAAACAATGGAGAAAACAATCAACTCTGGCCATAAGCTGTACAGTGCAATTGCTTTTTGCTTCTTGGAGGTGGGTGACAAGGAAGAGCAGAAGGGTTGGAAATCAGTGATAAATCAGTTGGTGAGCTGCTGATGAAAGAACAAGCATGTTTGGTGAACAGTGCTTTTAATGACTATTTAAAGAGAACTCTTTAATCTTATCTCTGATCAGTGCTGGATTGTCATGTCATTGTAATAGTGTGAACACAGCCTATAGGTTTAACTCTTTATTCAGCTATGAAAGTAACCATCTTTGGCATAAATCTGCCTCCATATTATGCTATTAAATACTTCGCTATTAAAATACTAGTCTAGAAAACTGCAATCTGTTTTTATGTGGAAAACTTGATTATTCAAGTATTTTGTGTTGATTAGTGTCAAGTTGTCTGGCCATTGGTTTTTTTGTTTTCTGGGTTTTTTTTCTCTGTATTCTTTCCTGCCCTTCCCTTCGACTCTTATTTAAGTGAGCATTATCATAGTAAGGAAACATCATCTTTGTACTAACTCTTCTGGTGATTCACAGAGGCAATTTTGCCTCCCTTTTTCTACAGTTATGTGGACACCTAAATTTTTCTTACTTCACTTGAGGGGGAAAAAAAAAAAACCACAACACTTCAGTGAGACAAGTGTTAATTTGGCTGTAATATACACCCAAGCGGCCTTTCGAGATGATAGTTAAAAGATGGCATTTAATGTTTGGCTCATAAAGAAGAAATACTTTTTTGCTTTTTGTACTACATAAGAGGTGATTGATCATTTTGTCCGGGATTTAGGAAAAAAAAAGTAGTAATAAAAGCTTAAGCTTTTGTACTTGTCTAGAAACTGGGCTTGTGCATTTGTACCCTTCTTGTTAGCTGTTTTGTGGGGAAAAAAATAATGGGTTGCTGCCTCCATCTTTGAGTAGGTCCTAACTAGGTAAAAATACCAAACTAACTTATTTAACATTCTGTAAACAGAATTTAAATACTTTGTCAGACTGGAATCGCATATACTTGGAAATCCACTCTGTTCTTAAACCTTTTCCTTTGAAATTTGTGTTGAATAGTTATAACCTTAAGTATATTTTGGATTTTGTACTCTCTGCTCCTTTTTCTTAAGGGGGAGCAAATGGGAAAAGGAGAATGGTAGTTAAATGGAGCTTTATGCTTGAACATAACATTGAATTATTTGTAGAAGAGGCTGGTAAGAATGGAGTGTCCTAGGTCAAGCAATTGCAGTGTTGCATGCAAAATTTCAAAATGAACTTGTCTTAATTATATTTTGTAAATGGATAAACAATCATCTTTCTACGCGGTAATGAAAAAAATTAGTGCTCTGTGCATTTTGATATTTGACTTCCTCTTTTCACCATTGTTAACTGTTTAGACACAGTTGGGTTCATCATTATCATGGTTCATAGGCATCAGAATGCTAAATGATACTGTATTTTTAAGTTTGTGTTGCAAGAATGAATGGAATAAACTTGAATTGTGCGATATGAGAATGTAGAGTTTTATTTCCCTTTCTGCTCCTGTGTTTTATTAATCTCTGGTTACAACTGGGGTTTTTTTGCCTTGAAGACATCTAAGCTCTAGCTCACATGTACAGTGATTGGAATGTTCAGGTACTTAAGACTTAAATGTGGAATGGAAGCTGCTTTGAGAATTAAATATAGTAAGTTGTTTGTTTATTTTCTTTAAATTACATCCCTTGAAAATAAGTTTTGATTAATTCTGTGATCTTGTAGTCTGCATTTTCTGCCTAAATGGTAATGCATAATGTTGAAGATCTCTTACTCACATTAAACTCTGAGACTGTCTGTAGATAGAGGGATATGCTTCCCATTACCTGTGAAGACTAAAGCAATTTATTCTCTCCTTTACTTCATCAAAGAAATTGAAATAGTTTACAGAAAGCACAGGTGAAGTATAAATAAAATTGTATAGAAATGTGTATTCATTATTCTTGTTGCATCTTTACAGTGACTGTCAGAACTTCCTTTTATAGCTTTGCTTGTCAGTAGACATTTAGATCCAATTGCTTGAATTGTTTGATATGATTTATTTTAAAATACACACTTCTAAAGAAAAAGTGCAGGAAAGTGTTTTGTCAAAGTGGGAAAACTATAAATATGGGAAAAATATTTAAAAAGAAACTTAATTTGTCTGTTTTTCTGTGCTAAACTTTGAAAACAGGGACTTCTAATGCTGTATGCATAACCTTTTAGTCAAATGTTGGAGAAAAGGAGGACATGTTAATCATAAATACCAGAACAGTTCAAATAGTATGATGGCCAGTGGCAACTGATGTATGTGCTTCGGTTCCTGTATTCCTCTTACTGGTTTGTTGTTTTTTTAATGGACAGCTTTTCTGTAGGAGGAAATACTAGTTAAGGTTCAGAATTCAGATTCCTTTCACTTGTATTCCTCAGTGACTGGCTAACCAAATTCATCTGTACATGTAAAGATTCTTCCTAATATTTGTCTATGGCTGGTCTTTTGGAACAAGTTGATTTCTCAGGTCCCTTCCAAAAGGAAGTTGGCCCAAGAAAGCAGTTTTTTCAATTGCATCACTTGATTGTTTCTCTCAGTTTTGAGAAAATCATATTAGCAAAGCTCTCCTCAAAATATTTCTGTTTTAGTCATAATCTGACAGCTTTCAGCTAAGTTATGCCATAAATTTACTAGATGAATTGTTTGGAAAGCACTTTGTTTCATGTAGTGCCTTGAAAGACTTCAAAAGCACATAGTGTTTGCCTGCTTGGGAAGTGAAGGAGCATTTTTTTCCTGGGAGCAGCACTCCTCTCCCTGCCTTAGCAGTCAAAGCAACATTTCTAATAATTTTAAACTAGGAAAAGTTGCATTTAGGTACCGTTGCTATTGTGATCTAATGTTCATTTGGAGAGCCTTCCTTCAAATAGAAGTCCTGGAATCTCTTGATTTTTTCACTCTTCAAATGGCATTTGGAAAACGCCTGTGTGCACATCTCCATTCCCTGTGTCCTGAAGAATGTTTCTCTTTTCAGGATACTGCAGGCTGCTACAGAATAAAGGATTCTTTTGTGCTTTTCACTGAGTTCCTGTTTTCCAAGTCGTTTTGAAACGTTTCAAAATTAAGAATAGAGGCTTTCCTTTTTATGCGCTGAGGTTCATGTCATGCCCATTAAAGTTGAGAGGCATGACAGTGTGCCAGAACCACAATAGACTGCATGTCTCAGTTCATCTATCAAACTTAAAAGTCATTAAAGGGAAATTTCTTTCAGTTGTCTCAAGCTAAGCATAAATTTGAAGGATCCAAAACTCAGTCTCGAAAATAATTTCTTGACCTACAATAAACTGAAATTTGGTGCATTTATAAAATTATCTACCTTTGAAACATTCCTTTGTATGTGTGTGTTACCATTTTCCTCTAACTGAAAGTAATTCCTCAGTACATTCAGAAGAAGCTTAACTTTGTTCACCAAAGCTTTTTTTTCAAACTAAAAAAAAAAAAAAAAAAAAAATTCTAGTTTGGAGCAATGTGTAACTGTTTTGCCTCAAAAGTGTTTGGAGGTGGGAAGTCTTGAAAAGTATGTAGCTTTTCATGGAAATTAAGTTATACTTCCCCTTTCTTTTTGGAATACACTTTCAATTAAGAAATGTATCCTTTTATTTGGAGTGGCAGCTTATTGTGACAAAAAATCCAACCACCCATTTCTTTTTTGTTTATTTTCAGTGGAAAACCAACAGCTATATTCCAGGTTGACACAATGTTTGGGGTTTTGTTTTGGTTGTTTGTTTTTTTTTTTGGGGCGGGGGGCAACTTCTCAGGGCAGCTACCAAACCAGAAGAGTATTTGTATGTCTCTGTAATGATTCAGCTTGGTTTCTGTTTAGAGTGGTGATATCCCTGGGAGAGCTGCATGATACCCTAGACTTTTGTAGTGTGTCCTAATTGAGCTTCATGCTACAGTCCACTGTAGCACAGGGTGGATGGAGAATTTTAATTAGGACCAAGATAAATACAGATATCTGAATGGGGTTGTTATTACATAATTGTTTCTGCAATGTAGAAGACTTCCCAGTATTTGTCTCTTAGCATGGAGAGAGTGAGGATAGCTGCCATTGTTGAAGACTGTTAAACAGTAATTTGTCGTTATAGTGAATGAGCTATGGCCATCGTAATGTGGTAGCCTTCTAGAAAGAGCAAATGAATTCTAATGTTAGGTTCCAAAAGTCTTTCCCAAAGTTTATTCTTGTTACTTGTATGTATTTTATTTGGGGTTTGTTTTGTCTTGCATGTGCTTTAGGAAGCTTCCTAAACCAAGAATGCTTCTGAGTTTTCTTTCAGTGCTCCTTTGCATAAAGCAAAGGTGTAACTTTACCTTTTATAACAGAAATATATCTTCTACATTATTTTGAAATAAAAAATATAGCCAGTGTTAGTGTGTTCTTATCTACTATATAAGAACAGTTGTGCTGAAGGATACTTCCTAACTATACTTTTGACAAATTGCTATGAAATGCTAGTCCTACACCTGGTACCAGTATCTACATGTAGACAAATCCTGAACAGTAGGCATAAATAGAACATGAGAGGAAATGGTTAAGTTTTTGAGGCATTAGATGAGATATCATTTGAACTGGGATCAATACAACAGATTTGTTTTGTGACTATGCACAAACCTCTCTGTATCTCACTTCTCAGTAGGAAAACTTAATTTTGTTCCTTCTTTTTTTGTGCACTTAGCCTGTAAGCTGATTGAAGGATTATCTCTCAGGACCTGACACACCTTAAAGGTTTTTTTGGTGTTTTGCAGTCAGTATCAATAACTTTCTCAAAAGCACAGAAGAGCGTATTTAAAAAGAGAGATGAAACAGATGGGAAGCACACCGATTTCTGTCAGGTTTAAAATGTAAGAACATAACCCAAGCTTATAAATTAATGAAATTTCTGAAGATAGCTATAAATTTAAATATTTACAAATCCATATTAAACAATAACTTGAAAGAAAAAAGACCCAGCCTACAGCAGTAAAGCTGCATAACCTGTATACTTAATAAGGAGGTGCTTCTAAGACTGTGTGCTCCCTATAAACAGCTGAATATATATTGGCCTTTCTCTCTTATCTGTTTAAAAAAAAAGAAATTGGCAGATGGTTGCTTTGGGGAAAAGAGAATTCCCTTGTTCCCAATTTGCAAAGCTCAGAGGTTGGGATTGAAAGGTTGTTTTTTTTTTTTTACTGTCAGAGGTGAGATTTACAGATTTCTACAGCATGTGAAATGTACTATAAATTAATGTCAAAATCTCCCTGAGTGGTTGCTAAAGATCATGTTCTGTCAACTGCATTTGTTCTCTACGTGCCAGAGCTGACCTGTGACACGTGCTCCCATTCTCTCCTTTTATCTGCCCTTCCTGAACGCACAGATTTCAAAAGCTGTACTTTACCCCCATCACAGCTTTCTCTTTTTAGTAGGTGCCTAGAAAGTAGGCAGAAAACTTGTTTGTAGATGGTACTAGAAAGTACTCCATCTAAGGCTGTCTGTCATCTATAACAAGAAAGGAGGAATTAAAATCACAGGAGAAGAGACTGAGGAGAAATTAAGTAAATGAAAGACTTTTTCCATCCAGTCTTCTTGCTACTAAGGCTTGTTCTCCACTTTAAATATTATAGTAGTATGTCCTATTTCTTTTTTTCAGATGCTTTATCTTCTTAATGTTTTTCTTTACATCAAATGTACACCGAGTAGTAGGATTGGAATAATATTATTTACTTTCTCATTGTTTGTTTTTTTTTTTCCTGAAAGCTACTGGAAGACAAAGTGGTTGCAAAATACAGTAATATCAGTGGTGCCACAGAGATCCTTGGTGCTACACTGAAATAATGTGGATGTAACACAAGTGTGTTAACCTGCACACTGTTGTGAGTTCTCTCATAATGCCACAGGTTGGTAGGAAGAATGTAAATGACTCTATTTTGATTCAGCCTTTTGGAGCAAGGTAATTTTCTTAAACTTGCAAGGTACTTAATTTACGTACTGTTGACATCATACTGCTTGCAGAAAGAGAAGACGTCATGTGTGTTGTGGTCTTGCTGCTTTTTATAGTGTCGTTGGCCTTGCAACTCCAATTTTCTTGTTAGTTGTGATACAGTATAATTCAAAATGTGCCTGGGCAAATGCACCCCTTCAAGATTAGACATTTTAATAGCAGGATGACTCAAAAACAGGCATCTTATTTTTAATTAACTAGAAAAAACAGTATAGTAAAAATCAGGATTTAAAAGATAGCTGTAATGCAGAAGGGTAAAAAGAGACCTAGAAGCCAGAGAGGAGCTGGAGTAGGCTTTGCAGTATTTTAGCATTTTGCACAAACAAACAAGACAGGCAAGTGAAGGATATAAAAATAAGATCCCATAGTGACTGAGGAGTTTTTCATGAACCATTTTCTATTTTGAGCTCATTTCTTCACAATTTCCATTGGAGACAAAACACTTTTCAATAACAATTATAAGCCGAGTTCATAAACATCTGAGCTTCAGACTAGGGGGTGGAGGACAATAGTTGTTGAGGTGATAAGGCAAAGAAAGGTACTACATTCAGTTTTTGTGTTCAGTAAACCAGCCTGTTGTCCCAAGCATTTGGTATTTTAATGAATAACACTTGTGTGTGCATTTGTGAGATACAATCCATAATGCCAGTGACTGAAACTTCCTGGCTTTTCTTATCGTTAATGTTTTGACTTATAATGTTCTGTAATGCTTTTGTGTGTTCATGCTGAAGATGTTGTTCATTGCCTTCTTGCTCTGAAATTATAGATGCAACGTGCTCTGTGAATTTTTTATGATTTTTAAATTTTTTTTTCAGAAAAGCTTAGGTGTCTGTTGCTCCTCAGGCATTTTGACTGAGAAACGCTGCTCTGTTGAACTGGAGTTTTGGTATGAAGCAGAGGCCCGTGTCGATGCAGAGCTGCCTGCTGTACACACAAGCATTTTAGCTTCAGAGCGCAGCTGCGACACGTTGCGGACTTCCAAATGCATTTTTCCCACTGGTGGCTGTGATAACCCAAAAGTCATTTCATAGCCATCTAGGCAGAAAACTGTCACCTTTTAAAAAAGGTTTCAACCAGATTGTTGTTCTTTTCATGTAGTGACAACTTACCAGAGTAAGGAAATGATGATTTGAAAGAGGCAATGTGAGCTTGAGCTGTCTAGTATAAACCTTCTACAGAAAAAAGTGTATTCTACTGTATCTTCTCCCAAGGAAATGTTCAAATCTTTGCCAGGTAGTAAGTATATGTGCTAGGATGCACCTACCGATCGGTCATGTTGTCTCATTCATTTACTGAGGATTTAGAATATTTGTTCAAATGTTCTCTGTTCTGCTGTTAAAAAGCTGATGGGTGAAACCAGCAGTCTAAAGCTGCCTTTGTCATTCTTGACAGCAGTCTATTAAGAAAAGCAGTGATACTTGCTGTGGATGCATACTGAGAGGGTAGCAAGTTTCTTTTTTAAGTTTTATTTAGTGTAAGAGCAGCAATGGTAAAGGCTAATAGCTAGTAAAGGAGTTGACCTATTAAGATATTTGACTAAATAAAGATATAAAGCTTGACTTATAGAGGTTTTGAAATTATACTAAACTTATTTTTTGACAGGTTAATAGTAAGAAACGTCACTTTTTAACATGTTATCGGCAGTTGGGGTTTTTTCAGTCTTTTGTCATAATGAGAAATTCAGTTAGGGAAATTTTTCTTGCATTCACAAATTCATCTACCTATAATGGTAGATGAATTGATTATTCTGTCTCTCAGTTCTGTGTTTTAAAGCTGGGATGTATGCTTTGTATGCTTTTTGATTAGAATGGAATAATCCCCTGTAGCCTGGGGGAAACTTCTGTATATGTAAATAGGCAGAATAACATCTAGCATAGAAGTTGGGTTTTTTTCTTTAGTTACTTTGCTTTCTTTTCAGACAGAGAGAGAGAGGGTCATTTATCTTACTCATGGACCATTGATCACGAGGTAATAACAGGTTGGAATTTCCCCGATCTTTGTACTTCTGTACAATTTTGTGATTAAAAATTGATACCTTCATCAGTGTGTCTTTGGCAGGGTTAGTGTAATGGCAAGAACTGATGAAATTTTTCTCACAGTTGAATTCTACATGAATGGTTCACACCAGACACCTTTGTTACCACAACTGATATCCAATATATAAGAATTTCCTCTTGATAACTGAAGAGTTCAGGACAATTTGGTCCAAACACTTTCTTTGTAGTGAGGAGTTAAATGAACGTACTTGGCTTTGAGTGGCAGGTGATAAGCAGTTATGGAAACAGCCAGTGGCAGGTGATAAGCAGTTATGGAAACAGCCATGGGAATCTCCCAGTTCTTTTGCAAAGGCAAAACAAAAAAAACACAACCAAAGAAACTACAAACACGAAAACCCCAACATGCCTTCCCCCCCCCAAAAAAAAAACAAACCAAAACAACAACACCAAAACAAACGCAACAGCAAAAATGAGCTCTGTGTTCCTGCCTGAGATAGTTGGGAGATTAATGTCTTGTCCACCAAGCTGAGAATTGCAACTTAACTTCTTATCTGTGTTTTGATACAGTAATGTATAGACAATCTCGTTGTCTCCGTACCTGTGCTAGTACTATTAGCATCTTAAAAATAGTTTCCTCAAAGTTCTGTGACTACACCAGAGAAATGTGAGATATTAGGCCTCAAAGGCTGGTGTGTTGGCAATCTGCAACCTATTTTCCAGAGTGTCTTCAGGCAACTGTTTCCACATGGCATTGTTTCAATTGATAGCCAAGCCAAGTATCTACAGGAGGCCAGGTCTTCTCAAAAACTTTTTTCTGTTCTGTTCTGTTTCTGTGAGATGTAGTCCTTGCCTTTCTTTAGAAATATTAGGGGAAAATATTAGGGAGAGCGTTAAATAGTTTCACTGTTTTCATCTTTGGTGTTTAGCTTTGTAAAGCTAAAGTTGAGCTTTGTTCCTGCAACAAGTTCTTTTTGCAGTAAAGGAACTCAGGCTGATACAACATAGCTAAGAAGTATATGGGGGGGGAGGGGGGAATTTTGTTGATTTTTGGTTCTCCAACATATAAAGAAGCTAAGTTCCCAGAAAATCTGTGCATCCTTTAGTGTCGTGGTTATTTAGCAAGTCACTCCTTGAAAACATGGGCTTTGACCTTGCCAATTATAGTTTCCCTCCGGAAAGAGATGATTGAAAGTAGGAAATACGAGTTTAAGTGCTGTTAACCTGTGTAGTACAGCTGCCCAGGATATTGCTACCAAGTTGAAGAATTCTGATTTTGTCCTCCTTCTTGCAGGCTAAGAAATGGTATTTGGCTGGAAAATAAATGGTGGTTAAACAGTGGAGCCAGTGGCAGGGAGGAAATTTCAACAAACACCAGAAGCTGAAGAAGCACGCAGATCACCTGCAGTGTATGTGGCTATACTGTCAAAGTCACTATGTAGGTGGTGGTTAGATTGAATATCACTTTTTCATGACTTGTGACTCTTGTTACTGAGAGTAAATGTCCTTCCAGAATGAAGGATTGTACTGGGACTGCAGTCATTCAGCTGTGTTCACTGTACCTGCTAATCAAGGAAGAAAAATGTAGGATTGAATGAAACTGAGTCTCAGACCAGTGAGGACTGGGAACACAGAAATAAACATGGTCATCCTGGCTTGGGGAAAGGGTCCAAACCATTTCTTTCTGTTTGGTTATGAATTGATGAATTTTGGAGGAAATGACATTGGAAAGTAACAGCTGCATGGAAGATCTCTAAAGGTAGTACATCAGAGTGACAAAGCAGGAAAATTTTAGTGTTACTAGGGAACATAGAAAATTACCAGGCAACATAAAGAAAAGCCAAAAATAATGCAAAATGTACTTTGCAACAACACTTGGAAAAATAATACAGAATGGCAAAATATGGCCAGCATTCACATCGATGATTCTTACAGCAAAACTATCTTTATGGCCAGGGCAGCAGAGTTTTTACTCTATAGGAAAGGAAAGCAATGAGCATGTGTTGCAATGTGTTCAATAATAAACTTCAGGTTTACACAGTCCAATGGTTTCTGCTCCAGAGGGCATTAGCTCAGTATAGTAAGATGAGTTGAAAAAGGTTTGGGGTTTTTTTTTATGCTGTAGTTTGGGAGAGAGCAAAGAAATAAAGTCTAAACTGGAGGATATTAATTAGAACCTCTTTTCAAATGAATAAATTATGCTTTTTCATTTAGTTTTTTTGGTTTTATTTTAGATGCTATTTTAAATACATGAAAGCTGAATAAGTGAATGTTGCAGCTTTGAAGTTCTTTGGCTCAATATTTGCTTTCTAAATGGTGCTATTATTTAATCCTGAACTGTAAAACCACTGTATGCTGCAGGGTTGAAATAGCATTGTGAAATACAGTGTTGCAAAAAGCACAGGAAAGCAGTTGTAATGTTTATTCCTGGAATAGACGAACACAGCAGCCCTTCTAAAATGCAAAAGTATTTTTAAAATTGGCAGTATGTAAGTGAACAACAATTGTCAAGCACTACTTTCCACAGGCTTTCTACACTTTCAGGCTCTGTCTTCTCATTGGGAATGAACAAGGCGCATTTATTTACTTTACAGCTGGTTGGAAGTTGTGAAACTTTCTTCTGTTTTGATGTAGACTCCTTATACAGAAAAGTTGGAGAACCAGTCACCCAATCCAGTAATCCTTAATACAGAAATAACAAAGACAAATGTGTATTTCAACAGAATAAACAAGGACTAAACTCTTTTCATTTTATAATAAGCAATCTCAACAGAGGTTGGAAAGTACGAATCTATTTGGCTGAGGGTTAGTTAATCCGGTGTCAGAAAGCTTTGGGTTCTCTGCTAGAGTCCTGTCCTTGAGGAGCTCTCTGGCTTACAGCTAGCAGTGGCAGGGCTGCCTGTGTAGGTTGGCTGCAAATGACTTCATTTTTCACAGCTGTCACCTCTAGCTTTGCTTTAAGCACTGTTAAACACCTTGTTGGTATATAATCTTGCAGGCCTTGGTTGATGAGCTGCTATGAACTACAGGAGAGGAGGAAGAAAATCTCTGTTCAAAGGGTAATATATTTGGGTCTGGTGTAAAGGATCCTTATGCAGCTGGTGTGAGATACAGTGGTGTAAGCTGTCCTGGCATTTACAAGTGTTGCTGTGTAATCACAGCAGTAGTGGGAGAGTTAGATATGCACAGTACAGAAAGAGACAGTGGGCAGTCCGTAGACTGTTGCTGTTTGTTGCTTTCCCCTGCTGAGAATGAAGGATGTTTCAGATGATGAAGTGGCTGTCTCCAGATTCAGGAGAGCTGATTTCCTTATGTCACAGATTTTGTTTGATCTTTGGACAAATCATTTATGCTGCAGTTTGATGGAACAGTTAAAGTAGCAAATGCTGCTGAAAAGGCAGATTTTTCTGTCCCACCCCCCACCCCCCCCCATCTTAGGCTGAGACCCAGCATCTTTTCGTGCATTAGCACTAATGCTAACCTGGTCCTGAAGAGAGCTTAAACAGCAGAAAATGTAGCCTAACAGCAACAACAAAAATATGATAGGCCTGAGACAATATTTTAGCTGTTCTTAGGGAGAAGCAGCAAATTTTTCTTTCTTAAATTACAGCAGTAACAAAAATTGTACATAGCTATCTGTGGATTTATTGCATCTGGCACATTCCCCAGGCTTGCTAGGTCTTTCCAAAGTTTCTTGTAATCCTCACTGGCTGCAAGAATCTAAAATAATCAAGGGGATATGGTCACCTTGCTGTTCACCTTCCCTTTCAGTTAATACTTGGGTTGAATGTCGTCGGTCCAGTCCTAAGGCTAGTCCCTAGGTCACTCTAGTATTAACCTCTGTCAACAGTGAGAAATAGCTGCTTATGTGTAATTCTCTCTCAGTCAGGTTTTAAACTGTGCCATGACTTTTCCCCATGCTGGTCGCCAGGTTTCTTCAATAGCTTCTTGTGAAGGAGGTTGTAAAAAGTCTTTGGAAAGTTTAAACATTTTCAATCTGGAACTTTCTCTATTTAAAATCAGTTGGGGGGGGCAATAGAGAAGAAACTGTATGGGCAATTTTTTTCAAAAGCATAGTCCCTTAACAATCAGTGATTATCTTGTGACTTTACAGTCCTTCAGGGCTCTGGACTAACTTCAAAGGAAACAGAGGATGCAAGCGTCCCAAACACATAAATAGACAGGCAATTAAAACCCAGCTAGAAGTTCTGTTTTTCCCCAAAGTCCTTGTAAAGCATCCTACTCTATAAACTGCTCTTTACAAGGGTAAACATATGCTTAGGGGAATAATCGATTCCTTTTCTGAATGAATTAATCGATTCCCCGCCCCTGCCTCTTGTAACAAACAACAAATTACCACCTACTGTTAAGGCAACTTCATCTCTGTCTAAAGTAAATTTGGACAGATCATTAATAATGCAGGCTCAGGAATGGAGTGAACTTGTGTGTCTGCAATATTTTTCAGAAATCCATTGCAACTGAAAATCCAGGGTTTGCCAGCAGCCTGACAGCTCAAACAGCCTGTGTGACAAGCCATCAGTGTCTTGTATTTCAATTATTTATCATCATTCTGTGAATATACTAGTCCTTTAGAATTTGAACAAACACTTTGAATGATTTGTGATCTTTGGAGTTCACTACTACAATGACAACATGGGCAAACAGCTGAAAAATATAATTAGTAATGCATGGTTCTTATGTACCATTTTGCATGTGGGAGGTTTTACAGAGGAAGAACACAATTTGAGATAAAAGCATCAGGGTCAAGGACAGAAATAGAAGAAAAACTCGTGTCTCCAAATTCTCAGTCAGAAGCTCCACTGGAGCTTGCTGCTACCAAATCTATTTAATGCATTATGATGGAGTCCAGAAGCCCCAGCCAAAGACTGGCATCGCTTTTCTTCTGTGATACAATGCAAACAGGTAAAAAGGCTATAGCAAGCTAATGTTTTACATCTACTGCTTCTTCAAATAGCTCTGAGAGATTGGAAGTCCTGAATTTCAGTAAGATAAACTGGGCGTTCTTCACACAAACAGAGGAGAGCAGGAAGAAAGATCAAAGGTCCAGAAAACAGACGCAATAACAGACCTTCCAGTATGTAGAATGCTTGCAAAGAGGAAGGGAAGCTGTCTTTCTCCCAGACTGTGGTGGGCGAGATAAAAAGGGGTATGAACTGTAGTGAGGAGTCTGACATCAAGAAATATTGAAGTTCTGAAACTGATTCCTGAGAAAGTCTATGGAATCTCCATCACTAAATGCTTTTAAAAACAGCTGAGGGAAATTTTTTTTTGTCAGAAATTACTCACGTAAACCTCTGGGACAAGGTGATGTCTAGATGACTTTTTCCAAACTCCTCCTAAGCCTGCAATTTTGTGAAGTTTCATCTACTTGAGGGGTATATATATATGAAATACTGAGAAGTATATCTAAAAAAATGCATTAAAATACATGCCTAACAAAAAAATGTATACAAGGATTACATATTTATGTATTTATATGGATTTAAATGTTTTTAGTCATATTGAGAATCGTTAGTTAGATTGTCTTTCTGGGCAATTTAAAGTATGAATTTGGTGTCCTCTGAAATTAAGCATACTTTATAGATGTCTTCATCAGATATTGTGCTTGTTGAAGGCAACCTCTCTGTACAGCTTATTGAAAAATAATGGATTTTGGTATTAAAAAAAACAAAGGCTTGAAATTCTAAAAAGAAAATTATAAAAAAAACCCTTGGGGTATGTTTCTTTTTTCCAAGGACACATCACCTGCAACTCTTTGTATTGATCCTAACACTGACTACTCTGCAGAATCCTACTGAGTCACTGTGACAGCTCAGTCTATGGAAAAGAGATTGCAAACAGCCTGACAAATACAAAAAAATGGCTCTGAGAGCCATGTTGGATGTTGAACAGTGTCAAAATCACAAAGCTGTTCAGTCGATGGAAGTCCAGTTCTCATGCCTTACATAAGCACAGGCTACATGCTGGTGTGATTGAATTCGAAGTGTAATACTTTGGGTTTACTTTTTATTTGTGTTCACAGTAGCTGTATTAGTACTCTAGTGTGAAAACAGCTTATAGCAGTAAAGTTTATTTCCATTCCCACTTAGAAATTATGTCTGCTTTCACTCTCCCCTTTTCACTAGTTTCATATTTAACTGCATCCACAGTACTAAGGTTGTGCTTCCATAATAAAACAGGTCTAGATAGGGCTAATTTTTTAATAGATTTTAATTTCCTTCATGATGTAGCATTGCTGATTAATGGATCTTTACTCCCAGAAAAATGGGATTTATACGAAACAAACTGCTTGCCAACTGGCTTTAGAGATTTCCCTCATTCATTTTAGTTAATTGAAATTATGAAAATTCTGCAGCTTCTTAATCAGACATTTCTCTGTAGAGTACCACTTCTGACAATGCTTCCCAGCTGTGTATTACTTCAATATACAAATAAGATATATCAAGGAAGTGTGTTTACAGGCCCCATTAATTTGAAATAACATGGCCTGGGGTATTTTAATATCCCTTGATGATAAACACATTTGGGTTGTAATAGACTTTTTCCTCTCTACTATGAGGCTATTGTTCCCTGACTTCCAAAAAATGTTATTTCAGGGTAATTTATCTCTATATTATTCATTCGTGCTTAAGGTACAAATCCAGTAATATTATTGTCTTTTTATTTGTAATGGATGATGAGCAAATAAAAGAAAAACATCATAGTCTGTACGTAAACTTTGCATTTTTCAAATGTGAAAATAGATGATAATTTTAGCTGCAGGACTTGCCTGCATTACTAGAACTACTAGTGTGCTATACTAGTAAAATGCTGCAAGAGTGAATACAGCTATACTAGGAAAGCTAACCTTTGTATCAGTCCAGCCATCGCCCTGAGCAAAAAATAACTGCAAAAAATAACCCCCAAAAACAGCAAAAGATCTGGTATGGCAAGATTTACTTCATCAGCTTCAATGGCCAAATAAGCCCATTAGAGATCACATTCCTCGTGGTTGCAAAGATGCATCTGCATCAGCTTGTTGTTTGAAGTTTCTCATGGAGGTTGGACTAGATCTCCTGAGGTCCCTTAGACCTGTAGGATAATTCAGATTATATGTTGCATTTTGAGGGAGTGCTCAGTGAGTCAGTCAAACACATGCTTCCAGTTTTAGTTGAGGGTGTCCGTTTTACAGGTGAAACAATCACAACAGTGGCTTTAAATAGCACTGTGCAACTGCAAGTGGCCAGGACCCCACCTGCAGTCTGTTTTTATAGCTCAGCCATTGAACGGGGCTTTGGCAAACCACAGTGGCTCGACTGGCTGCTGTCATCTGCCTAATTCTGCAGAGGGACCAGAGATTTGTCTAAGGGGTTATACAACTTCTTTTCAAAGAATATGTTCCAAGACCCACATAAAAATGCAAATGCAAGAGAAGGCGAAAAGGCAGAGGCAGAAGAAGCATCTATTTAAACCTCTCTGGGAAAAACGCAGTTCAGTTGGAACAGGCGTGCAATAATGTGCACCAGCTACATTTCTGTAACTGCAGGGTGCGTGGGAAGGTGCATGTGGCCACCCTATTCCGGTGTTAGTTATCCAGGTACTCCCAGGAGAAGAACAGACATACAGTACACGCGTTTCAGAGACTGGGGCTGCAAATTATTTTGCAGCGGTATTAGTGCTGGGAATTAAACCCAGTAACTCCAGAGGAACTCTAGGCAGCATGGGGAGGAAACCAGAGGAACTAGATGTCTGCCAGTAGCTGCGGAGCTATGATGTCACTGGGATCACGGGGACGTGCTGCAATGGATGGGTACTGGCTTTTTAAGAAGGACAGACTAGCGCGGTGAGGTGGGGAGCTGCCTTTCATGTGAGAGAGCAGTGGGAATGGATGCAGCTCTGCCACAGGTTGGGTGATGAGCCAGTCAAGAGCTTATGGGTCAGGATTCAAGACCAGCACGGGCAATGTGGTGGTGGCTGTCCGCTGCAGCCCATCTCATCAGGAAGAAGTAGGTGAGGCCTTCTTCAGGTAACTGGAAGACAACTGGCCCTCATGGGAGACTTCAGCCACCCCGATGTCTGCTGGAGGGACAAGACAGTGGGGTACAAGCAGTCCAGGAGGTTTCTGGATATTTTGTTTCTTAAATAAGACGACAATATAAAGACCTGAAGACCAACCCTAGTTACAAATACATATTGTATCCCCAAGGGGCTCCAAGATGAATAAGCACCTCCAAGATGAATAAGCACATCAGCCATAAAAGTGGCTTCCTTGGGATATTCCTGCATTATTAGGGAGAAAAAGGTGAGCTGTGGATAATCAGAAAGGTCATTTCTCCTGTACTTGCATCAAAGTATCAGTTAATTCTTAACTTTTTGTGTTGTGAGCAAATCCATGCCTTTTCTTCTACACTTACTAGGTTTTTATTAAGTTACAAAAGAGAAATACAAGTAATTGCAGCTCTAAGAATGCCTGGAAATGTGATAAAGCTTTGACTGCAAGGCTTTTAGCTTTACTTAATTTTAAGCATCTTCTCACCTTGCTTGTCAACTGATAAAACACTTGTTTCAACACCTACCAGCTTCATTGCTATAACGTATTCCTTCCTAGAATAATGATCTTCTGTGCTGTACTTGCCTGTGACAACTATAATCTCTTGATGTGATAAAATGCAGCTTTTTAGTGTACGTGTTCCATGCCACACATGATATGATCTGAAACATCAGTGAATGATCTGAATCATGTACCTCTTGGTGTCATTTTTATTACAGATTTCTTCATTCTGAGGCTGACAAAGGAGATAAGGATCAATGAAGAGACAGGGAGGGAAGGGAGAGAAAAAGAGAAAAATGGTTATGAGACCCTAGATACACATATACAGTATTCAGCGAGCTGAGAGCATTTTGGCCTTCGACAGCAGACTTGTAAGTCAGTGGTTGATCTCTGTAAGAGCATGTTTTGTTGGTTTTTTTTTTTCCAGTATTCTTGGTTTGGTATCTTGAAAAGTTATTTCATCATTTATTAAACTGTTCCATATATCCTTATAATGAATACTTAATGCTGTGATATTAAACATCTGATGGCTCTGAAGTAAAAGTTCTATGTTTCAGTTATTACGAGATGTGCTCTTTTCATTTTTTGAGAGCCCTCTTAAAAACACACACAGGAAATCTCAAAGGTGCTGTAGGTACCTTGTTTATCCCAGGTTTTTAGCTTCCTGTTAGCTTGGACACATTTAGTTTGCTTTTGCAAAGGCCTCTGTGGGGGCACTAAAAGGTGTCAAATAAGACTGAAACTGAAGAAGGGACCTCCTATACCTCAAGGGCAAAAAGCTCACTTGGTTAACGGGCTTTAGGGGAAGGTGAACTGTCCTACCTGCTGAAATGGATATTTTTGGTGTAACCAAGATTGAAAGAAACAAGTGGGGAGGAGGGGATGGCAAGAGGAAACCTTAGAATACCTCAAAGCTTTAGGATTTCTTGCTTTTAAACAGATAGAATATTGAAAAAGCTGCTGCTGCTGTTGTTGTTAGTATTTTCTCACCTGTTTGTTTAATTATTTTTTATTCCTGTGGGTTAAAGAAGTCTGGATTACTTCCCAAAGTGTCTGAGAGATGTCATACCCATGGTTACCAAAATAAGGAAAACAAAAACTGATTTTAAGGTTTTACTTGATTTCTAGAACTCCATTAGCTGTGTGAAAAACCACGTGGGCTCTATTAATAACTTACATTTAAAGCAACTTGTATTTTGATCTGGAGAGGAATCTACATTTGCAGTGCCACATATTTTTCCATGCAAGTGCATCTTGGGTTGTCTTTTCACGAAGTTTCACTACTGCCATGGTTTTGAGTAGAATATCTGACAATGAGTAAACTTTGTTAGGTTTGGTGATTTCATTTGAGTAAGGTTCTCAAAAGCTGAATCTGATTTCAGTCTTCATCTGAACTTACTGAGAACAGTGTTGCTTGGTAAACTTTGGTTTCCAGGTATTTTTGGGTTGGCTAGAAATAGCGTAGCTTATTTGGTATGTGTTTCCACACTTCACATTTCAGCCAATGCTAGAAATAAGCAGCACAGGAGCAAACAGCTATGGCAAAAACCGTTATTTAAAAATTAACCAGCTTCATTTTGCTGTCTCCTTGCTTTGCTTTTTGGAATAATGGATAAAGCTCCTTTTGAGTGCAGCCATTGTCATCTGTTACAACCCTAAATATTTGCAAATGACTTAAAAGCCAGTCTCAAAACATTTTAGGTAACCTGGCTGTCCCTTTCCATGAGTCAGTCACACCTAGGGGCTTCAGGATACATCATGAAAGACTGAAACAGAGAGGCAGAACTTTCTAAGGTAAAACTTTAAAAATTGTCCTGTTTAGGGCTCCAATAGTGCTCCTCCTTTCCCTGCCCCAAGCTGTCTAGTCCTGCTCCCTTCTCCAGTCACACATTGGTGCTTGTGTGACAGACTGAGGAGAAGACCATAAAGCTGCTCAGCATCTGAGCCCATGAAAACTCCTGACTTTTTGGGGAGGACGCCAGGCAACACTGGTGGCTCCTGGTACCAGATACCAGGGCTGTTGCAAAGGAGTGGGTTGGACTGTGTGACTCTGGGTGACACCTCCAAAATGAATCAGGTGAAGCCTCTGTGCAGGTGTGCAATGCATTATGTAAGTGCCGTTATCAAAGTGGTTGCAGGCTAAGTATAGATGAGAGACGATACTCAGATTCTGCAAACAGGCACGACATTTAGATACTCAATCAGAGCCCCTAAAGACAGCATTAAAGAACACTGTTAAATCACTCAAAAATTAGAAAAGATAAAGGCTAAGGTGCAACTTGAATTCAGCTTCCTATTGCATTATTTTGTGGTTTTGCATAAAATAATCAGTCTGGAGCACTAGGAGAACCAATGGCTCTCCAACACAAATTCCTGTACTAGGTTATACAACCACAGCCACATGATCTAGTTCAGGGTTGGGTTTTTTGCTTTTTATGCTTTTTATCTCATTTTATTTTGCAACAAACTCTTATTTGCAAACAGGGCCTTAGTCTTATAAAAGGCCTTCCCTTGGACAGCATTTTGAATAACACCATTTATTTCTCTAGTGGAGATTTCAGGTAAGTGGAGCACTTTTCAAAGACACGGACTTCTGTCAGCATCCCAGCTCTGCAGCAGCTCTTTTCGGTCACACACCAGTTCCACACGTTTCATGGCTCTGTGGGTGACAGTATGTGCCATATCCCAAGTGAATCAGTGATGATAAGGGAAAGCAAGGGGGTGCTTTGCTGTGCACTTTGCATTTGACTTTTGGAAGGTCAGTGGTTGAGGAGCTAATATACTGGCTGCTGGAGAGCCCTAGCCATTTCATTGTGACTTACAGACTGGGAAAGTGAATCTCATTAAAGACCTGACTTGCAGATGAATACAAATCCTGTCTCTCATTATGAACAACATCTGTGAAATGCAGCTTTGCTTCCTAGCAGGAGAAGGAACAGGCCAGCTCAGTACTAATTCAGCAGCTCCATCCTGTTCTGTGATGCACAGTGATCAATTGCTTCTTCCTCTGCTGTGGATGTAACACATCTTCCTCGAGCAGGGAAACACTTCAGTCTAATGTGTGGATTTAATTTTCCCATCATTCTTTCTGCTCTGTAGAATACGTGTCTGAGCTACAGCAAAGAAATTTAAATTTTTGCAGGAGGCTTTGGCTGGGAGGAATGATTGAGAAGCAGACAGCTGTAAAGAGCTCGTAGCACTGATTGCTTCGTGGCCTGTTCAAGCTATTCGGTATGATGTTCTGTGACATGTAAGAATTATTTCCATGTTACAAAGTCAGGGGCTGGGTGCAACATGAAAACCCCTTTTTCTCCTAATTCAGAATCTACCTCTGGTGGTGCTGGAAGATTTTATGCACTGACTGGAATTAGTGGGGATTAGCTCAACCTATGACTGTTCCTTTTCCTGCAGGATAGCTGGTTCCTCCCCAACATGGATTTGGTAAATTGTGAGTCACATTTGCCTGTTACTCTTACTGGAGAAAGCTTTGATGTTTTCTAGAGAATGCCAGACAAGAATTTCTCTTCCATTTAAGTAAAAACCTCAGTGATTTGGCTAGATAGGACCATTTAAAGGAAGGAAAAAAATAGACGTCAATTAAAAAGCATAGAAAAGCACAGTTCTACAGGTTGTCTTTTAAGAAGACCAGCGAGAGGCAGCTTCTAAACTTAAGTTTCAGTATTACTCAGTAGAGAGTTTGCACAGGCTTGCACAGGGCAGCTTGACTTTCTGAAAACCTGTTAAAATTATCTTACATAGGGGAGTGGTGCCTTTTAAGAGAAACAAGTGTCCTCAGCCTTAGAAGTGAAGTGTGCAGGTGGGGTTTCCTTTGTGGTCACATATCTCGTTCCCTTGATCTAAAAATAATAAGTGACAGCAGATTTTGTTGTAGTTGCCAACTTATTCTCAAGTTCAGGCAATTTGCTTGTGCTTCAGAAGTGATGGGACACCTTGAACTGGATCATCTGGCATCTGTCTTGCAAACACATTCTCCCTCAGGGCTGGAAAGCTGGGCAGAAACTGAAAGCAAGGGTTAATTAGGAAAGAAAGGATAATTATCTCGGTTTTCCTTTTTTTTTTTTTTCTGTTGAAACCTTCACTGACCTACAGCTACTGTTAGTTCGTTTCCCATTCTGCACTGATACCTCTGTGTATTTCAAATGGCTTTGCCCGTAGTCTCCCTGCTTAAATAAACCCCTGGGGATTCTTCAGCCTTTAAAGAAAATTACAAAAGCCTTTGCATATTGTGCAATTACCTCTCCCTTTGTTTTCCTAAAAAATTTATTCAGTACCTCCCTGGCAGGACACTAGAATTAACATGTCAATATCACATCTCTCTGTGGGAGTAATGTTGTGTATGTAACACCCTGGTCCAAGGTTATACATTTATAGGCAAAATCACATTAAAATGAGTTGTTTGCACCAGTACCTTCAGGGAATGTAAACACTCAGTAGGTTGTTCGTTCCTGTCCCGACTGCAGAATCGGTTACAGGCATTAAAACAATTGTGATTCAGGTCGAGAGGTTTTAGAAGAGGCAACCTCTTTGCCTCTCCAACACCCTACCCACTGCTGTGCCTCCCCAGAGTCCTTTCACGTGAGATACCCTCTTCTGCACCATTAGCATTACCTGGAAGCTGATATCCCTCTTCCAGCTTGGCTTTAAGCAGTGCAGCCCTAGCAATGACATCCTCATTTTCCACTCATTTTTCAGCATTTGCATCTTCACTAATTAATGCTTTTCCTGGCATATACACAGTGTGTAGATAGTGAGCCCCTTCTAAGAAAAAAAGTGTGTGTGTGTGTGTGTGTGTGTATATATATATATATATGTAACTTCAAAAACACATGTCATTCTGGGAAATATCCTACGGCAATGATATGATAGTGATATAATG
>JAVKLA010000024.1:19289930-19301123 GCA_034782735.1 Sagittarius serpentarius | reverse complement strand
TATATATATATGTAACTTCAAAAACACATGTCATTCTGGGAAATATCCTACGGCAATGATATGATAGTGATATAATGGTGTTTTTGAAGGTTGAATGTTCTGATTAAAGCCTGTCTCCAGTTCTGAGTCAGCTGACTTGCACTAGAAGTCAGAAATGTGTCTGTATTTTTCAGCGTGCATATCAGGAAAAAAAACCCCTAAGAACACTGTTTTTGAAAGCTCTGATCCTGTTTAGGTGAAACCAAACAACCAGTACAATAGAGACCAGCAACACCCAGAATCTGGTGAAAGAACAGTTTGCATCAAGCAGCCTTCCATCTCTAAGCTCTCCACCTCTAACCTCTAAGCCACAACTCTGCAGGGAGATCAAGACAAGCTTGGGAATTCCTACGTTCATAGCATTGCTGCAGAATAAAACCATGGACTAAATGAAAACACCTTACCTTCCATTTCTCTTTGAAATTGTTAAATTAAATATCATAACAAGACTATCTCTTAGCAGGATTGTACTCTGCCCCTTCTCAGCTGATGCAGAAGGATTAGCTCCGTCTGTTTCTGACCTGGCTGGAAATTTATATGTACCAGATCTTATATTTTTCCTTTCTTAATGTACTCCATTGATTTTAGAAAACATTTTACCCATCCCTTCAAACCATACCTTTCAGAAAAGATTAGCGGTACTGATGACATTGCAGTTTTTGTTGCTGATGGGTTGTGCATGCCTAACCCTGAACAGCACGGTTCTCTCCTTCGTTTGCACAAGAGAACAGAAGCAGCTTGAGCGAGCTTGTAGCTGGGTCAGGCTGCATATTTGGCATGGTCTTCGCTTCTCCTTGTGTCTCAGTTTCCTCATCTGTAAACTGGGAATAACGATACAAACCTCCTCTTCACAGTGCCCTAAAGAAAACTGTTACAGAGATCTACTGAACTCACCAGGGCATGTACAAGAAGTCCGGGCACTTAGTTCAGAGGTCTGCTCTGAGAGCATCACAAACTTACTTTTTGGTACCCCAAACACTTTCCTGGACCTAGACCTCCATGCCCTCAGAATATCCATCTACCTCATCCATTTCAGTTGCTGGTGATCTGCTTGTTCATTCTTCTTCCTTCCTGCCCTGCTAAGAACTCGTGAAGATGAAAATTCATTTATCCCTAAACATGTTTTCTCCTCTGCTTTGTTATTAACAGTTTCAGAGGATCCTCAGCCTCGGCAACATCCCACTGCTGCAGCTGCCGGACCTGCTGCTGATGCTACCAAAGGGAACCAGAACATTCAAACCAACACAGGTGCTGACTTGGTTCCAGTAGCTCCTGGGGGCTTTTGCAGAGGCAGAGGTGTCCCCCCCCGCTTACAGTTGCTAGACATGGTTCACAAGCAGAATGAGAGCATGGGTGTCCCAGCGCCTAAAAGTTTACAGCCTGACAGGCAAATCAAATCACATGATAAAATAAGTATTCCAGCGGCCATTTCCAGATAGCAGACAGAGACACAGCAAAATAAAGTGATTTGCCAAGGACAGAGCTGGGAGTTGTATCTTTGTACCTCCCGGGGGAGAGCTGAGTATGTACAGACGATGTAACCTTTTTCTGGATGAACAGATAACTGGATTTTGAAGTGGTTTTATTCCTCCCCCCACCCCTCCCTTTCGGTCTTTTTACCTCCTTCATTCTTTCCTTCTCTCTCTTAATTTTTTTCCAGGCCTGCTCTTCATATCTCTGTATCTTATTATGTTCTCCAGGGATAACTGCTTCTTCCTTGCTAAACACCTGCTGCTTTTTTGCAAATAAGTGGAAGACAGAAATGCAGCGAGGCAGAAAACGGAGGGAAGCCTGGCCCCAGAGAGCTGCAGCCGGGCGCCAGAGGAGGGCTCTGGCGAGTGCACGCCGCACAGCCTCCTGGCTTGGCTCTGCTGCGTTCACACTGCATTTGGCATTCTCTGTCCCTCTCTCCAGTCGAGTCACCAGGTGAAATCTGTCACCAGCCAACACTCAGTTACCTCCCAGACGTGCTTGCAGGCCGCTGGTGCCAATTCCTCTTTTCTCTATTAAAAATGGACTCCCTGTGATGCAGTCCACCTTAACTGTAATTTTGGTCTTGCCGGAATAACTTGACACTGCTAGTAGCTGGAAACAAAAGCTGTTTGTTCACGTCTTTATGTCTCCTCTCTGTGTCTGCTGCTGTTTACAATTTGACCTGCTCTCCCCGCTTTTGCAGTAATCCGACAGTTCCGTCAGCTCTCCTGCCCCGTGTCGCAGACGCGGCACATTTACGAGGAGAGAAGGAGCCCCGAGTGGAGAGATATGACGTGGGGGTTTGGACGGTGGTATTGAGTGATTTATCAACAGCAGCATCCCTGCTGGAAACAAGTCATCAGCAATAAGAAAGGTGCATGATCTCCCCCTCTGAACTCCAGAGCAGCAGTAGGGCCCTGCACTGAATGCTAATGGCTTTGTGTAGGACTCGTTGTCCTCTGTGTTCGTTCTGAAGTACAAGAAGAAACCTCCTTCTGCAGGAAAGCATTTTCAGCAAGGTCCTTAGAGGTGTTTGTACAGCCCCACAAAGGGTCTGTGTAACTCCTTCAGCATTTTGGAGCTATTGAGGGTTTCCACCAAAAGGACTCCAGCCTAAAAACATCTCTGTGCACAGAAGGCAGCTGGTGCAGTCTTGTTGCATTGTGCAGCATTACTGCTTGCTCTTGCTGTAGCCAGACACTCTTCGCTGTTGCGGCACTGAGGACAGAGCCCTCAGTTTGTGGACCACGTCTCTGAGCCTGCATTTGAATCACAGCTGTCCAGGTTTCCATTTGAGTCACGCAAGAAAAAGAGAATTTTGTTAAAACTTTGTTCCTGCAAAGGGTGTGGGGGGGGAAGCCTCCTCCTCTCCTTTTGCTAGGAGTTCATTTCTGCAGAATACTGCTGCTGATAAATTGCCACGACTGGTTTTTTACCTCATGCAGTTCCTCTTCCATAAATCCCATACAGATGTGTCAGAGTCCCCCACTCCAATGCAGCATAAGGTATGTATAGCACAGATATCCCGAGATCTTTCCTGTAAGATCCGAGTCCTACGCTTTAATGGATGCATTGGCTTTCCATTCTGTGCCACTTGATATTAAAAGTCTTTCTGTTGATTCCCCAGATTTCTAATTGACTGGACTTGAGCTGTCTCATAGACTTGTGCGGCTTTGATGACCAAAACCATCCTCGTTGACTAGAAGACAGAACAACAAATTTTTTTTCTTGAATTTTCAGAGACGTGCATGGGACTGCAAGTCTTCAAAGCCTGTGGTCTGTGGTCCAAGAGCTAAAAACAGTCACAAACTTCTCCACCATCTGTATGAAAAATTACAGCTCATCTTGCTACTGTTTCTTCTTCAGTGGTAAGAAAAATAGTCACTTTTAATAAAGTTTATCTATTTAAATTTTTCTCTGCCTGTAACAGGGAAGAAGCTAAAAACTCACAGTGGGATCACAGATTTAGACTAGCTACTAGATTTACAGTCCTGAGAAATGTTCACATAACTGAGTGATGTATCACTCAAATATGTAAATAAGTTTCTCATGGGGAGCTCTCAGACTCTGCCTCAGAGGAAGAGTTTTGCTTAAATAAGCGCAGAACAGCTTCGTTGTTGCAACTTTATGGAGCTTGTCCCTTCAGGCTGCTAGTCCCAAAAGCTGTGCAAGCCCTGGCCAGGCTCGCTGACGAGCTAGCAAATGTGTTCATCTACAGACGACACCTTTCTAGCCCGGCCAGCGTTGCTCTCCCCGCTCTGTTAGAGGCGGCTGCTGCCCTGTGCTAATAATAGAGCACTTGTTTTTTTTTTTTCAGGGAAGGGACATAGGACATCTGGGTTGTGCACATGAGGGTGATTCTCAAAGGCATTTTTCGTGGGACTAAATTATAATAATTCGGCTTTTGGCTTGCTTTGAACTTAGTGCAATCATGCTATGATAGTTGTGGTTCCTTTTCTTACCAAAAATACAACGCGAGTTATCCTTTAAAATGGCAATTCCTGCTTCTCTGCAGCAGTCCCCTTCCCGACAGAGAACAGTGGCATTGTTTTGCCATTATTTTTGATAACTCTTCCACCTATCCCTGTTTCTTTAAAACAGGGATTTGGAGATTTTCTGTGCCAGCATCGAGAACTAGATTCAAGGGTAGAATTCAAAATTTTAGATAAATTATTTTCAGAATATTTTAGAAGCAGATTCAGCTCAAGAGATGCAGAGAAAATAGTCAGGAAAAACTAGTCTTGTATGGAACAAAAAGGAGGATGAGGTGGAGGCATAAGAACAGCAGACAAGGCAGAAGCAGGAGAGAGGGAACAGAAACTGGGTGAAATCAGGATATAAAAGCTTATAAATCTTTTTATTTTCATGTACAAAAAATACCAAGTCCTAAAATACGACACTTTCCTGGCAATGAAGTTAAGAAGTTTACCTTTTGGGGCAAAAGGGGCGAGTATGATCAGTGGCAGTATTCCAGCCTTATGCCTGAGATATCTTTTCTTCTATGCCCATTTCAAACAAGCGCTATTACAAGCCACACATAGGCACACACACAAAACAACTAAGAAAATAGAAGTAGGCATTATTTCAGGCAATGAAAACAGAGCAAGTTTTGTGTGCAGATGGCCGCCTTTGAAATCTGGCTTGCTTTCAACACGTTTCAGCATGGCTATATATCTTTCTGAGTTACTGTGACAAGAGCTGAGAATGGATGGATGGATGGCTGTTTTACTGCAGTTTTTGATAGCAATTTTCAGAGATTAAGACTGGTTTTGAAAGATAAGTTTTAGAGACTACTTTCAGAAGGTACCTGAGATTAGCAAGTAACTTTAGCTAGTCTGACATCTCCTTCAAAGGTGATAGAGGTTGAAGGAAAATCATTCATAAAGGAGAACTGAATTTGTTTTCTTATCACATTGTGCTTGTTCAGGGAGGGCTTTTTCAGCGGTTTGCCAAAGCCAACCTCATAGCATGCATTTCAGCAATGAGAAAGGGCCGTGATCAAGGGAATAGTATTCTTGAGTGCGATACATCTGCACTGGCGTAGCATGTGGCCTCTTGCATTGGTTGGAAAGAAATGGGATCAGCAGGCAATAAAACAGGCAAATTGTCTTTGATTGTGCTTATACTAATTATTTGCTTTTTAACTTTTTTTTCTTCTGATTTTTTGTTCCTCTTGTTGGCTTGCTAGTGTCCTAGATTTACCTTCTGATCTCAGTCATTAGTCTCCCTGCCCCAGTGGGAAGTCACTTCATTCAGCCAATGTGGTAAATGTTGTGTGGCTGCTTTCACAGAAGAATTATAATGACTGCTGTTAGTATTAATCACTGTATTCTTGAATTAGTTTTGTAAGGAAATGACTGGAGAAAGGAGAAGAATCATATTCACATGACAAACTGCCATAACTCTACGGACATCTGCAGAGAGCGGCTGCTTAGCTTAGCACTGACTGAGGTCTCTTATTTTATTTAAGAATACATTTCTCTTCCTTCTGACATTCATGTCTGCTTTATACTAAGTAAAATTATGCTTTCTGTCAAACTTGGGTCACATCCACTGAATCCAGTGGTAAATGAGGGGGTGAAACTATAAAAGATGAGTTCCTTAAACACTGCCAAGAAGGGAAAAGTTAGTGTGCCCATCAGCACTTACTCTCTTTCTCTTGTGCTGTTCACTAGTGGTAGAGGAACTTCCCCAGGCCTCACTCTTTCAATAACTTAATTGTGTTGTAACTTCTTATGCTAGGTAGCTACAGAATGGTATTTCCAGGAAAGTAAGATTAGTAGGGAGAGGCAGCATCTTTCACTAGCCTTGCTGATGTATTTGGAAAAATCAGACATGCTGTCAGGTTCTGAGACCCTGCAGGTGACTCTGTGCTTGAAAATGTTTTATATCTGCACTGACGAATGATGTTAGCTCTGCTCCAAGCCTTACTTTCTCTGGCCATCAAAGCTGCAGCACCACTGCTATTAAAAAACACACAGAGGATCACTCTTTCCCTCCAGGCTTCCATGGGCCAGAAAAATGGTTATTGTATGTCCCTCAAGATGTTGGGAGGGAAGAAGCAATATTTCTTATATCAATGGGCAACACTTTCTCTCCAGCTGTTGTCTAGTGTTGTCCTTTGATAACTCCTGCTTCACACCAGTTGTGGTATCTCAGTGCTGAAGCTGGGCACTGAATCCTCCCGCTCGCTTCTGGATACGGTCCCCACGCAACCCACCATCAGACCAACAGCTTCTGCTCTGTTTAGAGCAACAATTCAGATACACATTTCATAACTATCAACTTCTGGTGTCAGCTTTTATAGGCATAGAAAATAGCTTTCCTTCCCCCAGCGTCCATATGCTGAGCTGCCAGATTACACAGATGCCCTTTTTTAAAGTTCTAATTTGCAAAGTCTCATTAAATTGAGAATTGACTGCAAATTGAGAATTAAATCACTTACGTGTCTTAAGCAATGCAACGCTCCTATGCAAACTGTTTTCTAGGACTTTGACAAGTCATTTTAAGGCTGGGTTTACCCTAAGTAGTGCCTGGTTGTGAATCTCAATCCTTGACGCAAATTAACTTTTCAGTTACGTGGAACTAAATGCCCAAATGGACTTTCAGAGGAATCTTTGTGCTTAACTTCTGCACCTTTGATTGTATACGTTGCTTATCGAAGGGAAGCAGAAGACAGGAGAGAAAACAGAGGCCAGAGAAAGGCAGCAGTTTGCCCAAGGTCAAACAGGAGGTGGGAGCCAGGGCAGAGCTGCACCGTCCCAGCTCCAGCCACGTGCAGCCGGTGCTGCCCGTGAGCTGCCTCCTTCCCTCGTGTTTTCCAACAGCGATTTACTGTGGCTTCGCAAGCTAGCTGCCTGTGCTTCTGCGGGGTGAGGATGTTTGAAAAGGAGGATAGAAGACTGTGTGTTTTTCTCACTGTAAACTAGAAGACTAGAGTTTGTGCTTGGATTTGTATTTATTCGTGACAATTTTTCCAGGATAATGTAAGATATTAAATGCAAATGTTTATACTCATGCACTTTCATCGTTCCACTTAGACCAGGAAGATGAAGAATGTTTAACACATGCGTGAGCTGGCTATGGCGGTTATTTTTCTCTAAGGGTTACCACAGTGAGTTGTAATGCTCATTTAAATACCAGCAGCTTCCCATCTAAGACAGGCTGGCACCCTGACTTCACTGACCTCCTGTTCACACAAAAATCAATCGGTGTATATAGGCCTTGCTATATTTGCACTTAACCTAGATAACTGCTATGCTGCTGGAAGAGAAGTGTGACAGCTTAAAATGTTTTTGGCCAGTGCTATGCCAAGCTACATCTGCAAGCAGATACATATATCTTCTTGATGTTTTGATCAGTATGGTTATAGCCATTCCAGAGCAAAGAAATGGTACAAAAATCACACACAAGCACAAAGATACCAAAGCCAATATTTGTAATGTAGGCCAAATCTGACTGACTTTAAAATGTGTTAATTAACAACGGACAATCTGGCATATCTGCTAATGGTTTATTTTTCTTTAGAGAGTAAGAAATCAAGAATCTCAGTGTTGGATATGTTCACGTTTCCTGTGCTTTGTTAGCTGCCCTGTGCGTGGATCCCCGTGAGTTTTACCATCTATCACGGTAACAGTAATGCAGGATGCCTTATTCTTAGAAACAGGGGTTTGTGTGAGCAGAGACTATTTCTTGGGCTTTCTTCAGTTTAAACATTCAAGTTTGTGCAGTTCTTTGCTGTGTTTGTATGTCCTGAAGAAAAAGAAGGTAACATCTGTGGACGATGCACTCTTTTGCTGACCTGGTCTTCATCCCGAGTTGAGGAGCTTTTTGCCTGGTTGGCTACTGTATTTCCATGTTTGGATTTGACACGTCAAGTTAGGGCAGAGATATAGCCCAGATCAAGACTGTCTCCAGGCAGAGTCATCTGTTTTCAGGCTGTAAGGTTTCAAAAGTTAAAATGGATTCATCTCTGAGTACTCCTTGGATGCCATTTTGTGGTAGCTTTATGAAAGTGTGACTCAGAGCATGTAATTAATCCCTGAAGTATTTCATTCTTTGACAAGTTTTGCAACAAATGTGACTTCACAGTAATGGTGAAATCATTTTATTTCCAAAATGGCAGAACAAGTTCAGCTGTAGCATTTCTGCTGGGGCTATAGCAACATGTTTATTTCTGTGCTCAGGAAAAAAAATCCAATACAGATGGATGTATTCCACTTTAAAGCAAGGAAAGAATTGTGAGATCTAAAAATATCTGTGCATAGATACAAAGTTTATTATAGACTTCTGTAGTTAAATTTCTTCATGATTTGTTAAACAGGGAGAAGAGCTGGAAGATCTATTATCCTAATGATTACTTAATGGAAGAAGACTACTGAAGTTCTGGTGTTCACAGAATTATCCACACTGCTTGAAGGTAACTATCCGTATTGCTTTCAAAGTCTGATTCACTGAATATAAGAATGTCAGTGCAGCACCAGAGTAAAGATTAGTTTAGATAATTTGCTGTGAGGGCCGGTAACAGATGCTTAGAAATGAGCACAAGCTTATGGTTTCATAATACAGCTTGAGCCAAGATAAAAGCTCGCTACTGCCAAGAGGGAAAGGTCCTGCTCTTTCTTTCAGCTTCTGCTCCCCCAGCTCCTGGATTCATGAACCCCAGCGTGCCTGTGCGTTTCTGGTGCTCATCCAGACACACAGTCAGCCAATTCACTGAAATGGCAGAAAACTCACTTAAATAGTAATAAAAAGAAATGCTTTTGTCTTTAGTGAGTTGAGCTGGCTCGCCTTATGATCAGTCAGGTTACAGAGCCGGACAGAGGGGTCACGTACTCGGGGTCAGTGGATGTGGGAGGAAAGAGCAGGGAAGGCTGGATGGGAGGAGGAATGAAGGAAAGAACTAAGAAGGGGGTTAGGGGGGAGCGAGGCCTCCCAGTTGTGTCAGAAGTGAAACATTTATTTGGCTAAACTATCGATTTTTGCCTGTTTGATACCTACTGGAAAATCCAGCTGATCTTCCCAGAGAAGCATTTACAGTGGGTGGAAGAGCTCTTTCCTGAATGGAAATAAATAATTTACAATTGATCAACAAGTCTGTACAAGGTTGTGGGGTTCTGGGTTTTTTTTCCACATGTGCATTACTTACACTCATTGTCCTTGGGTTTCGTTGGCTATTTTATGGCTTGGTCATTCAACGTCATGCAATCCTTCTGCGGCAGTACACTGCAGCCAGAGCTATAGGCCGCACTAGATCTCACTATCCAGAAATTGTTGCATCATCTGAAGATTTTGTCATGTCACTTTTTAGCCTTTGTCATGTTACTTATTTATATGAAGAATACAGATCCCAGCACTGAACCTAGGAGGATCATGACGACTGCATTTCCACTGTGAAAACTGACTGTATATAGTTCAGTGCTCTTTTTCCTACTTTTTAAGCAGTTATCAGTCCTTGAGGGAATCTTTCCTTCCAAACTGAGAGGGCTGAAGGGCTTTCGATATGGAGCAGTGTTGCCACCTTTTTTGGAAGGTGACAAACGGACCACTCAAGCATTTATTCTCTCCATACGATGGATGACTTCCCTGACAAAAGTCACGTTGATACATATATCATATTTGCTCTTCATTCTCTTCTTTAGTTGGGATTTTTTTCTGTGACTTTCCGCAGAGGCAGGGAGCCCTTCTTAAAGATTGGTGCCATGCTGCCACCTTTCATTCCTCTAGCACTTCGTCGGTGCTAAGCTATAGATCACACGTCATGGCAGTTCCATAGCTGAAGTGCTTTGAAGTCTTGAATAAATATCATTTGATCTGGGTAGTTTTTCACTGTTCTGTTTCTCAATTTGTTCCAAGTCATCCGGTATTGATTTGTTAAGTTGAGGCAGTTCTTTCTGCTGAAGAATGTCTTCATTGTAGGAAATTCATGGACACTTTTAGGGCCATTAGAGGCTTCTGAAAATCTCTGAGGTTCTTTAGTAGCTTAGCAATATGTGCAATCACAAACATTAAATAAATAGTCATTGCAGTAGGCAAAAAAAACCCTGTGAAGGCAGGTTTGTTTGTTTTTTTCTAAAAGGTAGCAGATAATTTTGTGCGTGTGTGTGTGTGCGAATGTCCGAACATCCCAGCTGCGGGAAGATCTTGGAAATGGGGGTGGTCAACAGAGACAAATGCTGGGGGATGCCCGGAGCCGTGGCTGGTAAGCCTGCAGACTGACAACCGCAAGCAGCTGCGCAGCAGGAACCAGCCTGGCTTGCAGCCTGGCCTTCCCCAGCCAGGAGGGATCCCTGTCTCACCCGTGACAAGCATGAGTCAGGCCTACTAAATCTTTTCTTTTTTTTCATTTATACTATAATAATAAGTTGAGGCTTCTTTTTGTCCTTTTTGTTCTGAGTCCTGAAATGCACTTTGATTATGTATTCAACTGTTGCTTCTCAATTAGTAATATAAGAAATCTACTATTATTTTGGGGAAAGGTTGTATGTTCCCCTATTTACCTGATTCCCGTAACTGGAGAATAAATGAAAAGCTTCGTTGTTATTCGTCTTGCTATAAGAGTTGAAGAACTGTCAATACTGGACAAAGAATACAGCTATAAATGCAATCAGATCTGGCGCTATTATTATTTAAGCTGAAAGTGATTTCCTGGGGCAAGAGTACGTTTAATTGATCTTCGGTTTAAATTCAGTGTGTTTTATTCTGTACAGTTAACTCTCAGCTTGTAAGCGAAACTTACATTTATTCTACCGCAAAACTAATCTTTAGAAAATTAGTACTGCTTTTTCCTGACCTGAAATATCTAACACAGTATAATTAGGAGTTTAATATAGTGACCTGTTTTTTTAATTAAGATTTCACTTTGTGGAATGGTTATAAGAGGTAGTTCATGATCTTTTTCAAGTGCTGCCCATTAAATTATCTACTTAATAATATTTTTTTTTTAAAAGTGCTTCTGAAATTTGGACCATAAATGCTTATTTAGGTACACAACAAGGCTACGTGACATAGAAAAGTGATGAACATTTACCTGCTTCTGTTGCCTTTCAACCTTTTTTCTGTAACTCAAAGCCCTTTTCTTATACTTCAGCAGACAGGCAGTCTCTTGTTTTACCATCCTGAAAGCAGGACAGAAACTATTTCATTACTGCCTCTAACCTAAGTCAGGTGCTGTCAGTGGTC
>JAVKLA010000024.1:19268660-19289830 GCA_034782735.1 Sagittarius serpentarius | reverse complement strand
TTGTTTTACCATCCTGAAAGCAGGACAGAAACTATTTCATTACTGCCTCTAACCTAAGTCAGGTGCTGTCAGTGGTCAGCTATCCAGCTGTTCAGGATGCCAATGAAGGTAGGACAGGTTCCCCAGCCAGCCGGCTTCAGGGCAAGGCGTCTTGTACCCCAGAGGCCTTCACTTCGAGCCGCTGTTCCTGAGGCTGATAGGCACCTGCCTTTCTTCTTGGATTAGTGGTGGGTACCCAGAGTCACAGGCAACCTCAGAGCGTCAGTTATTTTGTTCTGATAAAGCTAAACTGGAATGTCACTTTGATTTGTTAATTACCAGCATTTTGCTTTTTTTTTTCCTTGGAACATTTTTGGGGTTTGCTTCATACTTACTTACGAAACAGCTTACTCACTCATTTCTCTCTTCGTTTTCTTCCAGTCAGGAACATAACAAATAGCAGCCAACATCATTGTAACAGTATTGCAGATATCTCCGAACTTGATGCCAAGCCATATATTAAGATTTCACTATGGAAACCAGGATTCGATAAGATTAGCACTCTTCAGTTTTATGAATTGAGATGTAATAAGAATCAATATCTGGGAGTTAAATCTAGGCAAGTTCAGGATAGTGATAACATGCTGATTTTAACGGTGAGAATGATTGGTCACTGAAATAAGTTATCTGTTGATTGGAGTGCATACCCTGTAAACTAGAAATATTCAAATCAAGGTTGCAGAGATTTTTGGAAGGGTGTACTTGCTTCGGCCTCAACAAAAAGGTGTTACAGCAGAGAGTGATGGTAGGGATCAGATCATATTACTACAGTTTTCTCTTTTGGTCTTAAAACGCTATGAATTTTATTTCTTGGACTGGAAATGTTTTCCTTCTGAATTATTTACCAGTTTATGTTTTTATCATCTTTCTTCACATCTTTACTAGCATAGTAAAAGAATAAGTAAAGAAAAGTTTGGGACTTTTATTTCTGGAGAGCAGAAAAAATCCACCTTCCAAGTCACAGTCAGCTTCCCCTCTTCTTTCACCACCTTTTAGTCACCGATGAGGATAGATATATTCCTCTCCCTCTCCCTAAGCATGTGCTGAGCGCAGATATTCCACGTCTCATAGCTGTCTCCGGAGATAACTGTTGTACGCCTAGGTGCATGGTGGAAAGGACTGGATTTTTATTGTATTGGTTATTTTTCTGACTAGCAGGATTGGTAGAAAGGGTAGCAAAGCAAACAAAATTAGTATGAACCTTAAGGTGGAAATAACCTCATCCAGCAGACCGAACCTCTTTGCTATGTAAGAGTTTTCTTCCTCTTCAAGTCTCTTTCAGTTGTGGCAGGGGTGCTAAAGTCCAAGTAATAGCTCTAGGGCTTTTAACATGCTCAGACAATTTTACCTCTGTGTCATTACTTTGAGCCTATGGCTAGTCCAGTGATTCACCAAAGGAAATGCTAGTTTCAGTTCAGTTCCTAGTAAAAAGCACACACCGACCTCACACTGCCAGCGATCACAACTGGTCAGCACCCCTACCTTTGTTCTCTCCAAACCCACTCAGCTCTTGCTGTTCCATGGAAAGCTTTGCTTTCATACTGAAAAGTGATCTTTATAAGGGTTTACTTAAATGAACAGGATACTGCTTCTGTACTTGTTACTGCTTCTGTACTTGTTCTGTGAGTGGTTTTGATACCATTAAATGTTTCCTTTTCCATTAATTTTACATTTACATTGGTCAGCTCTTTGCCTTCCAGGCGTAAGGCAGCTCCTGGAAGGCAACACAAAGCCTGGCAAATGCCACCTTGACATATTAGCTTGGTCCTAGCTCAAGCGAAGTTCCTACCAGGATTCTCTGAAGAATTGTGGTTTTTCACTGGTCAGTGTCATTTGATTGACTCTAATTCAGGTTACATCCCTAATACGTTATTGTTTAACCAAGTTTTCCTGGTCAGAATGCAAGATTTAATCAATACATTCAGTGTTAAAGAATGTGCTGCTTCCCTTACTCTTTTGGCCCAGGAGATCAGAAGATGTGTCACGCTATACTTCCAGTGGTAATGAATGGTTTTTCACACACTGAATAAAAAATGAGGAAGTGTGCGCGTATGCACATTTCCATGCAGGTGATTTCCGACAGCCTGGGTCTCTAACCAGCTGTTTTCTCTGTTCCCTTCTCGTGGCTTTTGCAGCAAACGTGTTATTCTGAAGATTAAGATTTTGATGAGGGAAAATGGGAAGTCCCTAAATCATTGTTTTCCTGCAGCCTGCACAGCTGGCTGGGGAGCATAAGATGTGCCTACTTGACAACTTAGTGTAAAGGGGTAGAACCAACCAATTCATTTTCCACTGACAGCTCAAACCCTCTGGTTTCTCTCCCTTTCCTGTCTATGCTTCTGATTGCAGGGGTCACTACAAACTAGTTCCAACTGGTTGCTAACAGCTGCGCTCTTAATTACTTTACTCACCATCACAGATCTCAGCAGATAATGTTTTTGCTTGATTTCCCATCTCTTCTTTATGTTTCCCCTTGTCCCTGCAGTGGGTATCAACAACTTTCCCAATGAAGAGGTGAATGCTTAAAATAAAAATGTATTTAATTGCAAAGGGAGGTTTGAAGGGAAACAAAGTGCACGCTTTCAGACGTGCTTTGGTACTTCTTTTTGAATTATAGCCTAAAGGAAGGCGTTTCTTCACCTGCTACAAAGCATCATAGTCAGAGGGCGGGATCATGGTGTCCCCTGGAATTCTGTTGTATATTGATTACTGTCTTCCATCTCCTAGAAAGCCAAATTTTATAGGGTTATACAGTTATAAAGCCAAATATTATAGACTTGTTATAGGGACCAGTTCATTAGTTATAGAAGGTGTATGATACAAAAGCAGATATAAAACAAGATTATAACTTTAAGGCATTCATTCATTTGAATGGATCTGATGAAGTACAGTAATGTCAGAGCTCACACTAAACATCCCTTGATTGTGTGGTTAGGCCAAGCACCACCTTAGTTTTCTCCCCAGTTCTACTATCTATGTGAAAAAATCTTGTACCAAGAAGCCGATAAATCCTCCCCAGCAAGGCAGTGGGGCAGGGGGTGGCCACCCTCTGGGCTCCAGGTGGAAGCTGTCTAGAAACCAGTTAGGAAGCAATAAGGACATAATTCTCCAGTGCCCTTCCTAAAAGTCCCCCAGAAAGATGGGTAGCTTTTCACCCAATTAATAAGCACTGTATCTGTGTCTGGGGTTGTAGGAGCTGCTTTCAGAAGCACAAAGGCCAGCTACTCAGGGTTTTGCAAAGAGTATGTTTCGTGCCTGTGTTCTGCTACTGAGAGTGCTGGGTATCTGTGCTCACACTGGTTGTAGATCTCTGCTTGAGATACCAGCCCCTTTCTAAAGCTTCCGTTCTCTAGAAGCATATAACTTAATTTTTTTATTTAGACAATCTTTGAGATATTTTGCAAAGAAAACCATAAAAATAAAAAAACACCAGACTCTACATTTATCAGTAAATAACTAAAACTAACAACTCAGAGTGACAGCAACTGTCTTCTGGTACTCTGTAAGACAAATTCCTTCCCAAACAAGAAAAAAGGACCGTTGAGGAGCCCGGCAGAGCCTCCTGGTATCTCCATGCCCTGCTGAAGTAAAGTTAAAATTTTCCAGAAGTGATAAAAGAGAAATGAAATTATGTTTCCTGAGAATGAGTGGGATTTCTTAACAAGACTGTTTAAATTTAACTTTAATTGCACTGAGAAAGATGGTGAGAAAGCTTCTGGCAAAATGTATTGCTAAAAAATATTGCTAAAAGTATAGCAAAACACAGGAATAATTTGTCTGGTTGTTGTAGCATGCCTGTTACCAGTAGCTTTTAATAATGCATTAGAGTCAGTTAAACATCTGTCAATGTTGCAGTAGTACAGTAGATCCCACCTTGGGGCAGATGAATAAACTAGTTGTTTGGACTGAGGGCCCTTACAGCCCTGATTTTCTACGACTGCACACCATCCCAAGCAAAAAGGCTGCTGTGCTTGTCACCCATGCTACGAACGGTCAAGGTAGCTGTTCCACATGTCTGAAGCCTTGTTATGTGCCCACATAACAAGTGGGACAGTGGGGAGGTGAATACTGTTTCTGCCTTGCTAGTTGTAGTGGCTGATGCTACTTTTACACGAACAAAACCAGTGTAATCCTGCCCCTAGCAACAGGCTGAGCCTGGGCTGTGGTGTGGAGCAGAAACCCCTGACAACTCCTCAACAGGCAAGGGATTGGGGAAGGCAAGCGTTTTGTGGGACACCTGTAGCAGCGATTTTGCAATATGTTTGTTCTGTGGAAGAGAGCTACAAACTTGGCGGAATACATCTGCGGGTCTTGCGTCCTGCTGCACTACTTCTTTATCTGGCTGGCAGCACGGAAGTGCTCAGAGATTTAATTTACGTTTTGAATTCACTTCGAGGGAGTTGCCAGAAGGTGCAAGAAAATCTGTTCATTTCGTGTTTAAAAATTCCATAGTCTATGGATTGTAAAACCATTTGAAGGAAAAAAAGAAATCCTTTAAATAGTTAAAATGGTAAGGAAGTCAGGTTTTCATAGGACGTTATTTTTTTTCTTCTATTTTAAGTTTGACTGATTTTTTATTCCCTATAGGCGTTAGATAGGTGTACTAAAAGCTTCTTAAGCACATGAATGTTTTACCTACACAATTTCTGAGATGAAGAATGGATAGGTGCTGTTAGCAGCTGATAAAGTACACCTCACTTAAGGTTCATTTGTATTGTTTGTGTCATCTCAACAAAGTGCTTGGTATTTGCTTTAAAATTTGTACTGGAAGACAAACTAAGTACAAGTGTAGCAGTAATGGAGAATTAGGTTTTACTGTTACATAAAACTTTGCATGACAAGGAATCTACAGCTGGATGGGCTCAAACTAGAAATTTCTTCATGCGATTCTTTCATATGGAACTTTTTACTGAAAGAAGTGGAATCAAATGAAAATGAATTTTAAAAGTGGTGGGGGTTTTTGATCTTTAAAATAAAATTGTAGGATCCAAGATGATTTACTACATAAATAATCTGGATTCAAAAAGATTCTATTAACTCCTTACGTTTACATAGGGCTGCTCATCTGGAAGAACTGCATCCTGTGCTGACTTACATCCTATTCACCTTGCATATGTACCAAACCTCTAATCTAAGTAGCAGACCAAATGCTTTTTGCCACTGCAGAAAAGGATTAGAAAGCTAAAGCACTGCCAGGAAATATAATTGTAGGTACATGAAATCTATCAATGGAAATGTTTTCTTTCATAGCCACTTAGGGTCTCCTTGTGCCCACTGCTTGAGGAGAGGTTAATCTCCCTTTACTCTGCCTGAGGAGAGGTTAATCTCCCCTCACCCTTGCTGTTTAACTCTCGCACAGCTAACCTAGTCAGTCTGGGGCTCTCGACAGTGCATAGACGACCAGGCATGTATTTGGGAAGTGATGCACCTCAGCTGTCTGGGCTGCTGTCACAGAATGAAGCATGCTCCGGGAGAGCTACTTTTCCCTCCCCACAGATGGTCGTTTGTGACTGAGACCAGGCCACTTAGGTTTTGGAGAGCTAAGAGGTGGTCAGAATGACCCCCATCCTGACTGGTTCACAGGTAGGTAAGACTTGTCCGTTTCTACATTCGTATTCACAACTCTATGTATGCTGGAAAGGCTGTAGGGTAAAGTAGGGTAAATCAGAGTATGTGGAGTTTGGATTGGTCAACGTATCTCCTAGAAGCTCATTCCAGGAGAAAACATCAAAAGTTTACTAAAAATGCAGGTACAACTTCAGTCCCAATGGGCCTATTTTCAAGAACAGGAGGACTTTAGAGACAAAACTTTCCTCTATTCGTCTTGGATTTACTCTAAATGGCTGCTGCCAGGCTGTCAGAAAAAGGATAGTGAAGTACATTGCCTGATGCGCTTGTATTTCCTGCTGGTGTAGGTGAACCATGCAGCAACCACAACCTTCTATGCTGGCTCCTTTTCTGCCTTACAGAAACAGTCACTGAAACCAGTCATTTGCTAGAATAGAAAAAATGAGGAAATGATTGAGCTTTGAAGTCTCTGTCTGCTCTGCTTCCCTCTTGCTTTGCCATTCCACTAACTGCAGACGGAGCTCTGCGTAGGAGAGTCCATACCACCCACAAAAGAAAGCAGTGAAGTGTATTGTTAACATTGCTGAGATAGCATCTCTAGGGGCATGAGGGCCAGTGGAGGAGTGGAGTCAACACCAAAATGATGACAGAGAGGACAGGCTTTCTCTCCTTAAGTCTTATTTTAGTAGCTGCTTTAGCAAATATTGAACTTTAAATATGAAATATCTCATTGAAACCAATAGGGAATCCTGAAATGGGACCTTTGTCAACAGAGCTATTTATGTAAGGAAGCTTTCCAGAGAGGGCAAGTGAGTTACTGCATGCAGTAAAACAGATGAGCTGGTAGCCTCTGGCTCCCAGAGGGAATAACTTACAATCACTGCATGAGTCATGGAGACAGGCAGATACAAATACTCTTGTTAGCTCAAAGGAAAAAAAAAGTTCTGCTCTCAGAGAACAGCATTCCCATCAGGCCACCACCCTGCCACATCTTGTACACATTCTTAGCTTGAAGCAGATAAATAGGTCATTTGGGAACAATGAACTCCAAAGAATTACAAAACTGCAGTAAAGGGCATACATTGTCACACGACTAATTTTTCTCATCACTTTCAAAGATACTGTTCAAAGGTTTGGGTTTAGATTTAAATATACTATGTCTAATTCAAAATAGAAATTCTAAGGTAGTATAATTGCAACCTAGTGAAGGGTTGTGCATCCTTTCACAGACAGCTGAGTGTAGAGAGCCAATCAGGATAAGAATTATTTGCTTTTTCTCTTATTCTCTGAAAGGAAGTCTTTTTGACTTCTAAGAGTGAAGCCTAATGTTCCTGCCAGGGTAGATAGCAGAGAGGAGGAACAGGAAAAGACTGATGGAGTATTACTCTGTGAATTTTTCTCATACTTTCTGTAATCTGCATGTACCTTTGACCTCCTGAGCCTCCAAAAGCAGAGATTTCTACAATGCAGTATGAGGTTCTTCCTTTTTTGTGTTGCCAAAAAAAAAAATATCTCATTTTAAAGCCAGTGGAGATGTGTTTACTTATGGTAATGTTCATACAGCTCTCCTGTTACATAGCTGTTGTTTAACAATGGATGGATTCAGCTATTTGGACATGGCAGGTGATGAATAGTAAATCATTCTAGCTGGTTACCCAAGTTATGTATCCATGAAAATCTGAAATATAATGCATACAGAGAAGAGCAGCTGATATAAAGTACAACAGTACAGTCACAGACAGGGAAACAGGAGAAAGAAATCAGTAAAATGAAAGAAGTTATTTCCCCAGAGTTTTAGTTTCCAGAATCTTTTGTCAGAATCTGGTTTCAAAACTTCTCAGAGGTTGTTCTGTGATTCCTGTTTGGGTCACGTCACTTGTTCCTAGAGCTGGTTAAACAGGCTTTGACTGTCAGCAGAAGTAGCCAGATGTTCTTACCTCTGCTCTGTTGGCAGGTTACAAGGAGCACAGGGAAATGGTCCAGGCTAAAATCAGAAATAATACAACAATAAGAATAGTCCCAGCACATACCTTCCAGGTGGCTTTTATGGGAACCAGTAGTTCATGAATGTGAATAGCACTCAATATCTTTCCTTCCTTCACCACTGCCTCTTCTGCCCTAGAGAACAGGACTACTTTTTTCTCTCCTAATGAGAGGGAATCACAGCAGCAGCTCTTCTAAGAGGAGAGACATAAGAGGTACATTGAAGTACCCACTGTGGTGTCACCAGAGCTATAGGCTTGTTTGGAAAAAGAGTCTAGCTCAGGTCACTGAAATACCTGTTTCTTTCTTACGTTTTGTACATAGTATTCACATGCACATATATCAAATGGCTTGTGAGATACTGCAGCATGACTTCTAAGTCAGGTTAAGAGGTCCATCTTTGCAATTGCTGTAAGTAAAAATGTACAAATAACTAACAGGTTACAACAGTAGCTTGAACGAAGAAGTTGTCTTTCTTTTTTCAAGTTTCTCTTTTTCTTTGGTTGTTGACATTTCTGGAACCTACATACAGAAAATGAGATCTCTTTCAAGAAAAGCAGAATGCTGCCTCTTTTTTCCGATTCCTGTGTTCTTCTGGGGGAATAAACTGACTCTGCAATCAATCAGTACCTAACAAAAGTAAGGTACAGTAATATAACAGAAACAGTCTCTTGTGCTGTGCAGTTTACTGCGTAAGCCCTTGGGTACCATGCAGAATATCTCAGCCTGGCTTCCACTCCCACTCTTCCTGTATATCGTATTTGCCCTCGAAATGTTGTTCTGAGATTTACTGTTATACCACTGAAGATGAGAAATGAGCTTGACTTTTGCGGACTTAATATTGCTAATTTTTTTTCCCCTTCTTTATAAACCTTATTTCTTTAAGGGATCTACGTGACTTTTCACACTCCTCAAAAAATGTGTGGCACTTTCCTGAATAAAATAACCAGGGCTTCTGTCCCTGGTAATGGCAAAATAAAATTAAATAAAACAAAGCCTGGACTTCTAGTCATCCTCAGTGAAAGCTTTCTCTGTACCGTTTTCGTGTGCTATTCATGGAAGGTAGCAGAGAAGTGGTAGTCAAAAACCACAGCATCCTTAAGAATCCTTGACTGTTAAATTCCAGGGAAAGTTTTCTCCTTGACTTCCTCTGGACCAATAAGCTTCCAATCTCATCAATGTTCATTTGTCTTTGTAAGGAGAGGTAGATTTTCAAGCTTGCCTCAGCCTGAGGCAGGCAGAGGTTACTGTCTCTTTGAAATACCTCCTAACAGACATGAATTCTAATCAGGCACAGATGATTTTTCATTTACTGAAGACTTGAACCAAAAAGCAAGAGGTGACAAAGCTCAATCTTCCTAATCTCCTTTCCTTTACTATGCTAAACTTAATGAGCAGTTGCTGACACTGACCTTTCTTTCCTTGACAAGAGGAAAAGGATGGTCCTACTGAATTCATCCCTTCCAGCCTGATGAGGAGGCCTGCACTTCCAGTAAAGTGTAGGATGCGGATAAGGACATGCATTCCCGCTAATGATCGAACACAGGTGACTCCATTGACACCATTTGTGAGGTGGACAAAACCAAGCAATCGAAATGCCGAAGCAGAAACAAAGTGATCATTAACATTTGTGCAGATCCTCCCCTGCACCTCAGGGAAAGGGGAAAAAACTTTGCAGGTGAATACGGAATGAAATTACATTCTGGACATTATTTTCTCAGCCACTTTTTCAAGCCTAAATGGAATGTGCAATTTTACAAATGAACTAATACAGAATTTGGCCTGGTCATGTGTGATGTGATGATTCCAGAAAAGCAGTGTACACTAACGTCCCTTGTTGCGATGTAAAGCCCTGCTGACCTGTAACCAGAACTGCTGGTGATGGAAGAAAACTCTTGTGACACATGGTTTGCAAAATGTTATGATGTAAGCTTGTAATTGGAATTAGTCTGACTTTCTGAAAAGTTTAATTAGAACAGCATATAAAACCTCGTATTCTGAGGTCCTCCTTTGTTCATAAGAGATTCACTCTCAAATAAACATAAAGATATCTCATTACCCTTCTCGTGGATGCCTGGCAGCTGCCTGAAAGACCACAAGACCTCATAATTAGGGAAGCAACAAGGGGAGAGAGACGGCTGAAACAGCTTTGAAATACATTTGTATTCAAGAGGAAGCAAAATGCCCCTCAAAGATGGAAATGAAGACACCAGGATAAGATCTCACTCTTTAAGGTGGTAACCTGGAGAAATACTATTTTTACATGGGAGTTATATGTGAGTCCAGCACAGCTGCTCTCCCCCTGCTCCCCCTCCCCAAAAGATACAAAAGCAAGCTGAATCAGGAGATTAAGCTATATTCTGAGTATGAGTATTAGTGGGTTTGTTTTTCTCTTTTAAATGTGTCTTCAGCTTTGTAAACAACAACATTGAGATTCTGACTTCATAGTGACAGCAAAACTAAAGACTAGTTGCAAGTAAAAAAAAAAAAAAATTTCAGATGCTTAGCAAGCCAAGACAGTTTTTTTTATTCCAGCGATTAGAAAGCATTGCCCGTTACACCCCAACTTGTTTTGGTCGCTGTTGTTGCCAGGATCCAGGAAAAGTCTTCCTGACAAGTACTGCTTGTAACCCTTCCACATAGGAGCAACGGAGACAAGGCTATCAATAGCTGCGGGAGTAATCCTTATTGATGCATCATGTTTCTGTCGGGTCCAGACAACTTTTGTGGGATTTCATTGAAGTTGTTTACATCATAGACACTTATGTCTAGGCTCTTTATCTAATCTCCCTGTGAGGTCGAGAGGGAGAAAAAGACACTGACTAATTCACTTAAACTCAAGGGGACATTTAAGCAGATCAAGACTATTTGTGCACGGAAAATGTCAGTTTCTGCCCAGCAAGTATAAAAAGAGTCCAGGGTGACTGACTACCTAGCAGGCATCTAGACCTAAGCAAAATTAGTCCCGCCCTTCACTTCAGCAGTAATAATAAATTAATAGATCACAGACATAGGAATAACCAGATCATGTCCCCCATACGCTTCCAAATACACTTGTGTGGCAAAACAGTGAAAATATTTTTCCTTAGTTCCAGCATCTCTCCACATTTATGCCAAAAAGCCCCCATCTGCTGGCGCAGCCATAAAACAGCTTGCTGCTGCTGCCGCTGCCGCCGCCGCCGAGGAGAAAGTCAACAGTTGCTGGATGTTTGCTGGCTCCTGTATTCTTTGTTTGTGGCAGCACACCAAACGGAGCACAGAAACCCAACAGGCTTTTTTTGGCTTGTGGTCACACTATGAAATGGCCCTATAATCTGGGCTGTAGCCAACTCTTCTTCTCATGTCAGGTGTCCAGGGAAGAAATCAGTCCGGGCTGCAATTTGGTTTTCCTTACCTATTGCCACCCTCTCAGACTAAGACAGGCACCTTTCCTGCCCTGCTAGTGTGTTTTTTTCCCCATATAAATAGATATATATAGGTCCTTTCTCAAACATAGCGATCTGAGTATTATTAGCATAGAAATGATATCAAGAAGTATATGAAAAAGTCATTTCCTGTACCCTCTTCTTGCGATTATGGTTTAACTGCTTCAATAAACAACAGAATCATTCCTTGCACTCATCCTTACCGTTGAAAAGATTAAAATAGCGTGGCTATCAGAAAAAAAACCAACAACAACCCACACACAGAGGAGCAACTTCTGCATGCACCCATCCAACCCAAATTCCAGCACATGGCGCCTCCTTGCTAAGAAATGTCTCAGGATGCTCCTTCCCTCCCTCTGCCCAAGCAGCCCTGGAGGTGCTGAAGAAAGGAAGGAAAGGCAAAAAGAGATAATTAAAAGACAAACAAACAAACAGCAGTGGGAAAGCACTCTTGTGTGCAACCTGCCTGGAGCTGAGGAAAATCGAGCGGTCTCTAATCTGATTTCCAGAACAAGGGAGGAGGCTGGGAAGGGCCGATAGTTCGGTGCCTGAGCCATTTTTTAGTTCAGCTGTCCCTGTGTTATTGCACATAAGAATGTGTTATGATTTGCACTGGGGAGTGCTAGTTTATTATCCCAAAGAATGTGTTGGACAGCTTCATTACACAGACAACAGATTCATTTAGCTGGTGCCTACCTTTTGTGAGGCAAGTTTTAAGAGCAGTCTATTGCTTCCTGTACATTTGATGAAAATACATTCAGACTGTTTCTCTAAACACAGGTTTATTTGATAGGTTCTATGTCCTAATTATAACATTTCACTGCACATAAAATTGAACTCAAGGAAGAGCTATTATCGCTGGCTTGTTCAGAGCTTGGTACAGCAGGGTCACTTTCCTGATCGAGGCTTCATGGCTCTATTATAATGCAAATTATGTTAGAATAAGAATAGGAAAAGTCTCACTGATTATGAACCTTAAGCTATTTTATAAGCAATATACCATAGTTTGCGTTGTGTTTTATGCAGCAAGAGCACAGTTGCAATAGTACCTATCTTACGCGTAATGCTGTACGTGAGGCACGCTCTTTTTCTTGAGGCTGCTGTGTCTTTACGTGTACATCTACATTGCATTATAAATACTCATTTGCTAAAATAACCCTAGGTGTGTCATCCGGAGCTGTGTCCTTGGCAATCTCATGTTACTGCGGAAAGCTCTGAGTCTGTTCTGTCAATCTTTGATTTCGCTTTGTGAGTTCCTCAGCTGGCAGGGAGGTTGCGAGCTAGCGGGCAAATTAGCTCTGGCAGCGCTAACCAGAAAACCCAGGCTGCACACGAAGGACTCTTCAGGCCCGCGCATCTGACCCTCGCTGGCCCAAGTCAACGCCACGCAGCCCCCAGCTGTTGGGAACTCTGCTGTGTCTCTCATTCTGTCTGCCTCTTTTTCTTTTCTGTTTTTTTTTAAAAGCAGCAAGACAGCGCAAAGAGATGGAAGTTTCCCCTGACCTCATTTGGATACCAAGGCCAGCCCTCACGTCCTCAGGGAACAGACAAGTACGTGGGCTGAACATGCTGCTTGACACAATTTGTCTTCGTGAAAACACGTGACTTGTCAACAGTAAACACTTGCAAGAAACTCTGCTCGCTATAATTCCATCACTTGACTGGCCCTATTAATTACATTATTAAAAAAATTGTCTCCCATTACCACACTCTGCTTTGGTTTTATAACTTGTGTCTTTCTTATGCTGTTGTCCCAGTGTAGTCGCAAAACCTGCAGTATCAGGAAACCCAACTATTAATGTGTTGGGGCAGGCTAGGCTAGGCTAGGCTGGAAGAGAAGTCACAAAGCTGCTTGAATTAATTTGTGGCTTCTTTTGACTTTGAGGTTTGAGGCCTTTTTTTCAACATGTTGGTAACTTGACACCTTCTGTATTTAGAATGGGCTTGGGAAATGAAGATGAGCCACAACGCTGCAGTTGGAAGCTTGCTTTCTGTGCTTAACCATCATGACCAGATTTGTTTACTCTCTTGTGACTGCAGAGTCTCTTATTATGGGTGAGGTTGTGTACGTCAGAAAGGACATGATTTAAATTTTACATCCTAGGGTAAACAGGGATTACTTTAGAAACAATAACTGTGCAAAGCCACGTTTCCGTCACTCTGCAGGTGTAATTATGTCGGACTGATATGAGAAACAGACACAAGAACTGGACTATTCAGAATTTAAGGTGTTTGTTCATTACCAAAGTGGTGATAAACACAACTGATTATGATAAAAGAGTTTCAATATTTATGCTTCCAGAGGAGGTAAAAATATTTTCCAGTAAGCTATTTCTGGGACAATGGTACATTTTCCCTGAATAATGCTTTGAATAATACTTCTATACAATTGTTTGAGTTAAAGTTGTTTAAATGTCTTATATTTCTATGAAAATTTGTTAACTTTTTAAATACAGCTTACACTCTGAATTTCCTCGGTCTGAGGAGAACTACAACAATAGTGCAATGATTTATTCCTCAGCTTTTGGGTACCAGCCCACACATTCAGTTCTAAATGAAATGTTCTTCCTTTACTTTTTTAAATATAAAATGTTCATATTTGAGCACTTCAAAAAGCCTAGCAAGATGCGCTTTACGTCTTAAATATGACAGACTCCTGCCAGTGTTTCTAAGGATTTGCCGATACCTACATTAATTTCTAAATCTTCTTTTAAACTCCCTTCTAAGAGCCGAAGCCCCTGGGTCGGGCAAAGTCAATGGTATATGGTGGCCAGTGAAGGTGAGTTCCCAGCAGTATCCCATCATGGGAAGAACCAGTGGTGGATCTGCTGTGTAATCTGCAGTTGCTTTATTGTCTGAGTAGGGTATGTGGTGGGACGCGATCACACAGTCATTTCAGGAGTGGCTGCAGAGGTGTAAGCAGTGACCCCATCTGTGCTCCTTAGCCTCTTGAACATGAAGCTGCTTCACCAGCCTCCTCTTAACAGCCTCCTTCACAAAGAAGGTCTGCAAACGTCTCTAATCCAATTCACTGCAAAGTCACCTGGCTATGACTTGCCCTTGCTAGTAATCTACCTGCTATTACTCTGAAATGGAATAGGAGTCCTTGCGTGATCCTCACAGCATCTCATAATCTCCAGCCTGGTAGTGCCTTAGACCATTCTGTTTAGACCCAGAAAAACTCCATTAGGTGAGACTACACTGTATAAAGCGGGTCAAAAGAGCCCATATGTCAGAGAAGTCTGCTTTAAAAACTTCACTGTTCCTACCATAGCTCTGACAGTTCTGCTTTATGCAACCAAATACCAGTTACGTGAAAATTTGTGGTAACATTGCAAAAGGTGCCAGAGCTCTGAGATGAGCTTTTGTACCAGTAACAATGAACAACACTGACAATGAACAACACTTTTTTTTCTGTTAGGGAAAAAAGAACAACTCAGCGTGGGCAACTTTGGAAAAAACAGGCCTCCACTGTGCCTAGCTTGGAGCAGTTAAAGGTGCTTATGAGCTCTCTCTGTCCTGGCCTAGGAGACACGTGCATCGAAGAAGTTAATGCTCCTCTCCCACTTTTTTCTTAGTGCCACCCTGGTCCTGTTCCATCTGGAAGACAGAGGGGAGACATGAGTACAAGTGTACTCACATGGTCTCGGAGGTCACCATATAACAGAGTAATGCCCTGTAGAGGGATGGTGAAGTTTTGTTAGGGAGAAATCTCAGTTAATCAACATACCAGCAACTGATTCACTGCTAAATACTTTGTTGTAGTCTTACCTTCAGCCTCTGCAAGAGCTGAGGACAGGGCAGGACGCATCTGAAGTTGGTCAGTCACCAGCATGCATAACACCTGGAGTGGATGCCAATGACCTGGAAATTTTTCTGTTTAATTCTATGAACTTTGAGTAGAAGCTTTGAAGCTGCTCCCAAGATCTAATAATTTCTCAGTCCCCAGCAGCAATACTTACCTTTAGTCAAAACCACTGCTTTGCTCTCCAATGAAGACTGATACCAGTAACCACAGTAAAAAATATTGCTTCCCTGAGAAGGTCAGATTGCTTAGACTTGGCATCCTCCAAGCATTAATGTAACACTGCTACAAAGCAAAGCTTATATATATACCCAGTTACTGGCAGAAGAAAATAGCTGGGAAATGTGCCTTCTTTCTCTCTCTGGCCCTTAAATGGACAAAAGCAACAGGGACAGGTATAGGCAGCCTCCGGAGAGTGACACAAACAAAAATCCCAGCTATACCCAAGGTCTCCTTAAGAAATAGGTGCTGGTAACGATACATGGCTTTAAAGTCAACTGCTGCTTAGTGACTGAGCAGCAGCTCTGGGCTGCATGGTACTGGCTTGCAGTTGGCTCAGGACAGTGACTGGAACTACTGTGTCTTAAGGAAGATGGCTGTGGTTCTCAGAGTCACTTGGTCTCTCTCCCATCTTCTTCTGTGTAACACTCTGGCCCACCATACCGTTTTTCTCAGCAGCTTCCTCCAAACCCCTGTGTCCCCAGCCCCAGCAACCTGCACCTCCGTGGGTGCAAACATTCTCCCATCCTGCTTTCTGTCCCCAGATTCCACCCCCTGAAGGTCCAGCAACATAACATTGACTCTGGCTCTCCCAACCTGTTTCCTCTTCCCTTTGGCCCTACGTAAGCATTTTGCTTCTGGGAAGTTGGGAACCTTCAGAGTGGAGACAAAAGTGAGTAAAGGCAAAAGCAATTTGGAAGTCTCCTGGAGCTTCTCACCTTCCTACTCTCCAGTGCCCGGGATGCACCTTGAGCTGCTGTTCCTTTACATCTCATGTGCCTACTTGCTGACTTTACCATATTGATCCAGTCATCCAGCCCCCTAATCAAACACTTCCAAACTCTTTAAAGGTAAACTCTGTCAGGAGGCTGAGTCTCCCTCCAGATTCCCCTCCACCAATGACTGTAAGATAGGTTTTCCCTGCCTTTCTGCTGTCCCGCTCCTCTGACATGCATCTTGTTGGATGCTGGGCCCTGCTACAAACTTAAGGCGATAAGGAAAACGATGAAAGAAACATTAAAAGAACAGAATTTTGAAATCCTTCTTAAAACAGTTTGACACGCAAAGGCCTCCTGTTGTATAAGGAGAAATTCTGCAGAAATCCACTCAAGCTGCATCCCGGCAAAACAACCCAGCGCAGCGCAGCGCAGCCCGGGCTATAGCGGGGAGTATGGCTGCACGCCCGCAGCTGTCTATGGATTTCTCTGCAGCTGCTCCCTCCAGCAGGCTCTGGTCTTGTTTACCTCAAGGCAGGATGACTGGACAGATTGCTGGACTGAAATTTGTGACTGAGATATGAATTAGCTTATGTAGCATATCCAGACTGCTCTTCTTCAAGGAGCAGGCGTTGTACGTAACAGTGAGATATCACTCTGGTGTGAAAATACACTCGTGGTCTTCACCCTTTGTAGAAGAGGGAGTTTCCTTAACTAGGCTTGGAAATGGCAAGTGCAGTAAGGCAGTACTCTTTCACCCTCCCAAAAGTAAGTAAGAGAGGAGTTGTGATTGTGTATCCTTCCCTTCTAATTTAAGCCCATTTTTGTGAAATTACCATAATGAGTTTGGTATGCTGGGCTGTGTCTGCTAGTTGTGTTGAATTCTACTGCCTTTAAGTAACTGTGCATTGGTCTGTGGCTCAGCTCTGTGTACCTTTACTAGGAGGCTCACTAGATCTGCGGCACAATTCATACCTACATCAGCCTATTCATAATTTTCTCTGTTTCTCAGTGCTGCTAGTTTCATCTTTAGTTAATATCAGTGCAGTAATGATTGCTGCAGTTCCAGGTCTTATGCACTTTTTCTCTTCTATCAGTCAATCTGTCACTCATTTTTAGGCAGGACAGTAGCAGAGGTTAGAATCAAATTATTTTTAATGCTCACTGACAGAGCCAGATTGGATCCTGTCTCCTTTTGGAAGTGGAAGCATAAAGGTTATACAGTGAAATACTCTAGAAAGAGTGTTTCTAGACAGAAAAAGTCTTCCTTTGCCTTTGTACCCCTAGTTTTGTGGTTTCTTCTTTCTTTCCTGCAGATTCATAACCTAAGTAGATACTCGCAAAATCTCAGCTCTGTGGCATGGGAACTTCTTCTGCTACACCAGCTGAGACCTCACTGAAGCTATTCCTTCTCATTTGTGGCTTTGAAAGGAGACATCACTCTCAGAGAGTCAGAAATTCTTACCTTTGTGAATAACACCACCTCAAATAACTCTCATTTGATTTTCCAGCTGTTAGTTTGCTGCAAGTTCTTAGCCCAACTTCTACCTATGCTTGTACTTCATTGGCAGTTCACTAGTTTAGTTTGACTCCACCAGTACAGAGCTGTGGTTTACAGTCAGGCCAGGCTGAAGGGCTTTGAGTAATCATTTCACAGCACTCTTAATCATGTCAAATGATTAAGCCTGTTAATTTCTGCAGTAATTATACATTGACTTGTCTTCACCTTAACTTTTATCTCATGTTACTTCCCACACTCCAGATAAGAAGGTAGTTTGGGTTTTGTTTTATTCTCTCTCCTGAAAAGACGACCTTATTTTCTCCTTCAGCACCATTATTAATCTTTGACCATATTGGCAGAGGAAAACAAGGGGTACAAGCTCTCATCAAGGAAACAGAACAGGAAAAAATACAGCCCAGGAGGTCAACCCTTGACCTTTCAAGAAGGATGTCAAAGGCAAACTGCAGTAGCTAGTCTCTTTGCTCTAGTGTGTGCTCTGCAAGAAAGCACAAAGCTTGACTTCAATTCCATTTCAAAACAACAACGAGAAATTATTTCTCTGGAGTTTAAAAGACATTTCCTTTTCTATAGGAAATATCACAACGTATTTAATTTTGATACGTAACCTTGTATGCTCAAAATTTCAAAATTACCATGGAACAGAAATATGGAGTTTTTTACCATTGCTAGTCATGAAACATACAGGTGTTCATTGACAGACGTAGAACTGAACTGAGTTTCAGGAATGAGAAAGTTGCAGGCAGGACATTGATTTATTTTGATATCCCACCTTACAGCAGCAGAGAGATATAAATTGCTGCATTATCCTGGATATTTCTAATATTAAAAAAAAACATAAAGAGCAAGAATTTCAAAGCCCAGAGCAACTTTACCTTCTTCAGCACATGAGATATTCTCCCTTTCATAAGATTTTCACCATGGTTTCTGTAATATTGCTAAATTTTCCCCACTGGGGCAGTAAAAGACTGGATTAACATTTGGGCTGCAGTCTTACTACATTAGGGATGTTACAATGCAAAGTATTTGCTACTACACCAAAACTTCTTTTTTTCCTTCTCTTTGGTTGGCTTGGTTCTAGAATGATAACTTGGAAAAACCAGATGGAATATATTCTCAAATGTAAAACTTAATTTAACTTCACTATAATCCTAGTTAGAGCAGCTCTCGGACTGAGCATCCGATGGGAACAATAAGAAGCTATATGGCAATCCATGTTCCTCAGCCTATAAGGGGAAAGAGAAATCAGAAATGTGTACTCCTTAAAGGTAAAATCCACAGAGAGAAGTATTAGCATTTACATTATTCTGCTGCCCTTTAGTTGAGATCCAAATTTATCTTACTAAATTACCATCTCTAGGTAATTTATTCTCTCTGCCAGTCTGAAAGTGCTGTTTTGTATGCCCAGTACAACATTGTTTAGCTATTAATGTTCATGACAATGTCAAAAAGCGATGATGGTTATTATTTGACTCAATTTCTTCCTCTCAAAGTTGCAGTCAGGCTGGAAAAATCGGGGTGGCAGTTGGGTGTGGTCTGTTTCACTCAGTATCCAAATGCCAAATAATAAACTTCGTATAATGTCAACTTTACCCAACTCGACTCAGCACAACCGGCTTTTGCAAAAATTTCTTGAAGGTACATATCAACACATCTTCCTTCCAGATAAACATAGCCTTAATAACAATTAACCACCGTCAGTGAGGTAACGTAGTACTCTAAATGTGGATCAACCTTTCAGTGCTCCAGTGACTTTTGATTTGCCTCTGAGGTACCGCTGTGACAGTGTCGATCTGGAGCTCTTCCTTTGGGACAGGAGTTCCTGTGCTGCCAAGTGGCCACCCATCCACTACATCCATTCATCTTTTGCTACAGCATTGCCCAAATATGCCTACAAGCAATTCGTCTGAGTGGTGCCTGCACTTGAAAACTCAGATATAATGAGGTTATCCTGTGAGGTCTTCCCAGTTGTAAAATGAAGTCATTAATTTAGTCACCACATTAGATGATGTTTTGCACTCTCTGAAATCAGGTTTCATATTCCTTTCTGCCTCAAAAGTTAGTATTTAATTTAGTAGTCTGGATGCTCTGCCAAGCTGACAATGCCAATGCATCATTCATGCTCCATGAGCTTCACTTGAGACTGCCTTATTTCCTCAGCTTGGCAGAGTCTAGTTGCCTTTCAGCAGTCAAAACTAGATCTCAGCATGGACTTAACTCTCCACCCTGCAAACTGGCCTGAGGTCAAGAGGCCACTCACTCTTCTTTGTGTTTAAGGATTTTGCCTCTGAAATCCTATCACAAAGAGATTTCCTTCTTATGTTATTAAAAGCAGCAAGGTGGTCTGGAGGTTGGCTTCCCCCAGCTGCAAGGAAATGACCAGGTCCAGTGTCATGGATACAACTGATGGCTGCAAGAATTGAAGCCCCTGCTACCCACCGTGTTGGAGGAAACCCTACAACTCTGTGTTTGGCATCCCTGAGGGCAGACGTTAACAGTTGCTCCTTTCACCCTTCTCCTCCTCTTGAACTCACTGGCTCGTTTAGCCCACTGTTCCCTCCTCCCACTCGAGCTGGCATCAGTGATTCGCCAGGAGAGCCCCTAGCCCAGCTCTGCCTCCCTGGCCCTGGGGGGAAGCAGCCCTGCGGGCTGACGCAGCCTCTCAGGTGGGGTTGAGGAGCTGCCTCTCGCAGTCACCTTGGATGGCCAAGGCTTCGCTGGAAAGGCAGGCTGGTAACCAGGGAAGAGGTGCTATGGAAGCGTGTGTTTCTTCACAGCAGCGAGCGCTGCCTACTCCAAAGGCCTTCCTGTAGTATCCTCTGTGTCCTACACAGTCTTCCTTTCCTCGGGCTTGGGTAGGTGCAGCAGGGAATCGGAAAGGAGACTGCAGTGCAGCAGCATGGGGAAATGACAAGGACTAGCAGTGTGTGCCGAGCTGGAGTCCAGGGGTTATGGGAACACAGGGGCTTTCAGTGTGCCTGGCAGGTCCCCCATGCAAGGAAATGAAATCTCTCCCTGTCTTTCCTCACTCCAAAAATAATAACCTTGCTCAGGAGGAAGCTCACTGCTTGGGCCTGAGAGACAGGAGCCGCGATATTACAATCATGTTCATTCTTTTATCTCTCCATGACTTGAATACATTTAAATCCCATTAGAATCAAGAAGAGCAGGAAGGAAAGATTGTTTAAGGCAACTTAAAAAAAAACCTCAACGACCTCTCTTAAATTCAGATACTTTGACGGAAAGTTAAACATGGCATCTTATCTTCTCCACAGCCACTATCCTCTTCCAGAGCTTGCTGGGACAAATCGTGTAGTAGCAGGAAGGTAACTACTTGTGATGGGTTGACCCTGGCTGGATGGCAGGTGCCCGCCAAAGCCACTCTGTCACTCCCCTCCTCAGCTGGGCAGGGGAGAGAAAATAGAACAAAAGGCTCCTGGGTCGAGACAAGGACAGGGAGAGATCACTCAGCAATTATCATCATGGGCAAAACAGACTCAACTTGGGGAAAATTAACTTAATCTATTGCAAATCAAACCAGAGTAGGATAATGAGAAATACAACCAAATCTTAAAACACCTGCCCCCCACCCCTCCCTTCTTCCCAGGCTTAACTTTACTCCTGATTTTCTCTACCTCCTCCACACCAGCTGCGCAGGGGGACGGGAAATGGGGATTACGGTCAGTTCATCACACCTTGTCTCTGCCGTTCCTTCCTCCTTAGGGGCAGGACTCCTCACACTCTTCTCCTGCTCCAGCGTGGGGTCCCTCCCACGGGAGACAGTCCTCCATGAACTTCTCCAGTGTGGGTCCCTCCCATGGGCTGCAGTTCTTCAGGCACAGACTGCTCCAGCGCGGGTCCCCCGCGGGGTCACAACTCCTGCCAGCAAACCTGCT
>JAVKLA010000024.1:19178681-19268560 GCA_034782735.1 Sagittarius serpentarius | reverse complement strand
CCCTCCTTCTGCACTGACCTGGGGGTCTGCGGAGATGTTTCTCTCGCATGTTCTCGCTCCTCTCTCTGGCTGCAGTTGCTGTTGCGTAGCAACTTTTTCCCTTTCTTAAATCTGTTATCCCAGAGGTGCTGCCACTGTCACTGATGGGCTCGGCCTTGGCCAGTGGTGGGTCCGTCTTGGAGCCGGCTGGCATCGGCTCTGTGGGACACGGGGGAAGCTTCTGGCAGCTTCTCACAAAAGCTACCCCTGTAGCTCCCCCCACTACCAAAACCTTGCCACACAAACCCAATACATTACTGAGCCACATGACCTTGTTACAGGTGCAAAGCGGGAAGGCATAAACTATTTCATTGATGCCTGTATTAAAAATTTTATCCCACTATTTATTTCCATTTCATTACTCAGATTAAAAAATATGTGGCCATAGCTTCACATGCTCTTTTCTCTGGTTTCCATAATGTGTCACTGCTTATTGATATGTCTCTCTCTCTCCTGGGTCTAGAAAGAGGGTGGAAAAGAAACAGTAGCTGAGGGATGAAGGTATTCCTGAAATATTTGCAAGAATCAAAAACATCTTGTGAATGTCCTTTTTTTAAAACTGATAACCAAAAGAAATTTTACATGGACCTTCTCTCATCCTCACCTCTCTCCCTCTTGCCAATGAAGACTGGAAAAATGGAGAAGTAGTCTGAGGTCTGTGACCTCAGAAGACCTATTTTGAATACCTAGCTCTGAATAAGAGTCTCTTGGGACATGTCCACACTGTTTCATCAGAGGACCCTGGTCCTCTGCTTTTGCATATTGCATACAAGCTTGTTCACTCCCTGGTTGACAGACTGAGTCAATTTGTTTCCTTCAGAAGAAAGGTAGGGTGCAACTGGCAGGATCACTTCCTTCAGGTCCTTTCCTGTTAGAAAGATTGGACACGGTCCAGAACAAGTTTGGTTTCCTTCTCCAGCACCCTCCCAGTATATCTGTGTGGCCTCACATACGCCGTGCCATACATCAGGATACACAACACGCCTTTAGTGTGCTGTGAAGAGAAGTTGTTGGCAGCCTCACCACTCTTTCATCTCTTTGGTCACAGGACTGAAAGCTTACATGCATATATGGCCAAGAGGGGCACGGAGGGACAATGTAGAACAAGGCTTAGGCAGCATGCACGTACCCAGCGTGCTCTAGAGGCTGTGAGCTGCTAGTCTTCAACAGCTTGGGCGTAAGGCAGTCTAGTGTTGCTTTAGGGACTGTGGTTGTCCTTGCCAATGGAGCGGGGGAGACAGGGCCCAGTTCGGTGAGGCTCCTTTGTCTGTGAAGTTGGCTTAGCTCACCTGAAGAAAAAAGTCGTGTTCGGTCTGTGAGTGAATGCATAGGCCAAAGCCTTGCAACAGAAGAGAGGCTGGAACAAAGACAGACATGGAATTATTCGGTCAGTTATAGTCATCCAAAGACTTAAGACAAAAACACCAACAGGAAAAATCTATAAAACCCCAAGAAAATACAAGCAGTGAGTCAAAAGATGACAATTTAGCAAGACCAAGGATTAGACGGTTCTGTGGAGCAATCAATAAAGTCCAACACTTCCCTGTCCCATTGACTTCTGCCTGGCTGGCAGACTTGTGAGGGTGAGGGAAGGATGTTGCATCTCTCTTAGGCTGCTCAACAACTATCAGTCACCTAAAAAAAAAATATTCAGGGGGTTGTATGGTAGTGGCTTATGCCTAGATATGTGCCAGAGACTGTTAAAACCTGGACTGCTGACATCATCTTATCATGTGGCATTATGCACAGTCAGTTGGTGTCTTTGATACTGTCTTCCATATTTGTCCCTCAGAGGTGGAGGGCTTGAACAGCAGGGCTCTTTAATATTCCTTCCCTGGATTTTGCTTAGAAGATCTTTTTCTCTCTCATTCACACACTGATTGCCTTTGCCTATAGATAGACTAGACTGTGAATCACAATTTCCATTCCAGAGGAATTGCTGATATTTCATCATTTCTTTGAAATAATATTTTGAAAAGTTGACATATTTTGTTTTAACATTTTTGACTGAAATGAATAGTGTTGATGTTCCCAAATTAGAATGTTTGGTTTGCTGAACTCAGCTGAAACTGTATTGAAGTCAATTCAAAATGAACATACCTCTGCCAGTGGTGCTGCAGATCCCTGGCTTGCCACTTGCTTTGAGATGAAGCTGCAGTGACCTGGGGGAAATACAGGGTGACATAAAGGAGCTTGGCTTGTAATTGAGCATGAGAAATAAGTCATGTGAATTCTGACATAATAGGATTTGAAGTGTTCAAGTAAAGCATCTTTCTGAATAGATGATTATGCCCTATAGTAATTCTGTCTGGGAGACAGGATGCATTGGTATGTCAGAGGCAAAGGAATGGGGCATTCCCACCCAGAGAGGAGCAGCACTGAGGGTCTGACAGTGAAACCTGTTGCAGCAGGTCGGCGTGTTGTGTTCCAAAAGGCATCCCTAGCAAACTTTAAGGAAGAAAAGACAAGTTCATGATGTGCAAGAAAAAAAAAAGAAAAACAATGCTACAAATAGCACTGATGGTGAGCCTGCTTTTCAGTGTCTGTTACCAGTTCTGAGGGAAAAAAAAGACTTGCAGACAGTAGGAGAGTAGCTGATTAGCTGGCTGCTTCTCCCAGGTCCTTCTCCTCCAGCTACTGAACATATTGATTCAGTGTACTTAGGCACGGGGTAGGGTGCTGAAACATTAACACCCTCTTTCTCTCTCTCCTTCCATCTGATTTGGTTAGTATAATCCTATATAGCAATAGCATAGATTTATTAGTATGTTTATGTTTATTTTCTCTGTACAACAAAATGAAACTGTAGTGCCATTTGCCACATATTAAAAACAGAGATATATGCCCAGCATATGAGGAGTGTGTACAGTAGAAGCATACATTGCATTATCTTTAGTTACGTGATACAGAGACAGAGCTATGCAGGAAAAAAAGGTTGAGGCATGCCAGTTAGCCACCTCCATTACATAAAAAAATACAGCAAGCGACCAAACTAACCCTCCACCTAAACATCTTAAGACTTCTTTTTAAGACTTAAGATAGACTTTAAGACCTAAGATAGTGCTTTCTCACTCAATGTAATTGACTCTCTTTGTCAGGGAAAATTAAGTCTTTCTGGAGACTAAAGGAGGGGAAAAATGGAATAAACTGTTTGTGTAAGTAGAGGGGTTGGGGGATGTAACAGCTCTCTTTTGAATACTGACACTATTGCAGAGTTCTGTATTTGCTGTAACAGGGCTACTCAATGTGCGTGACTTTGATTAATAACAGAACAGTGTCAAAGACTCACTAGCCTATGAAACATTCAGACTCTTTTTCTCCCATTACAAAGGGAAAAACAGTTTCTGAAAGTTCATGTAGGCATTTTCGTGTCACTAGCACAATTCTTATTTTTTAAATTTTTAAAACTAACCTGAGCCAGGGATTTCACACTGTGAAGTTCCTTCCTTGGCCACAACCCCTAGGACATTTAAGGTGTCTAGCACCCAGTCCAAAAGTTTATCTATGATGATATAAGTTTTGTTCATGGGGTAGTTCAGAGTATTAAGCCAGAAAGAAACAACTGCAATGGATGCTTCATAACAGAAAGTAAAAGTAATTTCAAATCTATTTTTGTTTAGAGAATGCCAAAAAAAACCCAATTCCAATTCCATCAACCAAACTGTGCATAGATCATTGGTAAAAATATTGGATGCCAGCACCTTCCTGTGCAGATTGTAACTAGTCTGTCAGTAAACCTGGAGTATGTCAAGTACATTGCCACAGATGGGAAATAAGGGATAAATGGTGGCACATTTTGCACCAAAAAAACCCAACAAACCCCGAAACCTGAAAAAAAATGCCAGAAACTAACTCCCAATTTTCTAAATGTATTTTGATGAGAAACACCCTTGTCCCTGCTCTTCTCCCTGTGCTCAGCACGGAGCTCAAAGTGTTCATCTCATTGAACTCCAGAAATGGTTTGTCCTTTACCTAGAGGATGGAGCAGTCATCAAGCTAAACGGCACAGTTCCCAGAATGTGTTCTTCAAGCATCACACAGCGAGGTTCATCCCGTGGGAAGCCTACCTCGTGACGGCATGGACACGGGTCCTCTGAGGGCTGGGAGAGGAAGCGATGGGAGGAGAACGGGAAGTTAAGAGAGAAGGCAAGATTCGCTAAGACAACTTGCCAGCGTAAATCAACTAATGATGGGCAAAATAAGTACTGGACTTCCACGGAGTAAGTTAATTTGCCTTATTACTGACATACGCAGAAAGCATTACCCTACCTGTTTTTGAGCGCGCTGTACAGTTACCATAAGGAAAGTAAGTGTGCCATCTTGTGGGAAAATGGGGACATACCAAACCGGTATGCAAAAATGAAGGGCAGGTGCCTCCATGAACAAATGTTTTGGGGGAATATTCCGGAGGTCGCTATCCAAAGGGAAGTACCCAGCCTGAACACTGAAGGACCAAAACCTTCAAGAGACAGGTTTAACTTTCTGATCTAAAGACTTACGTGGGCTTTGCAGTTCCAAGATTGAGAAGATAACCGGGAGATATATTACTGAAAAATGCCAGCCTGGCAGACTTCTCCCAGCCAGCTGTGGACTTCCACAGCGGGCTAACTCTTTACCCAAAATAATTCAGCATAGCCCAGCTGATTTACACCATTCTCATCTGTGGTATTTTTAAGGAAAGAATATGCAGGTTGATCAGAACAGATGGAAATTAAAATTAAGGAAAAAAGGAGAAAATCAGAACTTGCAGAACAAAACTTGTATCACCAGGGCCTCAGTCTCTGTGATTCTTGGCAAAGAGCAAGCCAGCAAGATTTCATATCCAAAAGAATCCAGTTATATTAGCAGTACAAGATGAAAACTAGACAATAGCAACAAATGTCTTGGTCAGAAATCAAATGGTCTACAGCTAATCCTTGGATTATTTATATAGTTTGGAAGAGTGATGCTTTTCAAACAGACATTTGGACATGAGTATTACTGGGCTGCTGTTGTTCAGGAGTCCTGCTGCAAGCGGCATCATGAGGCAGAGAAGATGAGAGAAGAGCGACATGCATCTGTGGGGTCAGGGTACAAAGGCAGAGAAGAAAGGCGGGGGAAGTTGTCCTCTACCAAAGAAAAGAGTAGATAGTAGAAATCTGTGCGAGAAAAGGGCTGTGCTGCACCCTTTCCCTCCCCAGGGGCTGGAGTGAGTGCTTTCTCCTCTCTTGGAGCCTGCCCATGGCCCTGCTGTTGTGGAGGGAGCTCAAAGCCACCTCCTAGCCCTTCTGCTCGCAGCTGGTTCAATAATTGTGGCACACAGCTTCTAAAGTATGAGGTTAATGAACTCTGTACAGCCCAAGCTCCTCAAGCTTCACAGTTGGGCTTACCCTTTGACAGAAAGAAGTGACAGATGTGTCTCATTAGCTGCTCTGCTCTCCCATGGTCATTTAAATAACAAAAAAATAGGGAAGAAAATTCCACTGACTTGAATACAAAAGAAAAAAAAACAAACCCACAGGTTAGGACAAGAAGCATTGCCATAAAATCATATGTGGGACATACATGCTTTAAATTTTAAAATGACTGAGAGACGCTAGACAGTGGAAGGAAAAAGGATATTAAGAAAAAAAAAAAAAAAAGACCGTTGGAAGTCTTAATAAGCAACAAAAAGGAAGTCTGAAAACTTTGCTTTTTTGCTGCTTGGAAAGTTTCCTTTGTTATTAACAGTCCCTTCAGATATAACAGTGTGCAACATAGCAGGGAGATGATTTTGTCTGGTTTGTTATTTTTACATTAAGAATGTTTGTTACAAAATAAGGAGAAGGTCAGGCATCCAAACAAACAGCAAGTTCATGTGATATGTCCAGAGTGTTGGCAGACCCTATTTTGAGTGAGAGTAGGTCCACGGAGTGGGGCAAGATTCACACCATGAAACTTCAAGCTCAGACGCCAAAGCGTGGAGCTTGGTGGCGTTCTGTTCCCTGGAAGTCAATAAAGAGAGAAGGGCTCCAGAGAGAGAAGTTAAGGACGTCTGTTCAATGTCTGAGGTTTGGCAGGTTGAATCAGGACTTTGCTGTGGCCATGTTCTCATTAGGGATGTTTGGTTCAGGACACCAGACTATAACTAGTCCAAAGCAGAACTGCGTGCAGTACAATTAGGGTGCCCCCAGCAACGTATTCTTCAGCCTGTTGATCTGCCCTGATTGTGCCAAACTGCTGCTCGTGTAAACATTAGCGTGTGTTTGCTGATGCAGCGCTCAACAAATTCAGCCGGGACAGAGTGCTGAGTAGACACAGTTGTACCGGCCCCAGGCTGATTCCTGCAGAGATAGCTTAGAAGATACCTTTTTGCAGAGCATCTTCTTTGCCTGGGATTGCTAGGAAGAGCAGGGAATGCCAAACATCAATCACAGTCCCCTCAACTTAGCCAAAGCAGTTGTCCAGCTCCCTGCCTTGTGGCATGCAGGCTTACCCGCTGGCTGGCAGGCAGGAAAAGCAGGGCCAGTGTTGGCAACAAGGCTGCCCACAGCTGCAACCTTAATACTCAGGGCAACCGTGAAGGCTGTTGCTCTGGCTGGTGCAGGAGAATGTCAGCCTCTAGCAGCAACAAGTCCTTCGCAGCAGAGTGCAGCAGGGCTTTGGTAAAGCAGACGGAAGGGAAAACGAGCCACAAAGTTGGGATCTGGTCTGTTAGAGATTTGCTAATCAGAATCACGATCACCGATATTGAGAAGAGAGAGAGAGAAGTCGCAAGGAGTCAACATCAGCACCATGTTGCAGTAGGCTTTTTTGCATGTAAAGAGGGATTGTGTAAACCTGTGCTGATCATATCATGTCATTGGTGAGCTTCACTTGGTAAGGCTCAGGCTTTTATTTTTTTCAGTTGCGGCTTCCTTTGATGACAGGATCAACTCCACTGAAGGAAAGGGGACTGTATTTGAATAAAGGCCTAACCAGGCCAGTAGCAACTTCATATTCCCATTGCTGAATGGCCTCTTTGTCAATTCGGCACAGATGTTTGATTGTACCCTGGCTGCTTCTTTCCTTTTTATGCACAGCCTAACTGGTGTCATAAAAGAAATTGCAGTAACATTCTTCCATATGTACTCTAAATTCCTCCCAGTCGGTTTTGACCTTTCTAAAAATATAACTTACATGTGAGTTTTGACTACGGATCATTTTTAATTCTTGTCCTGACTAGAACAGGACATTGTGATCACTGAACTTCGGGAGCCCATGACAAGTTCTAGCAGTGCTGGGGGGCAGACAGAAAGCTCTTTGGAGGAAAAAGGATGTTTACAGGATGGGAACCCATCCTTCCTTGCATTAGCATAAGCTGTCATGGGTCAGTAGGTGATGTGCACTGGCTACACCACGTACCTCTTGTTCTTCTTTGTTTCTTCTGGCAATAGACATTCTACTGGCCCATTTCCCGGTCCAAGCTATTCAACTTGAGACAGCTCCAAACCACCAAATTTGATCCAATTTTAATTTCCCAAAGCTTAGGTAAGGTTTTAGTCCCGTATCTTGTTAGAAGGTTGCTTCTCATAACAAAATCATTCCTTTCAAATATCTAGAATATATAAAATGTTGCTGACAAATCCACATATGATATTATTTCAATGATTTTTCTTTGTTTTTTCAGTCTAGCCCAGACTCCCAAGAAGAACTGAGATATAACTCCACTGATACTTGCCTCCTCTGACCTTCAGTTGGACTTACTGCTTAATTTCTTCCAGAGCCTTGGAAACTCCCAGCCATATGATTTTTAAAAGGCTCACTTCTAAGGCAGATCATCTCTCCTCCCTGCCCCATGTCTCTAGGAAATCTCCCCTTTACACTTTCTAGTGACAGGTTCTGCCTGCATACCAGGTTAGTTAAAAAAAGAAAAAAAAACAACAACAAAACAACTGCAGCTGTTTTACATGGGATGGACTGTGTTTTCCTCCTTGTACACTCATGCAGTGAGTTGGAGGAGGGAGGATATGGTGCCCTCCTCATACCCCATGCTCACGTGCAGGGGAGACAATTAAGGTCCCAAAGAGTGGGTAAAGGTGTGTTACTAATTACCTTGGGCCAGCAGGAGCCTAGGGCAACCACCAGCAGATGAAGGAAAGCAGTTATTGTATAGTTTAAAACCAGACTCTGGAGGTTTTAGATCCAAACTCCAAAACCCTGGCTGGCAATTTTTCATCATTTTTATTATTTTCCAGAAAGAAAAAGTAGGTGACCTTATTTCAGCTCCTAAAGTTTTCGCAAACCACAGCACATTGTGTAAGAAAGATTTTCCCTGCTCTGCACTGGTGACGGCATCTGTTTTCTGAACCTGGATCTAGCTGGTGCTAGGCTGTGTTACGGATGAATTGCACAGGCAGTTTTCTGTCTCTGTCCCTTAAACCACATAGTTTTTAAGAAGGAGCCCACTGTATTTTTTTTGGCTGGAGTTTGCTAGACTGTCTTGAGATTTTAGTCTTGCCAGATATTGCTATGATGATCAGTGAAATTTTTCAGTGCACTTATATCCCTCTGTAAAGAAAGCAAGCTCAGAGCCCATGCATTTCTAAAGCCTGAATATTATGTAGCATTTGTGCTGAAAAATCTATGCTAGGTTTATATGTCATATGAACACTTTTATGGTGCCACATATCCACATTTAAACCTTTGTGCTATTTAGTGCTCTTCTGTGCCATTCCCCAGACCTCCTCAGACACCAGAGATTATAGTATTTCCTGTATGTTCTCCTATCAAGAGATACGCTCCCTGCCAAATTGCTTGCTTGCTGATTAGATCTTTTTCCTCTGGATCCATGTTCCTTCCACGTGCTGGTTCTTTGAGCCATATCCATCTATAGATGAGCAGAGGAAAGAAAAAAGGTTGCACAGCAGTGCTGCAACTGTTCCCCTACAAAGCCCTGAGGTGATTAAAGCTAACGGGAGAGCACTCTCCCTTTTTGTCGCATCACCCCAGTGGAAGTGGATGCTCTCAAGCTTCCCCTTTCCATTTTCAGAGCCTTTGTTAGAGGCTGAGGTTTGGCCAGGAGCTGGCATCTCAGGGATGGTTGAGCTCTGAGCCTCTTTGGGGGACCCGGCAAAGAAAGATGCTGGAAGAGCAAATAAGGAGAAGCAACCAGAGGCATTGCTCTGAAGCACACGCTACAGAGCTCTAACAGGGACACAAATGGGGAAACTCTGTGACCAGATGCTTAGCAAGGGCACTGATGGGCAACTATCCTTTAAAACCAGGCCAATCCCATTATAGCTCCTCGTTCATTCCTTTTCCCAAGTTTCCTGAGTGTTCAGGTCACCCTGACTTATAAAAATAAATGCATTCAATTGTGCCTTTCATACTACATATTCAGGAAGGAGAGAAGAAGTGTCGTAAAAATCCTCTTGCTAACTAATGGCAAGAGTCAGAATGACTGAACCTCAACAGCCAGTCCAGATCAGGAGCTGGGGTAAGGGATGAATCTGACAGAAAGCTGCAAATAAGCTACGTGTTTAAACTGGAACTGACTTCAGTGGGAGTCTAGCCCAAGGAAGAGCTGCTGGATTTGGCCCAAGCAATTTAAATAACGCAAGGCATCTTGGTCACTTTCTCAACTTTTAGCTAGACAATCTCTTTAGACTTAACCCAACTTCATCAAAAAGCCTTTCTCAGCCTACTGAAAAGCCTGGTGCTGGGAAATGGGATGGCAAAAAAACACTGTGGGGATGTCCTCTCATAAAAATGATCAGTGATTGTGATTCTGATTAGCAAATCTCTAACAGACACTAGAAGCAGTGTCCATCCTTGTTCGGACGAGACCCTGAGCCACCTGCTCTTTTGGCTGGCACTGCTTTGAGTAGGTTGAATTAGGTGATCTCCAAGGATCTCCAACCTTAATTTTCCTGCAGTTCTATGAAAGTAGTGTTATAAGAAGGCTCTAGCACACTATTAGTCATTTCTTAAATGTTATTAATGAATTTTAAAAGATGATGACTACACCATTTCAGAGCCTGTTCCAGGCTTCAGTACTTGTGTGGCTTCAGGAATTTCTGGAGAATCACTGAGTAAGACGATGCAGGGTACATGATGTACCTGCTCAAGCTTCAGTGGGACGAAAGGACAGGCCAAGTGTATAGGATACTAAATACTAGTTTCACGTAACCATTTTTAATTTCAGTAACATGACCATATGTAAAGCATGTGGTTTAAAGAACGTGGTCACATTTAAAGGCTTTTCTGAGGCTTGCCTGGCTTCAGCTCTTCTGTGTACTTTTTCAGTTGTAAGAAACATGATAATAATGATTTCCCTGTTGCTTATTGACTTGACTCACTGTCAAAATGAGACAAACAGTGAAAAAAATTATTTTGTTCACACAGAGATGACATTGTATCTTTTCACTCTAAGACACCCCTAAGCAAGTGTCCTGATCTTATAAATGTTCCTTAATGTTTTCACATGTGTAATTCCCCAATTTCACTTGCAATGTTAATGTGCTGGGTGTTCAGCCAGCAGGATCAAAGACTTGAGACAGTCATGAGTTGTGTGACAAATGAGAAAGGGTGTTGAAACTGTTTACATGACTTCAGGATGAACTTGCTAAGTTATTTAGATATGTAAACATGCAGAGGAAGACCAAAGATCACTTTTAAAAGCCCCTTTATTGGCTGGGAACAAGAACTCAAGTTTTTAATGGTCCAAGTCCACGAAAGGCTATTGACATGTAAAGTGAAATTTAGGTACCTATGTCCAAAACTTATGGCCTGATCACCTGCTACCTGTTTGAAGAATCTCCAACAGAGTTTCCTGATAACTAGGTGTTAAGGTACATACTGCACAGTAGATTTAGTCCGTTCTTTCTTTTGAAGGTGTGATTTTGCTTGGGATAACTGAACTGTCCCAGGACCTGAGAAAGATAGCAAACATTAGTCTCCCACTGAGTTAAAGGGGGCAAAGTGAATCCACTGAGGAAAAAACAGATTTCCTGGCTAAAAGAGTGAATGCTGAATTGTTTTGGTTACTTTATAAAGGAATAACTACCTCATCAAATTTGCTTTAGGACCAGTGTGAAAGTGTAAGCACTCAGATGAGGCTCCAGTTCCTAGCCCCAGGATTATTTCTGTTTATTTTAAGAGATTAAAATCATGATGCCCACCCCTTGGCTTTTGGCTGAGTGAGCCCAGGAAAGGCTCTTCTGCCTGTATGAGGGGAAGGGCACATGCCATCGATCTTCCCGTATCGCTGGACTGCTGTTGTGCCTGGGGCATGATGAGGCTTTGCACCCAGGCCCAGAATAAGTGCCCAGCTCATACGCAATAGACCTGACTCTTCCCAGAAGCATTGCTCTTTGACATGTGTGCAATAAATCAGCAGTTCTTCCTTTGGGAGTTTATTTATGACAATGTTGCCAAGCATATTTTTATTGAGTTTACACTTAATTATTTTTTGGTTTTCTATTTAGTTCCTGAGGGGGTGAAGTTGTTTATTTTCTCATGGCTTAGTGTCACTGAGAAACTGCTGTTACTGAAAACCTTATTAAAAGTTTTTTTATATGTTTCTGCCTTTGTTTATAACAATACTAACTGTAGCAGTTAATAAGCCAATCCCTACTTAATGTTAAGGGCTGCTTTTTATTGCTACTTTTTAAGCTACAGCCAGGTTAGCAATCCACGTTTAATATCCAGTCTCTATTGTCCTGATCACAGTAGGCAGAGAGAGTGAGAAACACCTGCCTCGCAGAACTCGGGTCTTTCACATTATTTACGGACCAACACAGACTTGGTAATGAGCAGTTGTAACACTGAGGGAAGCTGGGCATATTCTGGTGATTGTTGGTGGGGTGCTATAAAGAAAGGAGCAAGGGCTTATTATCAGTGAGCATTCACAAGGCAGGCTGCTGAGAAATGTGTGGGCTGGGGATTTTTTCTTTGTTTGTTTTTAAGAAGAAGCGGATGTAAAGCTCAAATATTATTTTCCAGCCTAATCCGTGCCTGGCAGAGAGGTTTCAGGCTCCTGGCCTGTCTTCTTGCCGTGCCAGATGAAACCTGACTGTTGCTCCTGTTCCCGGCAGAAGCAGGGAGAGCCACCCCAGGCGCTGCCCTGGCAGGGCAGTGCTGCCATCCCGCACGGCCGGCAGCGCACTGGCAGGCGCCCAGCGTGGCAGCTTCGGAATGAGGAGCCCTTGGGGCAGGGGTCCTTGGAGGTGGCACATTAAATCCTGTTAACGCTGCTTCTTGAGGAGCAGAGGGAGCTAGGCTCTCCTGTCCTGCTGCAGTTTAGACCAGTAATTGTATGCTGCAGGTGGGAGGGATGCTTTTGTAATCATGTGAAAACCCAACGGTAGGAAGGGAAAATGTGACAAAGAATAATCCTCTGCTAAGGAGCTTGCAATTTAAATACAAGCACATTGTTTCAGGATTTAAAGAGATTAGTGCAGTGTAACATGGACACTGGGCTGGCTAACCCTGGCCTTCCCAGCTCACCCTTCCTAGCCATCACCTCACTTAAACGACCACGGACGGAGGAGAGGCACCACGATTTTCTTTTGCTCTCTGACAGGTCTGTGCATTGCAGTCCATGTATTACCAGCTGGAGTTATCTCAGCAGGTCCAGCGCAGGCTGAGCAATGCATTTCACTTCCCTCCAGTAGCACTGAGGGAGATTTTCCGTAGCAAATGCCTTCCCTAAAATGTTCAGAATGAATCCCTTAAAACTAATCAGTCTGTATGCTCAGCTGATACCCAAGGACTTGCAATTTCCTGCTTTTTGGAGAACTCGGCCCCTTTATGCTACCTCTGGGTCACAACAGACCACTGCAAATCCTGTGCCCTCCTCACCCTCTCAACAAGACTCCTCAGCTTCATGGCCTTTTTGATGATTGACTTCAGTACTGGCCAAACAGATGTCTCACTGTGGTTTGGTACCTGAAAATAGACTGTCATCCTGCAATTATCCACACACACTCCCTCCACCAAGTTGCTGAGAGAGAACTTTTCCATAGCATCACATTTTTCCGGCTTATGCCTTTCTCATCCTCCATTAAGGCAGAACGGCATATTCAGTGTTTCAGTCTTTTATAAGTTTATCAACCAAAACTGATGCACAGTATTAAAAATTGTCACACTTGGGTTACTCCACAGTGGCTCCATGTCTATCACGGTAAAAGTAGATATGTATGCTTTTATAAATAGATCACATCGGTCTGTTGAATACAAGTATTCTCCTGTTTAGGGGGTGGCTCTGATTAGGTAAGAGCTTCTGTCCCTCATACTATCCAAGGAACCATTCTTATGTGAAGCATCAAGTACCATTTCTATGTATTTTTTTCAGGATGTGAAAATGAGAATATTTATGTATTCAGTTACATTTACAACTCTGGAAAAAATCAAATCTTGCAAGAGTCGCTCTGTTCTCCATCCCTTCTCTCAATGTACATGTACGTACTATTATTTTGTGTCTTTTTATAAGAAGCAGTTATGGGTTATGTTTTCTGGGTTATGTGGCTCAACCAAAATAAATAATGTTGTTAAGTTCTTGTTCAAGTGTCTTTCCATTTTTTTTTTGTTCCAGATAGTGAGCTTTCAGAGTTTGTGTGCTCTGTAACAGGTGGAGTCAGTGCTCTGTAGTTAGCTCCCCATGAAATTAGGTAGTCTGAGTTGGAGTGACCACCCAGGAAAATACAGCACTTTATATTAACAGTGCTTCAATTAAAAGAGTGACTAGGTTCACTACTTTATGAGTTTTGTAACTTAATTACCAGCATGTGTATCGGCAGCACTTGAATGTCAGCTGACATCCTCAAGCAACTGAGCAAGTCCTAGGAAAGAGCCCTTCTGAGCTCAGGTCCCCACCTGAGGTGCAGTGCAAATTAATATTGCGACAAAGACAAGCTCTCCATGAGACACCAGCACAATAAACATTGTCAAGCCCATTAATTTCAGTGTATTTGTCTGTGTCAGACAAGAAGGCACTGATTACGACCTAATAAATAGTTACTAAATGACTATGTACTTTCATATATAGCAATGCATGCGTACATAGCAATATAGCAATTTATGTAATAATTAATACAGTGAATTACTTCTATATGTATAAAATGAATCACTAAGTACTGAAAGGTAACAACAGAGATTAGGCTTCACTTCTTCCATGCACAGAATGGAGATGTTATATCTAGTTTCATGTAAAAGGCTTATGTTAGACTTCCCAGTGTAAAAGTCAAAAGGTAGTTGCAGAGTAGCACCGTGTGTATGTTTGTATAATTACTTGAAATCAAGGAACTGGAAAGAACACAGTTATATTTCCAGCTTTGTACTGTCTTCATTTGCAGTGCTGTTTGAGGGGGACAGGCACAACATGTAAACATTTTGATAGCCACTTCTGGATCACAAGAAGGGGTGCTCAATATTATTATTGCAATGGGGCTTCCAGATGCTTGACAGCACATAGCAGATATTATATCTTCTTTCATTTCATTGCTTCATTTACTGAAACAAGAGTTTTATGAGAATTTTATATTGTTGTCATTGACCTTTCCTCCTGAAAACATTTACTACCATGTTCACCATCACTATTCCTTGCAGTGGCACCTATATATAAGAAAAAAAATAAATCTTTTATTTATGCTCTTTGTATACCGATCTTTTTTTTCTGTGATATTTTGACTTAATAAAAGGCTTTTTAAAATTATTAGTAAACCATGCCTGTGAAACGTACCATCTGGGAGCAGAAACAGACCTGGAATGTAGATGAGTTAAAAGAGAGAAAAAAGGGGGAAGTATTTTACAAACCAAACCAAACAAACAAACAAAGATTTTTTTTTCCTTCTACCAGATCAAATATGAAAACAGCAGGCCTGGGGCAGAGGTAGCTGCTTCCCATTAAATGACAGAAAGGAGGGAGAACTAGAGAAGACACTACACTAGTGAAAGACAAATAGCCACTTCCCTGTGACAGGAACATCATTTTCAGATTATTTGCCATACTGCATCTGTGTTTTGTGCTAAATTTGTTGTGGAGTTTGTGTCAGCAAAATTTTCCCACTAAGATACTTCCTTAAGACAGCATTGTCTAGGGACTTTAATCACTTCAAAAAGCGGTAAGATGTTTTTCAGCAAATAGTTTACAGGCTAAACCAGGAGTGGTTTTGCGGATAAAATGACACTTAAGGCTTAAGCTGATGTAATGACTTCCTACCCCTGAGATGGGAAGCTCTCCTTTCCCTTCCCCTGCCTCCTAAGCTGCACGCCCCAGTCTCAGCTGCGTACTCCCGACCCCATGCCACACCGGGGGGGTTGCAGGCCTGCTGGCAACGCAGAGGACCAGAGGTCTCATTTGGCTCAGCAAAGGCTCCAGTAGGCACCAGAAGTAGCAGAAGAAGGGGAGCAAGGTCACTCACTTGGAAGCAGTGGTAGCAGGAGTCGGTCCCCCCCCGCAGTTCAGCCTGGAGTGAACTCTTGGACTGACACCGCTATTCATACTGTGTAACTTATGCTCAGGGTCACGACGCAGGAAATACTTAACCCTGCTGTGATTCAAGGTTTGTATGAAAACAAGCAAGCCCTCTGATTTAAAAAGAAATAAATCGCTTTAATCCCAGGCTATGAACTGTGGCAGTGATGCGAATGTTCTCCCTTTGTTCCTGCATTTATGGTGTTTCTTTTACATCACTATAAAAGAAATGTTAGGCTATCAACATGACAGTATGTGGCAGGCAACAAAAATAATCTTGGAAGACAGAAGGACTGTAGGGAAAAAATGACCGCACATGAAACTGTTACATCCCGGATTTCTGTCCGATTCTGCGGCATCGGACGCAACCCTTAAGAGGGTCCACACTTAATGCTTTATCATAACCTAGTCCTGTTGCAGTCTGAGAGCTCTGAAAATGCTCTTCACCCCTGTGTGTTCAGCAATTACTGCTATCACTAAAAGGCAGCCATCCCTGACATGAAACACTAAGGTCATATTGTGCCATAAAAAAAAGCATCTGTTGAGTGGTTGGAAGGGATAGTGAAGGTTTGCTGTCATGGAATAGTTCTGCACAGTGCAGTTAGCCTAGGAATGATTGTAATTAAAAGCAACTGATTTACCCTGTGTAAAATTATTAAAAACTTTTGTGCTTACCATTGGCCTTATGACTGCTGTCGTGCACTGTCGTGAGAAGAGTGCCTTTAAATAGCTCATGAGATTTCCTGTGTTTGTGGCTATTTCCCATGTTTCAGAAGCCATGTTTCCCAAGTTTCTAAAGGATCCTTCTCAGAAGCTTAATGTGAGTCATTAGCTATTCAAGAAGCCTCTTGATAAACGGGGCATTTCCCGTGCAGGAAGTATTTATCTAGGAAAGGTAGTAATTTGTTCTTCTTTGTGCTCATGAGATTCCTCTATAATACAAAAGTGTACAATCAAAAGATTTACCAATTACATCAACAGCTAAAAAGTCTGAAAAATGGATGTGTAACCTGACAGTTTAGACACTCTAAGTTGGGTCTCTCTTTGCCTGAATAAATGAGGTCATAGAATCATAGAAAAATTAGACAGGGACCTTGAGAGATCATCTAGTCCAATCTCTTGCTCAAAACAGGAACACCTTCAAAGTTAACTCCAAAGCCTTGTCTAGTTAGGTTTTACATATCACCACAGATGGAGATTCCCCAGCTTTTCTGGGCACCTCTTCCAGCACTGTACAATCCTTGGGGAAAAACCCTTTTTCCTCGTTTCCTACCACAATTTCCCTTGCTGCAACTTCTGTTCATGGCTGCTTTGTGGCCCCCGCACTGGGCACCTCTAAGAGGTTGGCTCCATCTTCCCCATAGCCTCTGTCTAGGTGGGGGAAGACTCATTTTGATTTCTTTAGATCCCCATTTACGTTTCTCTTCTGCAGGCTGAACAAGCCCAGTTTCCTCAGCCTTTCCTCATAGCTCATGTTCTTCAGCCCCTTGACCCTCCTCTGGGTTCTCTCCTGTTTACTGCTTTCTCTTGTACTGGCATGTCCTGAAATTGCACACAGATTTGATGAAGCCCCGCTGGTACTGAGAAGGAAATAACCACTTCCCTTTACTTGCTAGCTACTCTTCTGCTAATGCAGACCAATATATAGTTGTGTGTATCTCATTTTTCTTTCAAACCATCTAAACTGGAGATTTGCTATTTGTGTTGAAGGCTGATGCTTCAGGCTTCTTTATACTTCCACGAAGACTGCAGAAATGGGGTGAATTGGTTTTGTTCTATTTTCACATTAAAGGAAGCTGGATTCTCAGGAAAACATTAGACTGGCAGCTTGTGCATTAGGGGAAGGCATTAAACATCTCAGATACAACTATTGGAGCTGGAACCAAGAAACATCTGCTGTTGTAGACCTTGTAAAAGGCAAAAATGAAAAGCACCTTGGAAGGAAAGTGAAGTTATATATGTGGTTTGAAAGGTGTCATTGAGCCACTGGGGATACCATTTGATCCAAAACAGTATCCTCCCCTAGGACACTGGCCAGTCAAGCTGTTCCATGCAGGGGTGAGAGTGTCTCTGGATCCTGACACAAACCCCCTTGCTGGGAAACCAAAGAACCTAATGAGTCCCTAACTGTTAAAATTTCTCTTCACCCATTCTTTGGCCTATAAGTGATGTTTCCTTTACTGAAAACTGCATCAAGATGCCAGTACTCACCAGGAGGAATGAACTAACCAGTGGGAGGCGTAACATGAGGCTTGGTCTTCAGCCCAGCATAACAAAAGCTCTTCTCATCAGTACAATGTCCCTTTTTCCTAACTCAGAAGTGAACCATCTCATTTTTTACACAGGCAGGTTTACCGTTTCTTACAAAGTTTTTCGGAGCCTCAAAGGCAGTAACAATGTAGTTTCACAATGACTTTTATGATGTAGATCAATACTGGAGCATCTGTTCAACTGAGGCACAAAAGCATTAATCCTTGTCCTCCTCCCACCTACCAGTATGCCACCTTTTCCATGCTCTAGCATACCTGCAAATCTTCATGCCAAGGTGGTTTTCCACACTGGTTGTAGTTCTACCCTGTGTTTGTATTCATCCTGTCTTGCTGAAGAGTCCCAGGATAATGACGTATTGAAGGCAGGACATGTCTGAAGTCATGTCTATGGTCCCAGTCCAGAGCCTTTATCACCACAAAATAAGTATTCCCCCAACTTGATAGATAACCTCAGTACAGTTTATGTGTTAAATGCACACCTTCTTCACTGAGGATTGATTGCTACTAAGTTTTCTTAGAAAATTTCTTGGCTTTCAGTTAAACTTTTTACTTATTGCAAAACACAAACTAAATTACCACAGAAGCCCTAGTATACCAGAAATGCATGGTAAATTATCTCTCTGTTCAAATGGTGCTAGTAATTACAATGCAAAAAGTAAAAAGAAAAAGAAAATGCAGGCTTTTTGTGTGTATGCTACCCAATTATAAGAGCAGGTAATCAACTTGAGAGATTAAACATAAAGTCTTTACAAATTAAACAGTGTATGTGGAATGGAGAAAAGCACCAAGTGCAATGCTTGCTGCCATTTCTGTACTGAAATTTCGAAGCTTAACTTGCCTGTATTTGGGTTAGCAATCAAAGCAAACATTAAAACACTCAACAGCTAAATTATCCAATAAACCAACATCAATTCAGCCTTTTGCTCACCTACTGGAGCCTATGATTAAGACATAACAGTTTCTTCCTGAAACAGCCCTGGGAGTCTTCATTTAGACATACGTTTTCTAGAAAACCTTAGCAATCTTGGGTTAAAGATAATGTGTAAAAGTGAGAATGCTCTTTTTAAAATAGTATGTTATTGTTTATAATTTTATTCTTTCCTGGGTGGCTTCAGATTAAAGCACTGCAGTCTTGATAATAAGACACAGTTTCATGAGGTGAACTAGTCTCAGCTGCACCATCTGAAAGCACAGTAGTTGTGGTTAAGGCCTGGTTTGCTTTGCATAGCCATAAAAACAGTACAAAGCTGGTGTAAGATATTATTCATATGCAGTGGCAGAGCCAAAGGCACAGAGTATGAATTCCTGTGAACTCAGCCGGTTTTGTGGTACTGAGTTCATCCTTTCTCTGCACTATGGTGAAAGGTACCTTACCTGCGCCCGTTTGCTCTTTAGCCTTTCATTTTAAATTAACACCCATAGGGCTACATAAGTTCCATTTAGGCAGTGGTTTTCCTCGTTTTCAGAAAGATTGAAAGCTTTTTCATTGTGACAGCTGTTTGGCAAGTGTGAGACCAGATATGGCCAGAGATATTCTAGTAGATGATATGTTCCTGTTACCTTTAGCGCTGCTTCATTTTGGCAAGAGCTTGTGGTTACCTGGAGGATGTACAGGGCGGCTGTAACAATGAGGACAATGAGTTTTGGAACAAATTTAGAAGAGAATTGGCAAATTCACCATAAATTTGCATAATTTTACCAAGACAGGACAGCTTCCCAAAGGTGTAAGGCTGCCACATCTTTGCTCAATGGAGCAAACATGGAAATGATTGGATCCACATTTGTGACTTGTGCTTTGCTATAGCTCAGGTTTTATGACTTTCACAGTTCATTTTGATGTTTTGATAGAACGATTAAATTCCAAGCACAAAGATGGCCATTGTAGTACTTTTACTTCTGGTCCCCATCCAAAGATGTCTTCTCCTGCCACTCAGTAGCTTGTCAGCATCTGTGGAGAGGTACAGAGAGCAGTGGGGAATACAGCAGTAACGTAGTGTGGCTGTGTCGGTAGTGCTTGCACATTGGCATTTCATACCATACAGCAGGCTGTACCTAGAACACCCAATGCTTGGTTGCACAGCAGTGTGGTGGGCATCCTAGAATATGTAGCGTTGCAGCAACGGGCGTGTTTGATCCAGCTGCAGAGCACCATGAGTCAGCTGGAGATGCAATACTAGTCAATTAAGAATGGAAACTCTTGAGTATTATTTAAAGTTCAGTTTTCTTTGTAATGCGTTGGGTTTTAGCTATTTTTTTAGATGGTGTTTATTATCTTTTTATTTCAGAACACATTAAAGCTTCAGAAGCCTTAACAAATCTCATCTGTAGCCAAAATCACAATTTTTTTTTCTGTTTTCATCCAACTACAAGGAGTGTAGGGTCATTTCGTGTCTGCTTTAAGTGTTTATAAAAGAAATCATACAAATCTGCAAATTTAACAGAACAGATTTTTTGTGGTCCAAATCTCCAGAATATAGATTATGTTTCATGATAGCGAAAGTATTTCAGTTTAAACCATTTCACATTTTAATTATGGTATTTTTTACAAATACCTTTTCAAAAGTTTTTTTGTGTTTTCGGAAGGCATGTTTATGGTGGTGTCCAAAATACTAATTCAAATAGCTTTTCTTCTTTTCTCTTTTTTTCCCCATGGCTTCAAACTGATGTCTTAAAGCTTACTTAAACTTTGAAACAGGAGAGACACAGCCTGTTCCTCCTGTCTCAAGAAAAAAGTAGGAAAAGTCTTAGTACAAAACCTGAAACAAACTTGAAGAAAGTCGTAAATTCTGGTGCTATCAGAAGGTGGGAAATGCAGCATTCAAATGAAATGTGAACCTCAGCTCTATCTGCGCTTAAATTTGAAGTCCAACCTCTTTCTTCAATTTCATCAGGCTTTGAAAATTTCAGAAAAAAAGGACAAAAAGTTCATGACTTTTTTCTTCGTTTTCGGATAACTGGAAAGCAGATGTCTTTCTGGCAGAGCAGAGACTTCGTTGACCAGACCCACCCTTACTGTTCTTCATGGCCCTCAGCCCTGCGCTGGGTTGGTGGAGCCAGGAGCAGCCCCAGCCCCACGGCCAGGGGGCAGCCCCCCAGGGCCAGCTGGGTGGTCTGCCCACCCGTGGGCAAGGTCCAGTCCCACGCCCCGTATCATTCCTCGGATACGGGCAGCACAAGCCCTAGCGGGGAGGGGAAGAGGTTGCAAAGGCTGTGGGCTCCTGCGTGAGGCTTCCTCCTCCTCTAGTGCCACAAGGTTCAGGTCTCTACTGAGCAAGCTCAGACCTGAAATCTTAGAGGCAGCTGCTGAAGGTGGTACTCCGGTAGCAACACCAGCATTTCACCTTTTTTTGGTAGCAGCCACCCGTCCCAGTGAGGCATTCGGGAAATATACTCCCAGGGCAGTGCCTACTCACCAGAGTTTTGCTATTTTCTTTCTATGACAAAATTTGAGAGTTGCTTTTACAAATTTTTCACAGTGTACATTCATTTCTTGTTTCTTAACCTTTTCCAGTGCTTCTCCAAATATTGATCTGTACTCAGCAAATGTTTTTTTTCTTCTGATTATATGTAGCCTTCCCATATATACAGATACAGTTAGAAGGGCTTTTACCCTGCAGGCAGAATTTTAGTCTTGCAGTCAGTCATACACTGAAATTTTTCTTTCAGAAAACAGGAACTGTTTGCCTGCAATTGGGGGACGAGGCATTTTAAATACAAAAATAGCTCCAGGCCCAGGATAATGGTTATAAGGCTCTAAAGAATATGACATTGACTTTCTCAAGACAATTTAAACTAAATGCAATTCATATCAAACCGCAACATACCTTCCTAGCTAGCACAGACACCAAACATCAGTGGTGTCATTTTTCTCACCACAAACTTCTAATTAAAAGAACCAAAATCTATATAATGCTCCCTTGTTAAGAACAAACAGTTCATTTAAATAGGATTCAGAGCTTTCATGCCAAGTAGGAGAACCTGAAATTTTAGTTTCCGCGTAGGAGGAAGAAGTGTGCTTTTTAACTTGCCTAAATACAACTTTTCTCCTTTTAAAAAAGGGCCCTCAGAACCACGGTGGAACTTCCTCCTGTGGTCTCCCAGACCACCTACTGTGGTGACAGTGGGAACACGTGCCATGTGGTCCCTTTCCAGGTGTTACTGTGGCTGCAGAGCACCGGTGCCCAGCTAGCTTCTTCAGAGAGCTTCTGTTTTTCCTGTACAGACTGTTTCTGCCACTGAAGGGTCACACCTCTCCTTCCACCATTGTATACCCCAGTTGCACCAGCTGAGATGGGCCATGGTGTACCAGGACACAGCAAAAGCTGATCCGTTTGTTTGTTGTGGTTTTTTTTTTGACTCCTGGGTGTGCAGTTCTGTGTTAGCCTACTACGGGTGTCAGCATCCCTCAGCAGCGCCCGTGGTCCTAACTCCATGTCTCCTGTGGGGGGGGTGGTCTAGAGCGCTTTCCTAGCTGACTGCAGGAAAACTCTTCTGCCCTTTCTGGGGAGGGGAGTGGAAAGTGAACTGTTGGGAAAAGGCTTGGGGGGCGGCAGATACCCTTCTGCACTCATGTAGGTTGGTTTGTCCCCTTAGAGCAAGGAGAGGGGATGCCAGCCCAAGCACGTCCCAGGGTATTACCACCAGGCACAGAAATCTGCTAATCCAGGTCAGAGGCTGTTCCATATAGGAGCCTGCTTTGACTGCGCAGAGAAGATTCAGGCTAAGACACAGCCACAAACTAAATAAAACACATTTTTCCTTTCCCTGTCACAATGGTGAAAACTAATTTTAAAAGTATGCGTTCATTATGAGCCTGACAAAGAGCCTGTTGGGCGTCTTCCTAATTGTTTCAATAGCCTTGGGTGGGGTCTTGGACATTTTGGTTACCTTTGTCTGCCAATGGGGTCAGCTGCTTCCTCTGTGGTGATGTGTGTGCATGTGGAAGAGAGAGAGAGCACATTGGGAAGGCATTGGCACATACATCTTCTCTGCCTCTCCTGTAATTCAATAATGCCTCAGCAGACTATTTAGCAAGCCACAGGGAACCGCAGAGAGTAGGCACTTCTGGGTATTATAATTAGCAGTAAACTGATGAGACCGTTTGGGCAAAGAGGGAGGCAGAGTAAACAACTACAGGTAAACTGCTCAAAGCCACAGACTTGGCATACAGCACTTGGCTCTCAACTCTCCCCTGCTCCTCCCATTCCCCCTACCCCAGGGGCTGACACCAGGAGGAAGCAAGACACTGGGTCACTATGAGAGGAGGCTGTGGGACAAGAGGGTAGAGAGAGCAACCGTAGCTGCTGGAGAGAATGTAAATCCTCCCCGCTTTATGGCTGCTAGTGGGTCAACACACTGGGGGAAGCAGTCGCTGCTTCAGCATCTGAACGTCCCATCTCCTTTCCGGCGCTCAAACACCAAAAATATATTGCCTCCCCATTCAGATATCCATAAAGACCTAACAGCTCTGTTGCAAATATTAATCTGTGATTAAAATGGGACTCTTGAAATATGTATGGCCTCCTCGCCTGAGAGGGTGTTTCAGGACCAAGCCCTAGTTTACTAGAAGAAAATTAGAATAACGTCAGAGCTATTATCTCCTGGGACATGTGCTTGAACCCGTTTATCTGCTAAGTTTCTTTCTGCTTTCCAACTAAAGACAGCAGGACATGCACATCCCCAGAGGGAGGGGGTGGAGGGAATAAAAGAGGTTATTGTCACAGAGGCAGTAACCTGCAAAATCTGCAAAGCTGCCTTCGTCTTTTCCCTTTACTGTCCAGTGTTTCAGAAACTTAGCTCAGCTGTTGGTGTTTTCCATTAGACTGTCAATATAAAAATAAAAAAGGAAGATAGTGGCTGCAAGAAAGGAAGAGAGAGGGAGAAGAGAGGGGATCAACCATCTTTATCTTACAATTTCAAAAAGGATTACGTTGAACTCCTTTTTTTTGTTGCTTCCCCAGTTTGCTAATATTTACGTTTAATATCACTTTGATACTGTTCAGCATAATGTCTCCTTCCCTTACTCTCTCATTTTGACTAAAATGTGGCATAACCATTAGATCCAGCTCTTAAAGGTACAGGGTCACATTTCGCTTTTCCCCCAGTTATACTGGCAATGGCCAGCATTATGTGAGGAGACAGAGGGACCTTTTAGAAGGGAAATGTACATAATTTTGGAACACTCCACTCATCTGATCTTGTTGTTTTAGTTTAATGATCAAGAAGTTATACAGGTCACAAAAGGGAGTTACCTAATAATGACCTTAATAGTGATATAGGCTCTACATTCAGAGATTAATGGGGCATAGAAGTGCTCTCAAGAGAACTGTCTCCGGACATTTTTTCCTACTCTGTTTTTCACGTGCTGTTTGGCTCCTGAACAACGGGCTAGCACACACTATGCACAACACTCTTGTGATTACTGTGGTTGTGCCTACCTCTTTTCAGATAAAATTTGCCGCATGTACTTTCCATATCCAACCATCCCTGCACCCCTTTGTTAGCACAAGGCATGAGATCTGTCCTGGAGGGGAACCAGCTCCAGGCCAGTGAGGCCAAGCAGTTCCCAGCTGCACCAGCCTGGCCAGCAAAATGGCCAGGAAGACAGACCAGATAGGGGTCCAGGGTTGTAATGAGGCTACAGGAGTGAATGAAGCCACGCTGGCCAGAGCAGGGGAGCTTGTCCTCATCCCCCAGTGTGGAGCACAGGCTTCCCCTGGTGTCTAGGAGGGATGAGGCTGTTCATGGCCCAACAAGCCCCTTAGGAATTCAGCTCCTGTAATAATCAGTGGAAAAAACAGGCTGTGCACATCCAGTATCCTGAGGCTATAAAGCTCCTGAGTCATGATGTGACTAAATCCTCAGAACATTGTGCTAAGACGTATTTTCTTTATTTTTTTCTTATCTCCAGCCCCGCTCTGCAGTTTGGCTCAAACCATTGCTTCCACGCTACAACTGCACATGCACTTAGGATGTTACCTCTTCCACATTTCTCCTGCGCGCTCTTCTCCCTTTTACTCCCTGTCCTGCAGCACTACACCAGCCGGGTTACTCCGGGTCTCCCGTCACCCCTCTGCATCCTGTCCTGACCACCTTATTTCTGCGTGAGAGCACTGTAAGAGCTTCCCAGCTTCTGCTGCATCAGTTAATCCCACCATGCCGTTAGTGTTGCATAGCTGTCCTACTGTGGGCTCCCTACAAGTGAGGACCTCGTACACACCGTGGATGTGGTTTTGCCCAGCTCCCATCATACCTTCCTCTGACTCTGTTGATGGCACCAAGCCTCTGCAGCCTGTTGGCCAGACACATTGTGTTTCCTGCACTCTGGATAGCGATACCGATGCACTCTCTTGATGCTGAGCTCTTCTAGGCAGATCCACATTATGAGAGACATAAATTCTGCTTGATGAAACCTAACATCCAAAGCCTGGTTTGAAGACAGGATGCCACAGCCGTGTGAACACAGAGGTATGAAAAAAAAGACAGACAGATAGTCATCTTGTTTTGCATTAGGCATTTGCATGTGTCTCCAAAGAGGATATTCATAAACGCTGTATCTGTAGATAAAAAACTACCGTTGCTTTCTGTGGAGCCTGACATAATGAATTGGCTTGAAGAGAAGCCAAACTGGAAGCATTTCTTCAACCGTTTGCGTAATCCTTTTGAGCTTTGTGAGCTCAACTAAAAGAAGTACTAAATCCAAGCCATTTTTGGTTTGAATTTTAGTACCCAAACCACACTTAACGAGGTTTATTAAGCCTAGCTCTGCTTATCATATCTCCTGTTACAGGGGCACAATTAATGCTGAGTGGAAACCAGGCTTCCTGCCCTGCAAAAGTTTTTCCATTGTCAAAAATGTTCTGTCTGCGTTAAGACAAATCCAACACTTTTCAGAGAAAGAGAGAGAGGTTCGTCTTCACTCCTCTTTTTGTCAAAGTGGTTTCACTTTGTGTAAATAATTACTTGTTAAGAAGAAGAGGGAGAAAGGTGTTAACTAGGGTTATAACATTCCCATGGGATGTGGAGGAGCCAAGCTGGCATCCCTGCCTCAGGTAATATTGGTTTGCTTGAAGTGCTTGCAATGGAGAATCCTGAAGGACTCTCCTCATGTAGTCAACAGACAGATAAGGCTCTTGTCTCAGGTCTGGGAGTTCCAATGGCTTGAATCCCATACCTAGTAGCAATGCACTGTGAGATTTCACTCATCCACTGAGGACTGGGTGCTCTCTCAAGTTTGACCAACAGTTCCCTCTGGAGCTTAGAAATGTTTCCTCCTGGAATAGATACACACATTTTCCCATAGCTTGGAAAATTTCAGTTTCATTTAACTAATTTTTTCCAAGAAGAAACATGCCCATCATTCAGTTCCCTACCTCTAGATCAGCTGAATCTCATTGATTTTACTGTTTAAAAACCGGAGCCAGTACTTTCTCCCTCTTTTCTGCAGTATGGCTATCGTTATGTGTAAACACTTCTCTTGTTTTAGCCATAGGTGACATACAAGGAATGGGGTCGGTGTGGCCTCCATTACAGTTTTTGCTGTTGTGTGCTGCAGAAACAGCTGGGAACAACGGAGGTGGTTCAAGCTCCACTGAACTAAAGCAACTTAGCGATAGGGAATTGTTCAGCTTACAGATATGAGCTAGGTGTCTCTCAGTGTGGCCAGTACCATTACTTCACTGGAGGTTTGGTGCAAATATGGAGCTAATAAGACTGTACTTTTGGTCTCTTGGCACTTATAGCCCAGCCCAGGATGCAAGGAGCAGCTGATACAGCTTCCGACAAATGACAGGTGCAAACATCAGAGAGGTAAAGTCGCTGCAGTGCAAGCGACTCTGTACTACCATGCTTTGCAGGTATGACAGACAGCTTTCTCTCTTGCTGGGGGAGCTGCTCTAGGCAGTACAACTCTCTCCCTCCATATGCATGCACACACACATGCATATACGCTTATATGTGTAACAGTTCAAGGAAAAAAGCAGATGAGAATTTGCTGTTTTTTCCATTACATTTGCTTTCAAGCTTTTGTGCCAAACTGAGGAAGAAAGTGAGAGCACATCAGAGAGAAACCAGCTCACACCCTTCTCAGCGATGAGACAGGTAATTTGGTTGTGTTGCCACTCGCGCACTGTGCCGTACACAATCAAGAAATCTTGGCAGATAATAACACTATGCTATTAATTTTGGTGGTTTGTGGGTGCTAGGCACAAGAGAGGCAGCCTGTTCTGGAAGGGATCAGAGAAACGTAGCAGGCAGCAGCACCACAAGCTAGGTTTTCCCCTGAGGCAACACGTCTGACACAATTGGCAGCTCATTCCTCCTGCCCTTGGATGTGAGCTGCTTCTGAATGCCTCCCTTGTGCTAGGGCTGGTACTGAGCTAAATGTGGGCCTGGTGCCAGTGATTACAGTTCCCGTTGGCTGGAATATACATTAACTTCAGAGGCTGTGGACCTCTTCAGCAAGGGAACGGCCTGCTGTATGCATCCATTATTCTTCTGGAGGAGAAGGAACTGTTGTGCGCCTATTATTCACTCACACGATCTGATTGGTCGGTTTTCTTTCGGTTTGGTTTTTTTTAGGAAACTGGCACTATTGAGAACAGTTTTATAATGGCCCTGGGCCAGTTTCATCACCACACTGTAGCATTTTAGGTGGTTAAGCAATCTGGCACAGGGCGGCTGCTGCCTGCTGGGGACGAGGACGTACCCCAGCAAGAGGCGGATCCTCCAGCCCGGCAGGATGGCCGGGAAGTTTGCATCTACCTCTGCCCCACCACGTTTGTGCACATAAGGCGAGAGGACGCCCTGCGAGACTGAGCAGAGAGGGAGGGATCACAGCTGGGAAGGAGGTCTCTTGAAAGCTGCGGTGGTTTAAGGCAGCTGTGAGAGCTCTTTTGAACCCAGGGCATTACCCATGGTTTACACTCACCTTTGCTCCTTTATCCTTGAACGAATCTACCGGCCTGGACAGATTTTAGCTATAAGCATGAGTTGTTAAATAAATGAGCTGTCTCTCCTCCTGAAGCCTAAGATACAGTCCGGGCTTTAAGATACTATTCACTTTACAGCTGTTTATCAAGAAAAATCCCGGTTCACAAGTGGGAAAAGTGTGTCTCGAACAATCATCCAACACTTCATGTGTTCAGGGTATCAATTGCTACTTTAGTCAGTGCAGCCTAGGAGATTTAATTGGGTCAGACCTCCTTTTCCTCTCCAGCCTGTGTGTTATTTTCTGTGCTGTCAGTAAAACTGTGTGTCTCAGCTCTTATCATTATGATCAAGTTGCCTTGTCACAAAAGGGAGCCAAGGAAAGGCCTGGAGAAGTGAGGAGCTAGTACCTGCTGCTGCTCTTGTGTGTCCTGACACCCTCCCACCACTGAAACAGGTGTCTTGATTTTTAACTTGGAGGAGCTGGTAATTTTTTTGCTCCCTAAGGCTGCTAAACAAATCTGTGTACTAAATATCTCTGTCGGTTAGGTCATTCGGGAATGAACCAGGATGTGACCTGTTTGAATAAAATAAAGTGAAAATTCCTTTCTGTCTTGCTTCATCTTTGTGGCTCACTACAGTCAGAGGCACAGTATGGTGGATTGATAGGACACCTAAAGCACCCCAGGGCCTCAGCAGAGGTGAAGGCTCCTGTGTGCTTAATGTGGCACAGACAGTCTCTGGCCAAAAGATTTTACTGTCTAAAGAGATAAACAAATGAGGAACAAGGGCAGCATTGCCTTTTCTGCACATACGGACCAAGGCAGAGAAAAGTCAATGGTTCACTCAAAGTTTGCCTTTTCCCTGAAGACTGCATCGCACAGAGAAAGAAATGGAAGGGTCCCTCAGTTCCTCTTGAAGACCTTTGCCACAAAGTTGTTCTCATATTTGAAAACTTTGCTGCTTCAGAAATGATTAATTGCTTCTCTGGAGGTCTGACAGCCAAGCGTACTGGTAGCATGGAAAAGTAACTCTTGCATCTGTGAAGATCGGCACATTCTCGGTGGACATAAAGTGTCACGCACAAGTCACCCATTTTTTGAGGATGTTTTGAATCCCTGCATCCTTCCTATCGGCAAACTGATTTAAGGGGCTTGTTTAGGCAACTAGAAATGAGCAAGATTTTCTTTTGCAGCAGAAATGCAATTGTTTTTTGCAATGTAAAAAAGCTTGATGGGGTGGGGAATGCTCATTTTGCAGAGGGGAATTTTCAGACTAGGATATCTTAAGGTTCAGACTTTGCTTTGCAAGTCACCTGTTGCATCTCTCATTGCTTTGCCCACATGGCTGCTCAGGCAGAAAGGAAGAGCTGGACTGCTCTACTGCTTCCGTCTGGAAGGAAAGGGTTGAGTCATCTTCTCATCTCACTCGTGTTTTAAATCACCCACACACCCCAGAAATGCCCCACCTGTAACTGGAGTAAACAAGTGGGAATGGCAGTGTGTTAAGCGGCAGAAGCAGTAGATGGAAGCAGTTTTCAGAGCAGGGGTAACTGGGATCTAACATCCACGTTGCACTTGCCGACTCAAGTTTATCTCAGGCCTTTTACAAAAGAGCCCAGCTCTGCTCAGTTCCCGTGCCTGTATGCTGATGCCATAACCTCATCTGCATCTGGCGCTCATTCTTAATCCCACCTCGCTTCTGTCATCCTCTTTGTATGATCCAACCCCATCCCACTCCCATTTGACTCTTTACGTAATGTCGCTGCATTACACCTCTCCTCTAATACTATCACCACATAATCTATCATCTTTACTGCGTCTCTAATCTCTTAGTTTTATAATTATTAGCCAGAGCCTTTGCCTCTGTCTTTACCCCCAAAAAATTTCCTTCCACAATTTCAACAGATTGATGAATCTAGGGTTATACTCTAAACTAAAATATAAAATCTATAGAAAGCTCTGATCCGTCTGTTCTTGGTAATCACTTGTGGTAATGAGCTTATGTTTATTGTTTGGTGTTTCTCTCTGCTCCAGAGGTGGCATCAGTTATTCTTGGGTTTGAATTGTCAAGCTCTGTTTTTGTTTTGTTTTGGATTTAACATTTCATGGCTATATTTACTGAAAAGACTTTTTTTTCTGCTGTTCTGAGGATTTAGTCATAAAACTCCCCCTGTGAATGTTCACTGCTGTCATTATTGACTTTCTAGGCTGAAAGGCAGGAAATTCTCTGCACAGCTGACCTTCCTTTATGATATTAGCAGTGATTTGTGACAGAAAATTCTTGTCTGCTTCATTTCAGACCTGGTCCTACAGTAGCACTGCTAACAGCATTTTCTGTTGCTTAACTGCAAGTCATAGCCTTGGTGTTTGCGTTGGCTTTGTGCCACTGGAGCTTACATTGGCAGCCAACAGGCTGCAAAAAAGCAGAACTGATGGAATCTTTGAAAAGTTTCATTTTCCAAAACAGTTATGCTGCATTAACCAGCAAGGACTACATGCTTATAAGTTGGTATAAATCAGCACAGATTCTCTAACCTAGGTGTAGCTCTAGTGATTTACATCAGCAACTGCCCTAGCAGCCACCAGGAAAATTAACAGTCTGTATTTTATAAGGTGCAGCAAGAGAAAGAAGTCAGACTCCCATCAGTGACTTTCCATGCTAGCTTCTGCTGACTACTGTATCTCTGTGCTCCTTCCTCTGTGGGCTGGTGTGAGTAGAATCACCCTGACTGATGCTTGAGGAACTGAACAAAAAATCTTTACAGATTGTCTTGAAAATTTTGGGAAAAAAAGTGGCATCCTTAATTTTTATGTAGTGCAACACACATTTGACCGAAGCAGCCTTACTAGCTCATCAGTTTTATGAATTCTTGATTTGGGAGAGACCCTGGCTTTGCATTGCTGGGCTTAACTGTGAGCATGCTTAACTTTGCTCCAAGCTGTATTCACAGCCCCAGTTTCAGTATCTAGGCTATCTGTACAGTGCCTGGGGAGAAGCCTGATGTCTGAGAATGATTCACATAATCCAGGCTGAAACACAGAGACTATCTAAGCTAGTCAAGAGGAAATACCAAGGAGAAAGGGGCATATTAAATTTTGTGTCTCTTTGGAGCTTAAAGCTAGTGGGAGTTATTTGTCTCTGCTCACATTTCCATTGTAAACATGAATCGTCTCCTGACTTTTTATATCTAAACCAGGAGAGGGATCTCTTCTTAGTTAATTAGTTAGTATACTCGACTAGGATCCAAGAACCCAGATTCAAATACCTCTTCTTCCTGAGGCAACTTGAATTTTCATTTTTATATGAGCCGGGTGAAAAATGAAATATTAATGGAATGTATCCTGCTTCCAAATAAAAAAAAAATGGGTAGGTAGTAAGACCTGCATCTCATGCGTGAGTGCTGTGATCACGGCAAAACTGTCATCCTCACATTCCTTCTCTCTGCCACAACGAATATTTGATTACCTCCCGCAGATAGTAACAGATTCAGCAACAAAGTTGAAAAGCTCCATCCCAGAAGATCCTGTAATTCAGGTCTTACAGTTGTCTCTGATGGTATATATTCACGTCTCCTCAGGCAGAGAAAAGATCTGAGCCAGGACACCTTATAAAGCAGGCGACTTCTCAAACAATCAAGTCACAGACTAAAATATGTGCCCCGTCTGCTTCCTGACTATGTGGAGAAAAACTGAAATGTGCAACATGGAACTTGAGAAGGGGCATTTGCAGTTGTGTATTTTTGTAAATATTAAGACAAGTCTCAATATTTTGTTTGAAATATGAAATAGGGCGGGAACAGCTCAGTGTTTTCAAGGTAGATACAGTGATACAAACATTTAAGGAACCTCACAGGGAAGCTTAGGCACACAAGGTATTCATATATCTGCAAAGATGCATGGGCTGAATTTAAATTTTGGTTATTTAAGAATAGATCTGTAAAGTATCAGCTCAGCATCTAAGTGTGTTTGTGAATGTGAGCTCAGGCAGCTGGATCAAGGTGGCAAGGGAGCTCTGGGGCAGCAGAACAACTAAAAGATGCCTCAAAGTCCCTTCCAGCTTAAAAGTCCATCGCACTGTATGGCTATTTAAAGTTCATCCTGGCTGCTGTTGCTTTGAGGCTCGGTGGGATTCTGCCACCCAAACTGTTGCTGCAGCCCTCAGAAGCTGCAGCCTCAGCTGAGGGGCCAGCAAGAGACATCACGGGGAATGAGGTTCAACTTCTTTTCTTCTTCTGGGAGCTTGCGTACAGCTGTTCTTCTTTTTTCTCTTTGTGCTCCTAGTTATGAGGGTACCTCTTGGCCTTTTGTGGAAGCTACTTTCTCCTTTTGCTTTTCACAGCACTGGTGCTGGTCGAGCTGCCTCAGTGTCAGATTTGGGCCGAGGAATGGATCAGCTCTGGTTTCTAGCCCCAGCTCTACCATCGATTCAGAGAGAGTCACTTTGCATATCTCCACTTTGTGTGTATGTCTCCATTTACCCACCTCTATGGTGGGAAGGAGACCAATGTCTGTGTCGTGCGTCAGCGCTGTGCCACCGTGCTGGCACACTAGCAGGCAGATGCTGCGTGGGCTGTGGAGCAGGGCAGGGCTCTAGCTGCAGAGCAGAGTTTCTGGTCCAGAGGAACTTCCTCCCCACAGACACTCTGTTTTCAAATTAAACCAGGGCAAATCTAAAACATACACGTCTGATAGAAGATTTGCAAGGGACTCTCACAGCCACTGAGGTGTCAGGGCAGACTGGAACCCCACCTTGGGTTTGTCAGAGGCTCATCAAAGCTAAAGCTGACCTGACATCAGAAGCTGGTCTTCTCCAGCGAAAAAGAGATTACTTTTCTTGGAAGACCCACAGGCTGCTGAGCATGGATCATCCATTGCCTTTTTTCCCCTTCTATTCTCTGTTTAGATTACAAGCTATTTCACACAGTGAACTACTAAAGAAGACACAGAGGCACCTCACCTGAAGCACTGGTCACTCCAGAGCATCCCCTGGGAAATACAGGGTTTCTGTACTCCCAGCCTGCTGAAGTTGTCCTTTCACCATGACAGCACCTATGTCGGAAGGGGCGGAAGGACAGCTTTGGAGCACCCCTACCAACTCTCTGCTCTCACTGAGCACGGGCCGCAAAAAGGCAGCTGGCAGCTTCCCTGTTCGGTCTTCACCCACTCCTTTCCTCCCTGCCCTCTTTCCAGGTTTCTTAAAAAGACTGTGGACGTAGCAGGGTGTACAGACACTCACTGACAGCATCAGGATGGAGGAATCAAATGGAAAAGCTGCTCCCTTGGTACGTAGTCATATGGCTGAGAGTTGCATAGATGTCTATTTTCACCTCAAACAGCCTGCCAGAGGCCGCAGTCAATCACACCTTTCTTGTGATTGAAAGGTCTTGCAGATACTGGCAGCAGCGGAGGACTTGCAGCTCCAACACCTACATTTATGAGAACTGGCAAAAAATAAATATTCACCTTGACATAACTGTGACAGTGTCCATCATGACACTGATTTAAGGCCTGAGTATTGACCAGCCAGCAGACCAGCTCTCAGCCTCCTGGCTTCAGCAGCGTGGTACTCTCTCCCACCAGACACATCTTTGGGATGATTTCTTCACCATAAAACTCCTCTGCTTGATACTTCCAAAGCAATCTAGGAGCATTTAATATTTATAAATAGTGATGATTTCTACCCTGATTCAGCATTCATTATAGTTGCAGTGATTCAAACCTCCAGCATAGGCAGAAATTGCCCTGAGCTGAAACTGAGCAACTCTCTAATAAAATATAGTCATGAGATGAATAGAAGCTGTATAGTTGAAGTGCCCCGAGCATGCTTGAAAGATTTATTTCCTGGCTTCATCTGGAGGGCTTTTTAATAGGGAGGATATGACTCTCTGTGTATATACATCCATACAGCAGAGAAAAAGATCTTCAGTTTTAAGGAGGAAAAGGGGGATTTATGCTTCTTGAGGAGATGCCACCAGGAAAGCATTCTTTATTTTACATGGACCTATTATATTTACAGCTGCGTCTCCTGTAAGAGAACAGAAGCGAGTACATCATTCACAGTCTTAAAGTAAAATTTGCCCTACAGTTGTGGTACATAGAGAGAGGCAGTCAGTGCTGGAACATCTGGGGACTGCACTGTGGGGCTTTGAACCACTGATGAGGAGAGTTTGTATTTGAGCTCAGACAGGGAAAAGGCTGCTAGAGAGGATCCTGCAGCCAGATGCAGATTAAGGAGATATAAATAACAACAACAACAACAATAATAACAATAAAAATAATAATTAAAATCTCATGTAATGCAGCTTCAGGGCAACATCTCCAGGGCCTGAAAAAGGAGTGATCAGTAATCATTTCATACTCTTATATCCCTTTGACCTGTATGCCAGTCTTATCAGACATCTATTCTGTCTCTCTCAGCTGCTGCTCCTGTGTTGCTCCTCCAGTGTGTGCTCCAGAGGCTGGAGGTGGAAGGGAAAATTAGGGAAGGAAATTCCTGAGGTTGTTCTCCTCTCCCTTTCTAGGCTGGATATATTAAGCAGTGACAATGAATGAGGTGAGGAAGTGTCCGGTTGCCAGCAGACAGGAGGCAGAGCCATCCTGCAGGGATCTTTCTGCAAAATAGTTCCAGTTCTGGTTTAGAGAGGGACCAAGCCTGTCTGGCCTCCTTCTTCCTCTCTTATCGGCTGCTGTTTCTTTAGATGTAAACAATGAAATGATACAGCACCTCAGAAGAGTTTCCACCCCCCTTTCCCAAATACCACTGGAAATGTGTTCCTTTGTTATACCACAAGATTTTAAGTTTTCTTGTAATTTTCTTTAATTGCTCAAGCCTGCAATGTGCATCCTAAGTGCTGCTTCTCCCTTGTCTACCTGACTTGGAAACATCTTATTCACAGACCCTGCTGACATTAAGCTCATCGTGCCAGGGTAGCTAGGCTGATGCAGTTAAGTTAATGAAGCCATCTATACCCACTGTGTTTGCTTGCTAGAGGGCTTTCACTAAGGTGGTTTACTAAATGAAAGTGTACTTCCTCAAGCCCTCCCTACTGGCTGAAGTCTTGCCAGTAGGAGTTATACCACAATGTTTTTTCCTTAGTGGCTGACAGATCATTATCCCCTCAGTATGGTGCAACTTGCACCTTCTTGATGCAAACCCTCTTGATGCACATCGTCTCAGAACTGGCCGCGCTGATGACTGGATCCACCTCTTCCAGAGAGCAACTCATCCTGTCCTAAGTGACTCATCTAAGCAAAGTAGGAATAATCATCCTCCTGTGGCATCTCTCTTTCTCTCTCCCCCTCTCTAGGGAACATAAAACTAGTTTACTCCAGCTCCATAATTTCCAGATAGATACATATGAGTGAGCCCAGTCCTAGCTTTAACCTTACATTCAGGCCCATCCCCAATATGTTATGGTAACAAGAAGAGTATATACAGAGTTAGTTAGCCATCCTCTGCTTGAATTATACCTTTTGTCATCCCATTGGCATGTAAAATACTGTCTTACATTCATGTGCTGTTCATGTGGTAGCAACCTGAGGGTGTCTGAGCATAGGAAAATCTGTACATGTAGGAAAAGAAGTGGAGTCGCCTTAAGCAAGGCAACCTTATTTGACCCTCCTCCTTCCTTTACAGCTGGTGTTACTTGAAGCTGGGACAGAGAAGAATGAAGGGACTGAGGCTAAGGCCAGACGTTGGCATGAGGCATACAGGAGCTGAACAGGTTTTCTCCATGCCTTCCTGCCAGTGCCCATTAATACTAGGCCACAGTGTCCTCTATCATTCCAGCTCTTGGCCCTTTCCCTTAATTCTTCTATTTATACCTTCTGAGCTGGAGTCTCCTTTCTTATGTGCCAGTCTTACACCAGTGTAAATTTATGGATGTCTGTGGATTTGTTCCTGGCTAACACTCACCTGTAAAAGAAGAGAATTAGACTCATCACTTCTAGGCACCAAACTGAGTATCCCCTATCCCTTGATTCTGCTAAATACTCCTTGTGTTCCTATTTTCACTGGTCTGTTCCAACACAGAGCAACCTGCTGTTATTCCAGTGCTGTATTCCCACAAAGCACGCCCTGATGCTGCTGCTGAAGCTGTGCCAGGGACAGTACATACCTGCAGCTTCCTCCATGCTGGCTCGCTCTGGGATAAACGCTTCCAGTGTTGTCTTCCCTAGGATCAGTGTCAGCAAGGAGACATCTATCAGTAGCCTTTTTGTTCAGCATCACCTCTCCACATTCAGCCTGGCTATTGCAGATTGTCCTTAGGACTACTTAGTGCTCCCCGTAGTACCGTTGAAGAGAGCCAGCTAAGGATGTGGACCTTCTTCTTCTCTGCACTGGCCATACGGAGGAAAAGGCTAGGACTTGTCTTGCAGAACTGAAGTCTAAACGCGGCTTTATATGTTCTCAATAAAGGAGATATTATATGAATCACAGTAGCAAAATGTTCTTGCAAAGCACATGCTCCACTCCCTCCCTGACTTAAGCATCCAAGGGCAGCTGTACATCATTCCAGAGGAGGCTTTCGCCTTACACACGGGTTAGCGTATAGCCCACTGTGTTACAGAGGAGTAGCTACAGAGCTTGGATTCAAGAGTGTCCTTTAAGGAAGCTACTTGTGGCTGTTTATTGGACAAAAATAAATTCCAACTGGCCCATATAACAAATGAAACTCAACTACAAAAATGTAATGATATTTATTCTCACAGCTGCCAGCAAACTCACATGCACCATGAGTCATTCCAGATGTGGATAAAAACAAAGTCTGTCTGTGAAAGTAAGTTTCCTGATCCCGAGGAGACTTGGTTTGGGAAAGGAGCTGCACACTGCCTTCAGCTGTACTCAGAAGAACAGACAGGTTCTCCTTCAAAGGGGGAGGGGGAAAGGAAAAGTCATTTATTTATTCCTGAAAAGAAACGAGGTAGGAAATTGAAAAGCTAATATACAGCTAGACATTTTAAAAAGAAGGATGCTTTGGAAGACTTTGCTGCTGCTGCTGTTCTATTACAGTGCTCATGCCACTGTGACCCACAGATGGAGCAGAGGTAAGATTTAAACATGAACAATTATTTTAGAGAAAACTTTAAGTTTGGAGATTTGGTCTGAAATTATGTTCCATTATACATATATGTACATATATATACAGTTTGTCCCTCCCAACTCTGGAATTCTTTTTCTCCATTAAACAGGAGGTCAGCTAAATAATTATATAGACGAATAGAAAAATACACATGCATAAGTGCATAAAGGTAAAATTACAGATGCATTCTATTATAATACAAATATAATACAAATATATCCCAAGAAACAAAACTACATTCTTTTCTCACTTTTTCCTTTCTCTCTCCTTCTCCTTTTTCTCCTGCAGTAACAAAAATTACCGGTCATGAAACGTTAAAGCAAAATCCTTTGCAGTCACAGGTGGCATAACTTTCTGCTCCACCAGGCAGATACCCAGTAATGGCAAGGACAACAATGCCTGGATTGTGCAAGGTGCCTAGGAATGCCTACCACCCTACCCTGACAGACTAGCACATACAATACAAAGAAAGCTACCTGTGGTGTTATCAGGATTCTGCTGCCAATATGATGATATATAGTTGTGACATATTTGTATTCAAGTGTGTGACAGTAACATAGGAAATGGTTTGGGACTATTGGGTTGCATAGGACATGCTTGCTTAAAAGCTAGTGATGATGTCCTTTCCCTTTTTTTGTTTCATTCTCTCCTCCGATATTTGGCATGGGTTCGGTAGCTGCTGGAAGTGGAGAAAGGAAACACCTCCCAAAAGATTTCTTTGGTTCTGATGTTGAAATTCACAGAGACTTAAAGGAACAGGAGTTTGTTAAAAAATCAAGCGTTCAGATGCCCCCCTCCCCCTCCCCATGCCAATCTCTCATGTCTTCTTCATTATAGCTAGTTCCTTTCTAGTCTGCTATTTGGGTTTGGTTTTGATTTTGTAGGGGAGGCAATGGCTGAATGAAGCAATGAAGAGCTATGCAGTTCTGCTGAGGTTGTATGAATGCTTAATTGTTCCTTACAGTTAGTAGGGGCTCACTGGCAGGGCATTGACCTGGGACTCGGAATGGCAGGTTCCTTCCCCAGCTTTTCCATCAGCCTCTTGGATGATGCTGGATAAGGCATTACACCTGCATGTACCTTACTTTTCTCTTACTGTATAAGAGACATAATAACAGGAAATGTCATCATAAAGTACCTTAATTCTGTAGATAAGAGTTTGTCTTTCCAGGGGTGACACTTGAAAAGGTGAGGATATCAGAACTAGATCTACACATATGTAAAAAACAACCCTACCTTTTGAAAGAATGAGGTCAGCTTACCTATGAAAAGGAAAAAAAGTGAAAGGAAAGGGTATCATTTCAATGGAAAAATCACTATGCAGTTTAAGGATGTTCTTCACTTTTGCAAACACACTTATTTTAATTAAACAATAGCAAACAACCCTGAAAGGAATCTATGCAGCTATTAAAGTCCAATTTTATCACCATGAATATTTAAAGGAAAACATCAGAATGCAATTGTGCCTTTTGGGAAAGCAGATTGTTTTCAAGCTGGAAGCTCTAGAGCTTCTTTTTGGAGACTTCAGAGGGAAGAGAAGATTCATCCTCTGTTGTGACAAGGAGTTCAGTTCTCACAAATAGTGTATACAGACATCTGCTGAGGAGGGAACCAGATTTCTTCTCCACAGCTGCTGGGACTATTCAGCTCCAAATATGTTTTAGAGGCATGAGTCCTTCAACAATGTCTAGTTCAGAGAACCTCCACTCCTCTAACCCATCAATGTGTCAGCCCAGCCAATCCCACCCTAATCTGCAGTATCTAGAGGGCCAAAGCACTGTCCCAATTTTTTAATTGCTTAGAAACCTAAGAGGAAATTTGAGTACTGAGGCACGACACACCCTTCTGTACACTCAGAGCTCTTCCCTCCCTCCACAAACTACAACTGACTCTTGTCTGGGTTAAACCTCAGCCGTTTAAGTCTTATCCAACCCCTGATCTGAGTTTTGCAATGGAAAAGCAAAGACAGATCAGCATCTGGTCTGATGGAAATGAAAGACGGATCTGCACGTCATCTCCATGTTGACTAGTAGTCCAGAATGTTTACAACAGTAAGACAAAGGGTCTTGCTTTAATTACCAGCAGTTGTTGTTTGCAATAGAAGTGAACAGCCAATATTTGATAAAACAAGGTCTAACTTCTACCATTTTTTCACTGGGGACACCGGGGCAGCCTTGGATGCCCAGCCCTTGTAACCAAGTACTTCATCTTTGGCTCAAGAAAAAAGTCAGACGTGAGGAAAGACTTGTGTTGACTGGTGAGTGGGAACTCCTGACTGCCACCTCCCTTTTCCCTTTGCTTTTACGAGCATCAATGAATGGAAAAAAAAGCATTTCTGGAAGGAAAACTGAGAGGTTTTGGGTTTTTTTTACTCCCTTAACCATTTGCATTAAAAATCTCACACACTCCTCAGACTGCCTATATCCAGCTGTGGACATTGGTCCAGAAGTTACAGGCAAAGCCTGGGCCCTAGGATGGGCATGTGCAGAATAATAAAGAAAAGATCCTGAGTGGTGACAAAATAATTTCCTTGTCATCATCTCAGGTGTCCTTGAGCCTCTTGTGGGCTTAGCTGTATAGTATTACTCTCTCAGATTTTGTGAAGCACCTGTCTAGGGAGAAAAGGTAATGTTAGTTCTCTACAAGTGATATTCCCTATACAAAGGTAGAGGTGAGGTCATATTGATTTCTGAAAGTCCCAAATAAGAATTCCAGATCTTAAGAGATGTTTTTGCTGGAGAAACCAAGGAACAAATCCTGTTCTTTGACAATAAAAATAAACAAATAAAAGCCATGCAGCTGTGGTAACGAGAGACAATGTCACTGCTTGCCACCCAGTTGCTTTAATCAAATGGCTCTGATGAATACTAATACGTTGGAGAGTAGAAGTTAGCTTCAGGTCTGCATTGCAAGAATTGCCCATTCCCTGAAGACAAACCCTAAGGCAATCCTTATTAGCAAGTTTCATCTCAGCTGGCTGTAGTTTAGTTGCTCTAAGGGCTTCCTGATTCAAATAAATGGCACACAAACAGTAGCATGCTTGCTACATGGTTGCTCAGGGAGTGAAGATAGAGTACAAATTCTTGTGGTTCTGTCTTCTCGGACAGTGGGGAAGCAGCTGCAATGGTGCGTTTGCTTCTCAGTGGAGGCTGGAAAAGGAGATGTTGAATGACACAAAATAAGAAGGTAAAACTTTTCACCCATCAGTGAGAAAAAGGTGTATTAGATATATTAGCACCACTGAGGTTTCATGCCGTCGGGGAATAGCTGTGCTGTGCCTTCCAGACCTCAAAAGCAGTACTACAGTCACATCCAGATCTATCCGGTCCACATGCATTATTTTGTACCCAGTCCCTGGTGCTCGGTGAAAGTCAAATGGTTGTTCCCTAACACCAGGGGAACAGCTTGTTCTCCTTAGAGGCTTTCTGCAGAAGGAATTACTTGGAAGAAAAGAAGGCCCATCCTCCTTGACTTCCCCACAACAGTGCAAGCTTTTAGTGTCTGTTCTGGTGTGGTGGCAACTGAGTTTGTGAGTTTGACGGAGCCGCTGCTACATGAGCAACTTTTGCAGGCTGCTTCTGCTTGTGGGCTTAGCTACAGCAGGCTGGCAGCTCTCGGGTGTCAGGAGAGGGAGGACTATGTAGAAGAGAAAGAAAGACTGGCAGTTGCTAAAAAGCCAGCCAGTCCTTTTATGAGGAAGCAGTGTTTAACATATTTTACACTCTGTGATCATTTGCTACATATCAGGTTTCTGGTGATGTTGCTGCGTAGGCAAAGGGTGAGTGCCTTGGACTTTAGGGCATGCATTGCATGCCCACACCTTCTGACCTTATTTGCCTTCCTTCTCCCCATCTCATATTCCATCCTTACAGCCAGGCACTCCCTTCTCGAGCAACTTCTGGGATTCCACCACTGACAGTAACACTTGTTTGATATTTTTGGCTTGGGCAGCACGAGCAAAGGGAATGTGGTCTGGACATGGCAGGTAATTACAACACCAATGGTCAAACACATATATGCCTGGCGGTCCTCGAGTATACCAGCTTATACTCTTGGCTTATTTAGGATGTGCTGAGCTTTCCAAAAGTCTGGTCCAGGGATAAAAAGAAATTACACCAGCTGGACTGGATAGAAGAACATTTTAAAATGCAGCACCTATTTAACTTCCTTTAATTTCCATAAAGCCATTGTAATCCAATTTTTAAAATATTTAGTGCACATAAAACAACGAAAGATATGAAACGTTATGAAACAGAACCAACTCTGCCTAAGCCTGGCTGTGTAAAGAATGTTTCTTCTTATGGAGAAAATACAGTATTTCCTTTTCCTTTGGCTCCCACGTGATCACTTGGAAAACTACCCCAACTTCCCTGCTTGTTGAACCCATTCCTGTGACCTCACTGGAGCTGCAAAAGACTTGATTGATCTGCTACAGAGTTTTTTCCCACCTACCCAGAGTCTGTTCCATAAGTCTATACCATTTCCTGGGAATGCACGTGTGTAGGTTGGAGTCTCCTGATCTGGGGGTTTATTTGCCTGATGCAAATTATTACTGCGCCAAGTACTGCAACTGTACCTGTAAGGAGAGGGAGGCACTGCCTGAAGGGCAGGCTGGGATTGAAATTCAGAGGAATTAGCTTTGCAGCTGGATGACCTGAAGAAGGCAATTTGTATACTATGCTTTCACTTCCTGAATTCCTTTGCAGGACTGTATAAAAGATGAGTATAAATGTACATCATAGACCTAAAAAGAGATCTTTAAAAACCATATTGTCCTACACTGTAAGTAGTAGGAAGGAGGCATTAGAAGAATATTTTCTGCCCTTTAAGAATTTAGAAGAAAGCAAAGACATAATTATGTTTTCAGGCAGGTCTGGAAAATATTTGAGAATGAATGAACTAAGGAGGGAACTGGTATATCTGCACGGCACAATGGCGTGCAGAGCAGGGAGCACAGACCCAGGGCCGAGGGAAGCTGCCTGCCTTGCACGTCACAGGACAGCGCAGGGACCATAGCTGGTGTCCCAGCAGGGGGATTGATCGTCACGTGCATGGCATGTGCCCAAGGGAAGGAGCCCTGCCTTTCAACAGGGGTCACCTGGTTGGACCCAGTGCCGCACTGATGTGGTCATACTGCTTCTGGCTCTGACATCTCTGCCCTGTGCTTTGCTGTGCGGCGCAGACGTGGCCCTCCTGTCCCTTGTGGCCGATCCCTCGGGCATCGGCTGTGGTAGCAGCCTGAAACTATTAAAGCAAGAGCTGTTGCAGGAAGACCAGGGAGAGGACTGAAGAAGGAGCTGAAAAGGAATTAGTTATTCGTACCTGGGAAAGCTGCTTGGTGTTGTGAAAGGTAGATAGAATATAAGCCTCTGAACGGATTTAACCTGTGTAGGAGAAATATCCAATAAGGTAGGGCTGCAACTGTAATCAAAATCCTTTCTAGCATGTCCTGATTCCCCATATGCTCCTTGAGGGGCAAACTTGATTAATTTAACCTGCATGGAGGTTGATCCCTGAATCAGAATTCACAGTGGATACCTGAAAATGAAAGACATACAAAAGATGCTTAAAAAAAATCAGTTTATAATCTCTTCCAGGGCAATGATGCTGAACTGTGATGAGATCAGAGGGAGGATAGATTATAGAAGCTTCCACGTTTTAGTTTAGATCTCAGATGGATATTGTACTCTATAAAAGCAGTCATGCTGTTAGCAAGGAAGGTTATAAGTGATTCTGAGGCTCTTTTCACCACAGGAAGCAGCCAAAAATGGCTAAATCTTGCAGCTCATACAGTCATAAACTGGTTGACAGAATAAAAGTTAAAAAGAGAAAGGAGCAAGACAATTTTGAGGAAATCTTGGCAAGTAACAAGAGGAAGATACATGAGGTAAAGCTGTTTTCTCTTTAATATGTGCTACACTAAGTGAGAACTATCAGCTCAAAGTGGCACCGGTAGAGTCTTCTCAGTGATCCCAGCTCCATCCCGGTACAGAGGAATGGCAAGTCGGCATTTGCTGCTACTTTGGTCATTCTTTTCGGGATTCCTGCATGCTGTAGTGTCCCATCTATTTGCCTCAGTTCCAGGTATAGAACTGTCATGGGATCCGGATCAGTTTGCACACGGGTCCCCATGTCCCAACCAAAGACCAGCTCAGAAGGACGTCCTGCCATGCAAATCCCTCCTTACACTTTCACATGGAAATAGCTCCCTTCACCTTACCTTTAACAACTGCCTCACTGCTCTTAAGGCATGCTGTTAAGCCAATGTTCCCTTCTATAGGTGAAGCAGATCTGTCACGAATGAAAAATCATGTACACATGCAAAGATTGTAGACCACTCTGTGAGTTCCCTCCTGATTATCCTATACTTGACTGCTGAGCCCAGACACCCCTCTGGTACCTGGCATTATGGAAACACATAGAGTAAAAAAAAAATAAAATCTTTCCTCCTTCAAAGAACTTGCCATGTAATTAAGGAGAGGAAACATTAGCATCCTTTTTCACTGTGAGGTATGGAATAATTAAATCACTTGCCCCAGATCTCTTCAGGATGACTGTGCATGTAGTCCTGTACGTTGTTAATAGTGGTGATTTTTTTTAATTCTGTTTCTGGAACATAAAGTACTTGTTTTCTTGGGGTAGCTCATGCTAGATTCAGCTGGAGTGTAATGACTTCTCAGGCCGAAAGAAATTCTGTCACAAACACTGAATAGTACAATGTCATTTGAAAGGGAAGTCAGCAGGTCTTAATGAACATCATCAGGCTGCAGAGGCCCTGATGATTATTCAAACAGTGACAGGCAAGACGTAAATTGCTGAGGTGAAGCACTGAGTGGTGGAGCAATTAACTTTGCACACAGTGCCTGTGCTCAGGTTCAAGGCAGGGCAGGACCCACAGGGCCGGCCTAGGGTGCTGAAGACGAACATTGGTGCTTGCCCGCGCGCGCAGCCTGTGCCCACCTTGAACCGGGGCTCTGCAAGACCACACGCTCTCCCTCTGCACCCCGGTGGCTCTGCTGAAGGGGGCTGAGTCCATCCAAGACACAGAGCGGCTGGCTGGGTACGCGGACCCAGATGCAGCAAAACAGGGAGCTGCGCAAGTGTCTGGGTTTGAAGTGGGCACACCAGTCTGCTCCTTGCTTTGAGTTTAGAAGCACTGAAATGTGCAGACCAGCACCACTGAAGTCAACGGGAGTTTTGCTGCTCTCAGGAGTGAGGTCACAATGTCGGTCGTTATCTGGAATTTGGTTTCCTCTAGTAACCCTGATTGTTAAGAGCTTCCAGAGCAAACACATTATTTGTTGGTTAAAGTGTTTTTCTGCACTGGCCTTGGCACGGGTGAAGCTGATGCAGGTCAGCTACATGGATAGCTGATGGCGGGAAGCGGAGGAGGAAATGTATCAAAGCGTCACAAAAAAGGAAAATAAAGAGCAACTTGAGGATAAGCTGCAAATAACACCTGTGGGGAGACACAAACAGAAGTCCCCAAGGGGACAGTCGTCTATGGGGTTTTCTCTCCCACTGGAAGTAAAGAAAGCCAAAGAAGGGATCCTGTATGCCTCTATTGTCCCTGTGTCTCTCATTACCCCAAAATCCTGTTTTATTTGGCTGTTGCTACGGCAGCCTTATGATAAATTCCCCACAGCATACTTGCTCATTCAGAGACATTAAACTAGCCTGAATCTGCACCAGAAGTCACAGGGCTCCCTTGCCTACTCAGTGGCTAACCCTTAGCCGGTAATTCTTTTTATCCCCCCTGAGATGCTCCAGGCTGCAGCACTAACCTGGCTCCTCTGGTCTCGCTATCGCGGTGCTGGTGGTAGGGCGAGCTCAGTGCTGGGCTTGGCCTAAGAAGAATGTGAGGAGAAAAGTGGAGTTAAGTAAGCTCCACTATTCCCAGTTTCCACAAACATTCCTTTCCTCTGGTGAAAGCATATGTGGGGCCTTTCCTGGCCCAGTTTGCCGGTTAGGTTTGGCAGCTCCGCGGTTCCCCTGAGGTCGGCACGCATACCACTCGTCCTCTGGAAATTCCTCCCCGGCCACAGGGAAACAGGTCACCAGCCAGGAGCCAGGCTCCAAACTCGCTGAGTCTCTCTCCACTCAGGAGGAGCCAGGTGGGTAGCTGAAAAAAAGTTGCTGAGAAAGGGAAAAATAAGTGGTTCAAAGCTCAGAGGTTATTGCAGAGGAAATGGGGCAGTGGAAGGGCGATGCTGAGCTGCATTCAGAGACCCAAACGCACAGGTCTTCTGCAATGCCTGCGTGACTCCCCCACCCCCTTTCATGGCACTGGGGGAGCAGAACAATTTGGTTAGGTTTTGCCTAATTGTGAAGAGAATAAACTGCACCGGACTGGATGTAGATATCTACTGCGAGACGGAACATTAGGATTTCATTGTCCGCATCTATTCGGCAGGTGGTGGCATGCCCCAAACGGAGCCGATGCTTCTAATCTCTTCTCTGTCTTGGAAAGAGTACAGGCTTTCCAATCTGGCAGGGCTTATTTGAGCCACAGAAAGGGAGACGAGGGGCAAAGGAAAAGGCAGAGATGCTGAGAAAGAATAGAGAAAAAGCTGAAAGTAAAAATGGCAAACGGAAGAAAGTAGTATGAATGGAGGAAAAGAGGAAGAGAAAGGAAAAGTAGAGAGAGAGAATGTGATAAATGTGGATGGGAAAGATTAAAGCACACATATGTTTATGATTAGGGTAACATTCACCCCCTTGTGAGCATGGTATGCATCCCCATTTGAACCCACCCTTCAGGAGATGTCCATCTGTGACAGCTGGTCTTCATCTTATCCATCTGCTTCTCAGGCTCATGGGATGGTTGCATTTCTCTGGAGCTGGCACGACCTTTTTCTCATGTAAGCAGGACTCGTGTTTGCTTCTGGTCCCCACCAGCCTCTCAGCATACCAGGATATTGAGATACAGTAGTCCGGGCAATTCACCACTGGTCACAGTATAAAAGTTAAAAGTTACTGCTACTGAATCCCCAGTATGTTGAGGTTTCTGCACATCTCTCTTTTTTTTTTTTTTTTTTTTGCCGCACTTTGAGCTTTCTAAACTATGTAGGTATGAAAAAAGACTACCTATTACCCAAGAAACAGCCTGGTTTGTTCCACAGAAGCTGCAAGAAACTTGCTCTTTTAGAGGGCTGCAGGACTACAGTATTTCCCATTAATACCAGTCAAGCTTTCTCATTAACACCAGTCACAGTAACAGTGTCACAGCCACACAAGTCCTTCTTTCTCCCTACCAGTTCCTGGAGAAATGTATCAAGTTTTGCGAGTCCTCAGTTTCCTCCCTGTTTTTCATAATGCTCACAGCCATGACATTACATTTTTGTTTATGCCTGGCTCTGAAGAAACACAAAGTATTTGTTTTTTGAATTTATTTATTAAACACAGACTTTATATCTGAGGGAACTCTTCATATCTTAATCCCCCCTCCTAAAATAAAAGACATTTAAGGCATCCCTCATTTTTATTTACTGCAATTGTTTATGGCTTGGCACTGAACAAACTCCATTTCCAGTTAAGCACTACTTGTAGACATCCTAATATAGTACAGCCTGTGTTAAGTGAAACCATTCATTCGTCATAGTCGCAGCAAATTCTGGTTTTCTGGATTGCCATACCAACTTGGCAGAAAGTTTTGGAAGGTAATAAGTCTAATGACAAAAATGTATATACTGCTTGTTTTGTTGCTTTCTACCACCAGAGTTTTTAATAAACAGAGCTCAAAGGGGTTGACCTACCTTGACTTGTACTTAGCAAATCTGTTCTCACAAAGAATACAAGGATAGAGAAGTACCCAAAGGTTTTTCCACACTGGGGTGTCCCATAACAGGAATCAGATACAATCAACAAAAATCAGATACAATCAGGCCCAGTTAGGCTCAAGTGGCAAAGGGCAGTGTGTGATGGCCCTGTTGGGCTCTCTAGAACAAGGAGGATGATGACGTGGCCCTGCTTCCACACAGGATGCCCGGGAGAAGCCAGGGTGAAACGAACAGGCAGCACGGTGTCTGAGCTCACCAGAGGATCTCAGTTTTGATGAATGGACTACAGATACCAGGTGCCCTCTGTCAACCATCAAGAACAACCAAAACCTGCTTCCTGGCCCAGGCTTGGGCTTTTTAGTTGCATTATCTAACCTTCCTGCCTTCCCGTACCAGGTCACTATCTCTCCCTGTGCCCCATCTCTCCCTAAAACCAGCCCTGCTGCACAGAGGGAAGTCAGCAGCCATTGACCCTCAGGCAATGAGGTCTGGGCAATGCTGCATGCTGTGGACAGAGGGAATCCTCCAAGAACACAGAGACCTGAGAGGGGGATTTAGATGTTTAGCAATGGGACTGAGAAAGATGAGGCAGTCACAGGCTGGCAATCGCACAGATTGGGGGCTTGCCTTGCCACGGTGCTGTATTTCTCATGTTCACAGAGGGGAAATGCTGTGGGCTCTGGCTAATGAAGAAGTCTGTCTTTAAAGAGTCTGCCTGGTGAATAGCTAAGTGTTAGGGATACCATAAGAAATTTTATTTTCCTAGAAAGACATTCCTTTTCTGGCCAGAAATTGTATTTAGCAAGCAGGCTATTGGACATTTGCTGGGAATTTCTGGATGCCCTTCAAACCCTGAAAGACTAATTGCATGTGCCACAGACCATCAATCCAGCACGCATCCGGTTGTGTCAGCCCTAATCTCTGTGCATGGTGCTCGCAGCCAGCGTGGTCCAGCTGAGGTGAACTCCAAAGCTGAATAACATGCACACGCATATCCTCCAAAGGAACATATGAGGACTTTTAAGCAAAATATCAGCATCAAGGCAAAGAGCTCAGTTTCTACTTGCACAAATTTGTCAGCGAGGTAAATGTAACCAACTCATCACATGTCTTAAATACTCTATAGCTCTCCCTCCTTTCTGTGCACATGGTCAAAGATGGCAGTGTGTATCATGTCCAGCTGTCTTTTCAGACCCATCTATGATGTCCCCCAGGAGTTTTTCACTCCTGGTTGAATTCATGCTGCCAAACAAGTCATAAAATATCAAAGAAGCAAATGTATCTCCCCTGATGCCTCTGTATATGAATGCTGCTGAACCCAAGGCTGGACCTCAGGACCCCGCTGAACGCCTGCCGGCGGAGGTGGAAAAGAGTGCTAATCCTTCTCATGGCAGTTCAGCTGGGAGCAGCTACTTGAACATACCGTGCTTTACTTACCTGTTTTCAAACTCAGTGCATTTCCTTATGGGTGCTTTTGTTGACAAAGTAGCAGATGCATTATTTAAACAAAGTTATAAATCACCTTCTGAGTGTCCCTTACAACAAACTGGAATGCTCATGCCAGCCTCCCTCTGTAACCCAATGCAATGGGTAACATCTGTTAACCCAGTGTGCCTAAGGAGCTCAGCCATGACAAGCTACTTTGCATTCTGCTTCATCCTTAGTGTCTGCACACTGCTCAGAGGTCAAACCAGAAGTTAAAGATTACTGGGGCTAGCATTTAGAAGTATAAATAGGGGAACAAGTAATCCCTGCCTTATTTTGTGGCCATGCTGACAATCTACCCTTATAAATCATTAGTTCATTGTATTAGTGTGCTCCAGTATCTCAGACAATGATTACCTCTTTCCTAGAGGCCGAAGACCAGTAATAAAATTCCCCTAATATGACAAAAGGAAGTCATATGAAGATGATGTAAGATGACTATCAATCACATGTTCATAACGAGACGATCTTTATAAGCTTACCTTGGAGATCACCATCACTACCAAGCTGAAGAAGAACTGTCAAGAAGAATTATCACACGATGAAGTCCAGTTTTTGCAAGGAGTGCTTCTCTAGGCACAAGACAACAGATATCAGATTGACCAAAAGATTTTTCATTAGCAGCCTATAACGACAGCCCATGGAGCGTATACATGCTGGCAAAAACTTTTGTAAGTAAGCACCTTTCATTACGCAAGCTTCAGAGTGTTTGAATTAGTAAGAAGAAAGCCCAAATCCAGGAAAAGAGAGGTTGGAATTTACAATGTGAGTACCACAGCAGCTTATCTAAAGTGCTTCTCCACAGTAATAACGATTTCTTTACCAGTCGCCACACACAGATGAATTAAATCAAAGAATAAACCCCCAGCTGGTTTCAGTCAGCCACATGCTAGAGGTTTTCACTGGAAATCATTCCTCCTCCCTTTCTCCAAATTTATTCTTCCTAAGTTTAGAGCATGAGGTCATAAACATTTTTTCCTCAAACATTTACTTAGACTATTTTCCTCTAAGCCAAAATCTGGTTTACAAGTTCAGGTCAAAAGACTCCAGGAGAAGAGAATGTATGGTAAGGAAGAACAGCACTGGATCAAATTCATGGGACAAGTTGGCAGGGTCTTCTTGGGCGGGGAGCCACTGAGAGATGGCATCCATAGGGGCAGGAACTGCAGCAGCAAAAGATGTTGAGTTTGGAATTTCCATTGATTTCAGGAGCAACTGTCAGCATTTTGTGCCTTTCAGGTCCCACTCCTCAGAATACAAGATATTTGGGTTATTTTGCGGGCTGTCAGATTTGTGTAAGCCTGAACCTAACCTTCCTCTCTTCCCTCTGATCCCAAGCGTGCCGTTCACAGCACAGGGCTCTCTGTGACCTGGCTGCCCGCAGAGCAGCATCAAAGGGCTGGTGGTGCCAGCTCAGGTCATCTGAGGACCTCGTCCACAGTGTCCAGCTGCCTTTAGCAATTTGCAACACTCAAGGTTCTGGAAGGGCTTTCTGTATTTAATGGTTAATCCCGTTGTACGTCAGTCTCAGCTTTATTTCAGCAGTTTGTGAAATCTGAAAGATCTAGGAATAGTCAGATTTTAGGAGAGCATGAAATAACAAGGAACAGTGGAAAAATGACAGCTTTGTAAAATGGAAATCCCATATGTGTGTTTGTGGAGTGGGGAAGGCAGCTATAAAAATAATCCATTTTACATTCATCCTTCAGATTTCTTTGCTGCGTTTCCAGCAATATCACAAAGATCATCTTGGCCAACCATTGCATCTGCACACATTGAAATCCACCGTTAGATTTTGTGGATGATGATGTTTGAGTTCCATTAATTTTTTAATATTATTTTCATGCAGATGCAGAAATTAACATAATGCATCCCAGACATTCACACAGGCGTGAACTTGACAGAATAGATGCTTTCTCACAGTGACCTTCACTCACTGCTCCAGGAGAAACATGTGGTTCCTCTGCCTCCTACCCAGGGATACAGCACAGCTTTTCACCCTTCGTGTTCTGCGCAGATGGCAAAACAGCTGTACCAGTCCAGTTCAGAAACACCTGACTCCATCTTCAGCTCTGAGTTACTTCCTCAGACTTCTTGTCTTTATCATCACCGTTAGAAAACATACAATGTTTTGAAAAGGCGTCACCCTCACAAATAACTCATTTCCTCACAAAAGGACCCAGTATCCCCCTGCTTTTTGTTTACTGGGCAAGGCTGATTTATACGCTGTCTCCATCCAGAACACATTCATGTCATTAAGAAAACCAGCAGCAGGTGCGCTGACATTTGGAGCTCAATGAACAGCTGGAAAGGCAGCTGGGGTTTCCCTCTTTTTGAAGAACAAGTGAAATCCCAGAGCAGAGGAAGCAGAAAACTGGGATTTCTATATTCTCCTCCTAACAATCTATTTCAACTTGAATGGGGATTTGAAGCAAAAAGGAAGACAATTCTGGTTCTTTCTAATCTGAGGGAGAAGAAATGGTCAATATAATGTTTATTCCTCCCCAGTTTCGAGCTGCGATATTGACAGTCAGTGACTTTGAGGAATAGCTTCTTGTTTCGCACGTGTGCTACTATATGCATGAGAGCAGTTCATACGTGAAAAAAATAATAAATAGTTTGTTATCAGTTCAATAACAGTTCCTAGATCCACCATCAAACACTTGAATTTACTTGCTAGCTGAAACTATTCACAGATGGCTTAAGTGAATAATTCCAGGGCCCCCATCATTTCTTCTGTTTTTCTTCACCTCAACTAACAGCTCCATGATCTCAGTGGGACAGTTCCCATAAGATAATTCAGCACAGGACAATTCTTTCAGCAATAACAAGAAACCTTCATTATTATTCTTAATCTGCAGATCATATGGCCGTAGATTTTAAAGTCAGAATGCCCATGTATTTTTTCAATTTGGCCAGCTGCATAGAATTTCATGTACAATTTCAACACATCCAATGCATTGTATTTCATTAATGCATATTTTCTGAAAAGGCAGGCAGTTCGAACTGGAAGACATCAAGAGATGGAAATCTGCTAATTCTCTTGTTAGCTTGTAGTAGGGTGTTGCCATTCTCCCAGATAAAAAGGCAAGGTAATTTCAAAGAGAGCTCCTAAATCTACATGGTATTGGTTGTTTAGATAAAGCACATGATATTGTTCCTGCTCTCTGAACAGACATTTTATGGAACTAGTCAATGACAACAGTTACTACTTGGACTGAAGAATCTGAGCTGTTATTCGTGATAATGAAATAAAATTCTTACTGCTTCCTGCTAGGTCTGTGGTTCAAACTGGACCTTTGATTCCTTTCTCACCATCCGGTCTTGGAATGAATTTTAAATATTCTTTGTGCCAGTTAAATTCACTTTGTTAAAAGTTCAGGGGGATGTAAGCACAGAAGGGAAAGAAGTGTTTGGCAGCTAGTGGTCCTGCAAGCTGATCCTCACCTCTAGCAGGAGCAATGACTACACGAGTTGAGGTGGCCATCCACAGAAAGGAACCCATGAGCTTGGTGGTTAAATCAAGGGTGTGTAGGCATGAGGAAGGGCTTCTGTTTGCTACCCAGGGCTGATGTCCATCTTTATGTCATCTGTATCTGGATCTGTCATCTGAACCGGAATCATCACCAGATGTCTTAAGAGCAGTTGGACCACACTCGCACTGGGAGTTTCTCACATGTAGGAGCACTGCTGGCGTAGCGGCTGTGATGGGGAGCGAGACAGCTAAAATCTGCCAGTCTTTTTTTGGTTCGCTTTTTCCCCCTGGCCTGGCTCACCACGTGGCCACACAAAGCGGTGCCGGCCCGAAGGGAAGGGGGGAGAGGCGGACTGGGGGGCAGGCGTGCCGGACTGCCCCTCACAGCTGCAGCTGTGATTAGGTCAGCCTCAGCAAAACCCTAGCTACTCAGTCGCCTTTGCCTGCCAGGAAACCAAGGAAGCCGGACTGAAAAAGAAAATACAACAAAATGTAAAAAGGCCATTCTTAGCTACTGGATGCCTCTCCCCTGTGCTCAGTGTCTCAGCTCTGCGTAAATATGTACCTGGGAGGTGGTGCAGGGCTCGAGCCCACCCGTTTGGGCTCTGTGATGCTAATATAAAACTGGCAGAGAACTGGAGAGAGAGACTTGGTTTTAAAGGGCTTTCCTTTCAGAGCAGCAATAGCAGGATGCATAAAACTCTTGGAGCTGCTGCAGCTCTGTCTTTTCCCGTGAAGCAGAGCTCTGATTTCCGTTGCTCTCGCTCCACTGTTCATCAGGAGAGTCATCCACTTCTCTCTGCTCCTAGGGTCCTTCCCCAGGGCTCAGCACCGAAACACCAACACCCAGCTGTACTTTTTCCCTCCCTCCCTTCTCTGCTCCTTCCTGGGAGAAATGGAAGTAGATTGGATCATCATTATATCCCTTCACTTGTTCATTTGTAAGGAACAGTTTCAAATGGGTTTAATTAAGATTGCTTTGTGTCTTCCCTTGCATAAGGGCTGTTGTGAGCAACACAGATAGGGAAGGAGAGGTGACCCTCCAATGAAGACAGGGATATAAAGCACTAGTTCATTTCCCAACTCTGCCTGAGATTTCCTATTTTACCAAAACTGCTTATTGCCTCTGTGTTAAGCCTGTGGAACAGGGTTGATATTTCCTTTCTTTATTGCGGCACCTCACTCATACAGTGTTCACCATAGCCTGTCTCCAGTTCCTGGTAATATGGCAGCACACTGAAGGCTAACAATGTCTTTCACTCCTTCTTTCCTTTAGTTTCTTCGTGTGCATTTTTTCTTTCCACACCTTCTGCGGCAAATTTACTCCAACACATTAAATGTCCGTCTTGGCCGACTGCATCTTTTTTTGTGAGCATAAATAATTCCAGGTGGGGACCCCCTCCTTACGACCGACGGAATAATAAATAACACAGCATACATTGCTCCAGGCTGGAAACAGGTGAAAATGCTGCATAATGGAAATTCCATCTGAGAGAATAAATTCTCAAACCATTTTAGCTGGTTGATGCTAGTCATACTTTGAAATCACTTTACTTAAATCATGAAAGAAAAAAATATCCTGTGCCTCTCACAAACACAGGTTCAGAGGCACCATTTACTTCTCTAGCAATATCCATTTCTGTAAACATAAGGGGTTTTTGTCTTTCTAATACACCTTTACATTTCTTACTTTTGCCAAGTAGCTAGAAAGGCTATTACCAGTCTAATTTTTATACAGAAATTCTGTTGCAGGTTAAGCTAATCTAACACTTCTCAGGACATTTATGAAGCACAGAAGTGTAGGTTGGAGTGAGTTCTGTTTTATGGAACTGAGACACCCTTTCAGAATATGTGTGTTTCTTACAAAGGAGATAAATTAATAAGAGGTAACTTTGAAAAAATTGATTATGTGATGAACTAAGGGATAAAATCTGGTATTAATTCTAAGTGGTTTAAACTGGGTTTTTTTTTCTAAGAACTGTGTTGCCTGTTGCCAGCTTTTGTAGGGACATCGACTTTCTGCATGCTTATTGACAAAACTTAGACTTTCAGAATGGAGCTTTTTTCTTTCAACCATTCTTTTCATAATTAAAGAAGAAACAAATGTCTATTCTGACTTTCAGCCAACAGGCAGGAATAAAGAGAGACCATTGCTGCTATTAATTTCAGTCTTAGGAGCTAAGATAACAAGGATATGGAGCTGAAAGTAAAAAGAGGTAAATTCTCTTGGTAGCTGCTTTTAAAGATGTGCTAGTTCATGTTGGTTTGTAATTAAAACGTCTTCTCCATCTCACTGCTGTGTTCTCCTAAGGGGCATTGGGATTTAATCTCACAATAATGGAGATTTAAATGTATTAAAGTTGGAATGCACAAGCCTTTGCATTGCACTTGTCATGGGAGCTACTTCTGTGAGTAACTACAATTCCAGATACAAGTTTCAGAAGCTAGCCTATGGCACTGCAGTGTTTTTCCCTTGTCTTTCTAAGTTTTTGTGTGTGTTTCCCCTATTTTATTCCTCTTATTCTTCCTCCAGCTTCCCGCTCTTTCCATTTCTCCTGTGCTGGGGCAAAGTCTTCAACCATTTCAATCATTTCTAATATAGCGGTTTTGATACGGAAAAGCAAGAAGTCGGAAAGCATAGAGGAGCTCTGCCTGAGCCGGCTCTGTTGCAGGGCTGACCAGCCAAAGCTCAGGTTCTGCAGGCCCAGGGCAGAACAAACACCTTGCAGATGGTGAACACGCACCCTTCTGGGGATGAGGCAAGTGCAGGACAAGAAGTAAAGAAGGATGGGATTACTATCCATAAAACCTCTTCATCGCTTATTAACACTGCACTTTTTGTGATTTACATTACTACTTTCACTGCCCACCACACACCTCTCATAGGTCAACACCACTTCACTCCGGAGGAAGCAGTTCTTCTGATACCAAGATCTACTGTAGGCACAAAGCAGATGAAAGGCTCAGGGCAGCAAAATATTTAGTAACTTTGACTGGCTGCAGGATGGTAAGGACAGGTATTTCACAGTTAGTCTGAGGCAGTAAAGTGGGGATACTGAATTATTACTCTAGCAGTAGAGCAACTCAGCATAAGGACCCACCAAAGAGTCATCTGAGAGAAATAAAGCTCTTTACATATAAAATATACTTCTGGTCTGATTGTAAATCCTTATAAGCAAGGTGATCAAAGAATAACATGAAACAAAAAGCCTTTATCAAGGGTGGGCAAACTTTGGCACTTATGTCTTCTTCTCTTCTGCAGTGCATGGTCAAGGAGAAATGTAGAGACTGAGTTCAAAACAATGCTTCCCATACACTGTTAAAGAAAATCCTCTTGTGAGCATTTCAGGCATTTGCCCTAAGATTCAAAGCAACAATGGCTTCTAGGAACCGCCCAGCAGTCTCTGCAACAACGTAGGTTCAGTCAGCCTAGGTCACTAATTTTGCGCGGCATTATAGTGGCTGCTGTGTCTGCCTATACAATCACCTTGTGGACGGTACTGAGTTCATTTGCTTTGGCGAATGCTTGAATTTATCTTGAAGAATCATCTTCACCTCTCAAAGAAGACAATGCTAGTGAGAAAATCTGTTAACAGGTTATCAACAAATGTCTTAACAGGAGCCTCTGGGTGTGCTTAGGTCCATTCAGTGCAAATTCTAGGCCTATTAAAGAAAAATATTGTGACACAAGGAAAATTTCCTGCTCACTAGTGGAACCAGAACATGCTCCTGGCCGACTAACAGCAAGCTTAAAAGGGTTATGCATCTGGCCCAGGAGATGGCTTTCTTGACTCTTGCAGAAGCTGGCGTAAAAAAAGGCTGAGCATGGCCACGGATTTTTTTTTATTCGTTTTTCTAGCAACGTGATGTTTAAGCTAGGGAAAAACTCACACCACTGGAGTATAATTCAAATGCTTTGTTTCTCTGGGCTTGTTATAGGACAGAATAAGAAAACATCAGCCAATGAATTTTAAAAAAATATTTTACATACTTTACCATGCTTTCATGAATGACAACCTATGAAGTTTTACGTTTTCCTTTCCTTTCCTTTAGGGGTCAGTATGCATATTTGTTTCCATGCACAAATGCACTCACAGCACTGAAAAACTATTTTGTAGTAAACACTTTTATTCCCTGCTTTACCAATAAGACAAAGCCAAATAAGGAGAAATTGCTGTCATTATAATTTGGGATGCATTAATTTCTTTCTATTGAGGTTTAGGAGTCCTGACTTCACAAGCTTGGAGCAGGAAAGGGGAAACTTTGCTGTGAGGGACCAAGCTGGATGTATTGCTGAGCTTGCAGCAGTTTCTCACTTCCAAGGGGTGGTTGTGAGCTTGCAGTAAAAAGACAGTTGTGGTGGTCTAAGAGGATATGGTTTTGCAGAGCCCTATTAATCCCTGTTACAGCTGCTGATGAACACATAAAGGAGTTTCAGAGATTGCTTTTCCTCTTTAGGTCCCTCACTGAACAGGAACTGCTGCTGCCTGTGCAACCGCTCCTTGCCTTGCACTCCCAGAAAGAGGGGTCTGGTCCCAGGAAGCCAGTGATGCCCAAAGACATTATTTTCCTGAATTTCTTTAGAGTCAGGCCCTAGTAATCTGACAGGAGGACACAACTGGCAGCCTGCTGACTGAATTTGGCTTATAAGACAACTCTATCTGGGCCACTACCTTTCCCTATGCCAGTAGGCAACCCTCCTTTGCTTAGCTTGCAGGGAGTCAAGAGTTTTGGCCCAAAAGTCCTTCTTGTTCCTTTGCTCCTCCTGTCCTTCATGAAAGGGGTCCCACTGGAGCAATGAGATAGCCCTTTTCCATGTCCCTGAACTCAACCAAAATAACTCCTACTGAGTCATGACCCCAGTTAAACTGTGTTCATGTCCTGGAGCCCCAGGGAGCTGTACATGCTTTGAAGCAATGGCCTGCGTAGGGCCTGACTCATGCTCTTGGCTTCATACCTTTTCGCAGGAGAAGAAAAGGGCATTGATGATGCACAAATAATTGAGCACTGCTGCAACCATGCTCCGCAACTATTGAGCAAAGACATCACAGACAGCAATTGGGAAATCATGAGCAAGAGTGTGAACTGGAAAGCAAAACTAAGTATCTGTACCCTCACGAGTGGAACTGCATGGAAAACCTGAGAGAGGATCAGAAATGTTTACCATGTGACTAATGAGGTCCAGAAAATTCTGGCACAATTCTTAAGAAAGATGAAAACATCTTTAAAATAAAGGTATTGTCAGTCTCAGATGTGATGTTATATTTAAACCGTAAAGAAATTTCTAAGCTGTCATGAGCTAAATAGTTAGAAGTAGGCCAACAATTCGGCAAACGTGGCTGCACCTTTTGTTTAAAAACCTGGGTAGTCCTTAAGAAGAAGTGGAGTTGAGTCAACAGAGCTGTAGGAGACTGGATGGATTCCTGCAGTGAGCAGTGCAGAAAACAGGGACTGCTGCACCGTGTTTTGACCGGCACTTTTAGCCGTCTGTCGTGGTTTAACCCCAGGTGGCAACTCAGCCAGTGGGATGGGGGAGAGAGTCGGTAGAGTAATAGTGAGGAAACTTGTGAGTTGAGATAAAGACAGTTTAATAGGTAAAGAAAAATCTGCACGTGCAAGCAAAGCAAAACAAGGAATTCGTTCACCACTGCCCATGGGGAGGCCGGTGTTCAGCCATCTCCAGGACAGCCGGGCTCCATCACCCATAACCGTCACTTGGGAAGGCAAATGCCATCACTCCGAACGTCCCCCCCTTCCTCCTTCTTCCCCCAGCTTTATACGCTGAGCATGAGGTCCTATGGTATGGAATATCCCGTGGGTCAGTGGCGGTCAGCTGTCCCACCTGTGTCACCTCCAAACTCCCTGTGTCCCTCCAGCCTCCTCGCTGGTGGGGTGGGGTGAGGAGCAGAAAAAGCCTCGGCTCTGTGTGAGCACTGCTCAGCAGTGACCNNNNCGGCTCTGTGTGAGCACTGCTCAGCAGTGACCAGAACATCCCTGGGTTATCAACACTGTTTCCAGCACAAATCCAAAACATGCCCCGTGCTAGCTACTATGAAGAAAATTAACGCTACCCCAGCCAAAACCAGCACACCACCCGCAGGACTAGATGTTGGCTGCCCACCATCTTCAGGCACAAGCAGTGGTGTGCTCCAGGGCACAGGACGAGGCCATTCAGGGTAGGGCAGGTGGGCTGGGAGCAGGAGGCTGCACTCAGGCACGTTGGTCCCATCCACCTCCAGCCCTGAGGCCTCAGTGGGCAGCGAGCGAGGTCAGATCAGGGAACACTCCTAAGCCCCTCCTGAAGAAGGGATCTGGAAGAGGATGAGCCTTGTAATACACAGATATATAACAGAAAATGTTTTCAGTAAGGATAATCAAAGCCTTATTTTTTCTACCTCATCTCTGTGGATCATAAGCTTTTTGTTATGTGACTGTTCAGCCCTTAGGACGGAAGCACCCACAACTCCATTGGCGATTTCTTGACACATTTGTAAAAGAATTAAAAACAACAAATCAATAGGAGTCTCTCCACTGACTTCAAAGATTACTGGGTTGTGCTTTCTCTGTCAATACCGATTAGGGATCTCCACTCCTCAGACATTCATGGCTACTGCAATTGAAACCAATTGGCTGCAACATCAATATAAAATTATGTCCATTGCTCTGCATCTTCCTATGAAATAATTGCTTGATAACTTTACAGGGAACTCCCTTGGGGAAGAAAATCGTAAAGACAAGGTAAGTCACAGTAATACTCTTCTGCTGGTCTTTGATACTGCCCAGCTAACTCATGTCAGAGATGGAAGTAAATGCAGGAAGAAGTAAAGTCAGCAGAAAAGTTTCAAGTGGAATTTGCAATCACTAAATACAGAAGCTGGCTGCAAATCTTTCTCTGTCTCAGCTTTTATGCCTAACTTGTGTATTAAGTCAGTGTAATGAAAATCAGGCAGTGCTTGCTCTAAATGCTCACAGAATCTCAGAGGAACACGTGAATTCATGGAAAGGACTGTGGAGGGGGTGACGGTGGAAGGATTTGATGACTGTGCAGGAAGAGAGAGAAAGGGAAGGACTGAACTAAAATGTGGATCAGGAAAATCAGACCACCATGACAAATACAGATGAACTCTGAAAGAAGTTCTGAGTAGAATCTTTAAGAACTGTGACAAAATTTGATATGTTTTGGGAACAAGATAATGAGATCAGGGAGTCAGTGCTAGCTTGGTCCCTACAGAGGATGGCATGCCTCTGATATGCATACAAAGTCCTTTCTCACAATACGTAAGATGTGAGGAAGTTCTTCACTGTGAGGGTGGTGACGCACTCCAACAGGTTTCCCAGAGAGGCTGTGGATGCCCCATCCCTGGAAGTGTCCAAGGCCAGGCTGGATGGGGCTTTGAGCAACCTGGTCTAGCGGAAGGTGTCCCTGCCCATGGCCGGGGGGGTTCGAACTAGATGATCTTTCAGGTCCCTTCCAACTCAAACCATTCTGTGATTCTATGATTGTTTATAGCAGCTCAGGCTTTTTTTTTCTTTGAATCTCCTAACCTAGTCCATGTTATCCTGGAAACAGCTGGGTAGGAAACCCCAGCTGCTTTCTGAGGTGTTACTTGTGATTCAGCAAGCAGGTCCATACTAAATCGATAATACGGCATTCATTTTTTGTACAATTCCTTCACTCAGGCTTTCCTGGGTGAGTGGTGATGGGCTGAATCTGATGGCTCCTAGCTCAGCTCCATGGTGGGAATCTGCACTTGGCCTGAAAGCTAAAAGCAGTTGGTGTGATGACAATAAGCACGACAGCACTGAAGCAAGATGCCACAGACACCTTTTCTATGGCTCAGGGAATATTTGAGATGTAAACCATCTGCATATGTAAAGGTACTCTGTACTCTGAGGCTGTTTCCACTGAAAGGGCATCTAAAAAAGATAAAAATGAATCGTCATCATTATGGACTGGATTTCTGCCAGCTGCTTAGTAATTAGAGTTTCAATTGCCTGGTAATAAAAGTTTTAATTACTCAGCAATTAGTGCTTGAAGTTTCAAGTGCTTCACATGCACTCAATTGCATTCTTGAATTGCCAAGAGCAAAAGATGGAATAGCTCCAGCGTGTCTCAGCAAAGTTCTGAGCAAGCGGGGTGAACACCAGTGATGGAGCAGCAGCAGAAAACGAGTATAGCCCCAGTTGCCAGCAGTCAGCCAGGCAAACACCCTCGCAGAGCAGAACCTGCAGGCAGCTTGTGACCTTTCCCAAACTCTCCACCTCCTCAGCTGGACCAGACAAGATCCTCGAGTGGTAAAGGCATTGTGCTGGAGAAAGGCTACTGCAGAGACCAAGTCTTTTTCAACATCTCTGTTCTTTTACATGGTGCATTCATTCGTTTAGGCTTTTAGTCACATACTTTGCAAGTACTATTTGGTTTTTTAAACAAGTTTTAATCTAAACTCACACGGATCCAAGAAGAAGCACCTAGCTCTGTAGGTGTCTTACCAAAATGCCTGAAACCCATCCCTGCAGGATGCATTTACAGTTAGTAGTATCCAGCTGCAGTATGTTTATTGCAATTCAACAAACTATTTTACCTATACTATATTCCCTAGCTAATTCAAGGCCAAAATACCCTTTGCTGGGTCAAGCATGAATTACTTCATACCTAGTATTATCCCAATTAATTTTCCTTATGCTAGATAGTAAAGGTCCTAATTAACACAGTCTCTCAGGGCCCAGTTTCTTTCTTCTTGAATTACTAGAACTTAAATATCATTAACAAGGCAAACTTTAACAAAGTCAACAGTTGGCAATGGCCCAGGAGACAGGATTGCATTTAGGCTACAGAGTCTAGAAGGAACTGCATATTTGTGATCTGTTTGGGTAACCAAAGAGGCAAATTATCTGAGGAACCATATAGTCAGGGAGGGGACAAATTTTCCATAAAATAATTACAGTTGCTCCAGCTTTTTTTTTTTGCTTGTCCAGCTGAGAGAGCTTTAAATGACGTTCAGGTTTTCTACAGGCAGCATGCAAAATCCATCACAAGAACTTTGGCAAAATAAGACAAAATCAATCTAGTAAAAATATTTCATGGAAAAAAATCTGGTAGAGAGAGGGTGGGATGAAACTTTTCAGAAATTGAAAGTAAGCTGCATGTTCTGTTAAATGTTACTCATAACTGTAGAACTCCCAATTTTGAGGGGGGAATCAATGCCTTTCAAAAGATGCTTTTTTCCCCTTTTTTTAACTAGTTTGAGAAGTGAAGTTTATGAGGAAATGCACCCATAGTCACATAAGCACAGCTTTAAAAAAAATCCTTCCTCTTCCTGAGTATCAGAAAAAATTGAACAAATCCAAACTATGGTAACCTAAACATCAACAACTAAATCATATACACATAACATTAAACAAAACAGAGTTTTTCCTCTCTGCTCTGAAAAGAACTTACACCTTCTAGTAGTACCTAGTTACCTGGTTAATAACCGCGTTAGTAACGCAAAGCATTTAGGTTGTCTGTAATGCAGCATCAGATGTTTTCTACACTCTGGACTGTACAGGTCACTGATTCCACCACTGGGGTGCTGAGTTCAGGGGCTGTACATATGTTTTCTGTCTCATTTCCCTGAGACAGTATCTGTAGTACACTTCACAGCAGTGAATAAATACCTGATCATAGCAGACAGTTGTTTCTAGCTACAACACTGTGAAGTATTAAAATCATGATAAATTGGGATTCACCTCATTGAATGTAGCTGGTAACAGGCTTAATGAATGGACAAAGCCGTCTCCAAAGGGTCAGTCACTCCTTCCAGACATACATGGCCAGGACAGGTAAGGTGACCTGCCCTCTGGAGGAGCTGTCTCTATCAACTAAGGAGACATCAATTTTTAGACAGCTGAAACCAGGAGAAATGTAGGGTCTTACAAGTGTGACAGTAGAAGAATGGCCTGAAGAAAGCAGGCTTTGTTGAGGGTCAGTATTGATTTCCCCTTGCAGAGCCAGGAGAAGAAAATGTATTTCAGGCAATGATGTTGCAGTTATCATTATTATTCTTTACACCGTGGCTGCACCTCAGAGTCCCATGCTTGGATTATAAACCACTCTGTTAGACACTGTAAAGATACAGGACAAACAGCTAACCTCCATCCCTAGTAGATTACAGTCAAAGCAGTTCATGTCACCTGTTTTATTTACGGCGAGAAGTCATACTGTACGGTAAGTCTTTGCAACAGGCTGTTCTTTGGTTGAATCCACTATGGAAAAGTGCTTCCTCTTTTCAGTGTTTGCCACCCTATGGAACCTTTCTTTTCCCATTATTGTTTTCCAGCTATGCTTTTCCCCACCGCTCAGCGATTCAAGAGGTCCTCAGCTGCCTTCCTTAACCCAGTGCTACAAAACTCGCTGGAAGATGTGGTCCTGCTTTATGAGGTTCAGTATATGGGAGCAGATGGTACCTTAAGCTAACCAAGACTGGGGTTACTGTCCATACTGGGGTTATCCATTATCTGTCTTCATGTCACTTGTACTAATCCCAGCAGTAAATCCATTGCTGACTATGTAATAGTTCACCAGAAAGGAGGGAACAGACATATATATTACAAACTCAGCTTTTCCAGCACTTAAGCAGGCAGCAGTTGCCTGCAGTACCTCAGTTGTGGGTTCTAGCTCACTGACAGGCAAAGTGAAAACCAGAGCAAATGGCTTTCCATTGAAAGAAACTCATCCAGAAGAGTTACATATTAAAAATACAATGCATTTAAATTCTTTGATCTAAGTCTCAGTCCCAAATTATTTGTTCAAATCATTAAAGCCATGAGTATCAATCATTGCAAAGTAATTCCAAGGACATGACTGTTTCACTTCAAAATTATTCAGGTCCCCTCTTTCATAGCAGTGGATACTGCAGATGTAACACATATTTTGGAATAGTGTTATATGTTTAGCTAAGGGAAAGTGGCCCACCTGAAGAAGGTGCGTAGGTCAAATCTGTCTATCCCACTCCTTGAGACACTGGGATTGGATGTCCAAACAGGGGAGATGGGCTGGGACCCAGAGCTAGGCCGCCACTGCTGTCCCTGGCAGGGTAAATGTCCTTTCCCAGCTGTGCTGCTGTCGCCACCTCTCTAATCCCCATGTGGCAGCAGCAGAAATCCATGCCTATTTTGGACAACAGAAGACCACCTGCTTCTTCCTTTTCCTCTCTCCTTTCCCCATAGCTTGTCTCTAATTTCCCCAGGTGGTCCTGGAATACAGACACAGAACTCCTGGAACACAGGAGTCCAATGCTTGCATAGACTTTCTAGTCTGCCCCACGCCCCACCTCCAGCCAGTGCAATGAGACTTTTGTCTCCATTTGACCTAAAGAGCTAAGGACATGTTGTTAATTCGTATTTACTCTGCCTAGAGTCTCTTGGAGAAGATAAACAGCTTTCTGTGTTCTGATTTTGTACCAGTTTCTTTTAGCTGAGCTTGACATTGACAAAGGTCAGAGGATTTCCATCAAAGATGAGGAGCTCTCTTCACTGAGGAAGGCTGCTGAGTTTGACACTATCTGCAATGAGATTATCCCCAAGAGCATCACAGAGATCCGCAGGCTGACTAGCAGGCTGTCTTCCTACCCAAGGGTCCTCAAGAAAGAAGACTTTGAAAGGACAGTGCTGACCATGGTGTACACGGCCTACAGGGTTGCTCAGTCCCGGGGGCACCAGAAAGACACTTGGGCTGAATCCTTTGTCAATCTTTACAAAGCCCTGAAGCACGACTTGATGCTCCCATACAACAAAGAGCCATCATAGTGGGAGACTTGATGCAACGGCAACTCAGCCACCTCTTCTGGTTGATAAGGGACACATAGCACGTCCATCACTTTATTCTGTAAAGAGTTTAATAACCTGCTTCATGAAAGATTATTTGTTTTCTAGCTCCCTCTTGTGGCATCCACTTTGTAGTTCCGTGTTAAATGGGAAAAAATGTTATCGTCGGTCCTGAGAATTTGATTTTTTGTGCTGGCTTGGAGGCACACTCTGTGACAGGCAAAGAAGGGCATCTGGTGTGCACCCCAGACAGACATGCCCGTGTTTCATCTTGTGGGTTTCCTATAAGCAATACATAAGTATATTATGTACCTATATGTATGTGCTGGAGGATGCTGTTTTCCTAGCTGGGGAAACAAGTTCGTATTTTGGCTGGCCAGTAAAAGAATATTATAAAGAGATGCAAAGGCCTTCTGTAAAAGAAAGAAGTTTCATAACTGTCAGCCTTCAGAAATTATGTCATATATTATTCATTCCAAATATTCTTGTAAATAAGCACTGTCTGATTCACTTCATTTGGCTGAGCCAGTTTTTAATCACAATAACATCTGCAGAAGACAAAGGGCATTGTGAACACCAGCAGCAAACAATGCCTGTGAACATATTCCCTGCTTCCTAGAACCACCCTCCTAAATAGTCTGCAACGATTCTTTCATTATTTGCACATGACTTTGCTTCTGCTCCTTTTTTTTTTGACGGGAACATGGATTTGTCCTCAGCAGAGTCAAAGGCAAGATGAAGGCCCTGTTTAATTTAACGATGACACATTTTTCCTGGTTCTGTCACTTGAACATAGGTCATCTAAACCCGTGCTTCAGAATCCCCCTGAGGCAAGGGAGGAAGGAGCATTAAAACATATCTGGTGCTGAATTTAGCAGTGTGGCTCATTTTTGATGATAAATTATATAGTCACTTCTGTATGTGTGTATGTGTGTGTGTATATGTTCACGCACGTGTGTGCACGTAAGTACTGAGCACATGTACAAATCCTAAATTGTTCAGTCAGGAAACAATTGCATCTGACCACTTAGCAGAAAAGGCCATTCACCAGTCCAGTGGTGGGAATTATGAATTAGGGAGCCGTGAAAAAGTAGTACTTGTTTACAGCAAAAATTGTTTTTAGAAGTAGTGCAACCGATTATTATAAACCGCAAAAAAAATCACAAACAGAAAAAGGACAGAAAAAGGAGGTATATCTTGTCAGACAGATGACTAGCAATGAAAAATCTGAACTCTTCTAAATCAAATCCCTTACTTTTTGTGAACAAGTTATACAAACTCTGTTTCTCTGATGATATTAGAGGAGTTTCTACTTCCAGAGAATGTGTTTTTTAACATTTCTTTCATCCTTTCATACCAGCACTCTCTCTCTGTTTGCGTAATGCCTTAAGGAGACAGGCCCAAATCACAAATCCCTGAGGCTGTAGAAGAGAATTGAGGATTCCAGCCCCAGTTCTGAATCAAGTTTAACTGCCATTGCATTACTTGAGCAAAAGGAATGAACTCTTCTGTGTCCCTTGACAGGGATACTCCAAGGACTGGAGGTGAAAGAATCCATCCAGCACCACCTTGTTGCAGCAACCAGCAAATAGTGCCAGCAGTCAGAGCACAGTGGGTCTGGCAATCACCCGCGGGAATGTGGAACCACAGCAGCCTTAGGCGCAGGCTGGCAACAGCATAAGCAGCTGAAGAAAGAGCCTATAAAAGACAGAGTCAGGCGTGTTTCTCCCAGCAGTTTCTGTGTGTGCATGTTCGCATTTAGACGCACAGATGTGTAGGTGCACTTTTGTACCTGAAGATGTTTGTTGGCCATCTTCAAAGCCTAGCTGCCATATGGCAAAGAAAACTAAAAACCTCAACCACAAAGCTATGAGCCATAAACATCTCCATCTCCTCTTCTTGTACACACAGCTCAGCACCCACAAAGCAGCCATGCGCTACAGTCCGCATGCCCCTTAAGCCTTCAGCATTAATACTGATGATCTGTTTGTGTTTTCTTCCCACACCATGCTTTATAAACAAATAGAGGGGAAATGCCATGGAATGCGCTCCTGCCTTTCCAGCTCTGCTTCTTGGCTCCCTGAAGCACCACTTGCAAGAAGAGCCTGGAACCAGGGCAATTCATAAATGCTTTACAGCCTGTGACTCCAAGTCTGCAAAGATAACAAGGAAGAGCACAACAGCAAGCATTAATTGCTAGAAGTCACCATCCAGAGAAATACCTCCCAGCCACTCTCCTCACCCAACAGGACTGTCCAGCAGTCAGAGTTTACTCATCAGTAAGCATGCCGTAGAGAACAATTACAGATAATTTTGAATATCTGATTGTTCCCTACGGCATACATACCTTACTGTACCTTACAAATTAGTAATTGGAACCTTTATCTCCTCAACAGAAAATAAAGTTTTTCTGAGTTTGTTTCCCTCTTCCCATTACCATGTGTAGTGTAGGAAAAAGATTTATTCCTTGGGAATGTGCTTGGACTGCCCAGGTTAATTTAACACAGACTATCAATGTAATAATAAAACTATTCTACTGAAAACTAATTGGTTTTGCACTGTATTGATTTCAGCAGCAGATTTACTATTTAGCAACTTGCAGCTTGATTAATTTGTTCTCTTGGACTGTGAAACTCTTCATGGGAGCAAAGGTACAGGAAAGAAGAGGGAACAGCCCTTCTTCTGACAAGGAGGAGGAGGTAATAGATGGGAACGAGAGTGCCTCCTTTTTCCAGAGTTCAAGTGGAAAGGAGCACTCCACCTCAGGGCAGCTTTTCTGGCTTAGGGCAGCTTCCCTCCCTCAGTATTGCTTGAGATGCAGACGTAGGTTGTCTGCTCCCTAGCTCAGTCTGCATCTCATCACATCAGACTGAGTCATGTTTATAGACAGTCCTTCTCTCAAGGGTTAAAGAGCCATTGCCTCTAAATGGCACCTTTCATCCACCCTTTGACCTTACAGATCATAAAAATAGTGAAATAAAGCAAAAAAATGTTCAGTTAAAATAAAACTTTTTAAATTTTTGAGTATTTTAGACATTCTTTCAGTTTCTCTGAAACAACTGATAAAACAGTTGTAAATTCCCTGGCTGTATTGGCAAACCCAAAATCTTCACATTAACTATATTTTTGCTTTTGGAACTAATTGCTGAATTTGCCTGAAGGGTCTCAAGGTTCTGTTGCTTGGTGGAAGTTTCAAGGTATAGAAACGTTACACAGTCTTCGATACACTTACTAATTCCAGGAAGAATTCACCCTGTACATCGAACTCCTCTGCAGGTCTGTCTTTGGCAGTTCTCCAGGACTCAGTGCCACAGGGGCACCGCAGTTCAGTCTGCGGAGCTCAGTTTGTGTCTGACTAGCAGAGTGGGAGGAGACGATAGGCGAGCAAGGCTTGGGAGCATGGGAAACCCTAGATGCGTGGCTTCCTATGGGATACAGGGCAAATGGATGTCTGCCCACACGTCGTGCATGCAGGCAGCCAATGGGTTCTGTCCTAAATCCCCGGTACTTTCTGCCCCACAAAGAGCAATAACAACAGCAGAGTTGTAGAATTGTTTCTCCCCTAGAAGACTAGAGTAGAAAGCCTAAAAATTCTCCGTCTGAGTCTGAATCCTACTGTTACTGAGGGCACATGAATCAGTACAGAGTTCAGCCCATGCCTTACAAATAAGTGGTGTTCATGGATCAGGGTGGAAGAAACATGAAAGACAAAACATGCTGTCTAGAAAACAATGATTGTTTATTTGTCATCAGTACTGGGACTTTGAAACAATAACAGACTGTTCAGCAACTAAAAAAGGTCTTTTTGTCCATTTGCGTGCATGCCAGAAAGGAGGCTGCTCATTTTCTCAAAGGTTCTGACTGGGTTTTGGACAATGGGTGGAGCAACTACTACCTTCCACAGTCCTCATTGGTGAATTAGAGTTGTGTGCAGCTTTTTAACAAGTTTTTATCTTGAGACCAAGTATAATCTGTGTTGGAATTGCTGCCCTGTGAATTCCAAGCTCAGGGCAAAAGTAGGGTAAAGGTAGATACAAAGTAGAAGCCAAAACTCTAGCAAAGAGACAAAACCTGGAGGAGCTGCATATGGTTTAATTTTATTATTTTTATGAAGGGAAACCTGCAAGTTCCTTTCTGTGCACTGAACAATTGATTTTTGGTTTTAATAATTTTCCAGCAGAAAAGAAACCTGGTTTTGAGACATTCAGACTATCAAACAGGAGGAAAAAAAGCAGCCTGAAACATATCTCACCCAATTAATCAAAACAGGAATTACATTGCTGGATGATGGAAGAAACAAACCTTCCAAAACATGGGGACAAGAATGCAACACAGCTACACCTGTGATACTGAATTAAAAAGAAAAATTTTTAAAAGGTCACTATGCTCCAACTTGCAAACCTCTGCATGTTATGGTGTGATAATAATTTGGATGTGCTGACGAGCCCTACTTAAACTGAATGTCTTTTTAATTGAAAAATCATTAAGGTTTCTTTTCAAAACAACAGATTGAAGAATAAACAAATTAAGGAAGCTATTTCAGGTAACCAGGTGGGGATAGGAAATGAGGCAGTGAGAAACTTTTCAGGGAAATTCAGGCACAGGTGAAGGAAAACGTGGAGTAGAAGTTGGCATTTCTGAGGAACCAGAGAAGAAACCCAAGAAGAAAGCCACCAGAAAGTAAAAGAGCATGGCAATGATGAAGGAGATTCTCAGATCCAGAAATCTCTTGCTTGTTGTTCTCGTTCCACTGCTGCTGCTTCCTCTGCCACTCTTATACTCCAGCAGCGTAAGTACATTTTCATATTCTTTTTAAAAAAGCCTCTGAGTGTAGTGGGCAGTCATGTTGGATAAGTCTGCAGTGTGCAAAAAGAAAGGCAAAGACCTAAATAAGCACTGCCTTTAGAAAAATCAAGGACTTAGATCTGAAAGACTGGGAAGGTCACTGGGAACTCATCACAGTAAGAACCAGAGCTACCTTGAGTCATGTCACAAGCAGAGCTGAAGAACCAGGTGAAGCTGGTAAAGCACTACTTTAAAGCAGAAATATTGTATCTCTTCTTTTTCTACAATAATGTGTGTGTGGAAGGGGGAACAGAACAAACATAGCCAATAAAATGTTCTTTAAGGAGAGGTCTTTAAAAGGAATACTTTTAGTGTTTTCAGTTTTTAATAATAAGTATGCACGGAGGAACTTCTAGTACCTGAGGATTTATGAATACTATCACTTTATCAAATAGAAATGCAAAGGATTAGAAATCGTATAGCAGTTTTCAAAAACAAAACTGCAGCATTTTGTTTGGAAAGAAAAACAGTATTCACAGAAAGGAAATGTTCCTACACCACTGAACTGTATGTTGCACTTTGAATGAGTTTTCCTGCTCTGAACTTCAATGTATAGCTCGGCTGCCCTCTTATAGTAGTTTTCCATCTCTTCTCTTGAAAGTGAGGAAATGAATGACAGACAATCGTGCTCTTCTTCAGAGAACAGCAGGGCTCACCATTTCACAGAAGCTTGTTTTAGAAAAGGTTTTAATCTTCCCAGATGTCACTGGAAGGGCAACATAAGAACAGATACTGCCTGACATGCCCATATGGCACTGTAACTGCAGCATGCTCTATGTGCCTTGAGAACCTCTCCTAGGAAACATGAGATTCACTGCACTAAAATCTGTCACTCATGTTTGCTCCCTACTGGATCCAGAGGCACAGGAATTCAGAGGCAATAAGGAAACTCTTTAATAACCAAGGGAATTTTAATAGCATCATACGGGTGCTGAAACAGAAGTTCACTGACAGTATTGCTGCAAGAATTGTTGTTACACAGTACAAGCTCCTCTGCGCTATTACTCTGCACCTCGTGGTGTTGCTTTACTGCAAAGTGATATGAAAAGCCACCAGAGGATGTTTTACATCCACTTGATATATACATGAATGACCACAGGTGATAAAGTATAGCCATGAATCTGACCCAGAGTTGGACAAATGTTTATAATGCTATTAAGAAAACATCTACATCAAATAAACTCAGTTGACAATACACTATTCAAGTGGTCTACTGTAGCATTTGTTACAACCAATTGAATATAATTACTTCTTAAAGCTGAAGATTAAATGTCGCCCGCTCACTTATTTATATTTTCACTTACCAGAGAATTGTATTAGTTTTCTGTCTTTCTTATAGAGATCAGAATTACCAGGTGGCTTATATTTGCATTTCTGCATGAAATCAGCTTGCAGCTTCTTTGATGATACCAGCATAACTCTGGAAATGTCAAAGGAGCATTACATGTGTAGTGGCAAGAGCAATCAAAGGGAGCACAAGGACTCAGAACTGTTTGCATGGCTTATGAGAATAATGTCCACAGCTTCTTTTCTGTTATGTTGTGACAAGAAATGGTTGGGTAAAAAATAAACCTGAGAAAATTTGCTTGAATTCTTCTTCCCTTTCCGAAGTTTATACCTGAACTATGACTTGTGCAGCAGGTTTGGGACACGCATAAGTGCCTTTCAGGTCATGACACATACAGAAAAAAACATTGTGTGCTTTACAAACTGTGGATCTTTTTCATTCTGTCCTTATTTCCCTCAATGTTAACAGTGATACGGAAGCGGTTTTGCTTCTTTTTTTTTTTTCATCTTTATCCACCGTTTTTCATAAGGCCACCAGTGATACCATAAAGCATGCCACATGAATTCAGTCTGTTGTGGGCAGGGTCTCCTATGACCGCTGATCCTGTGGCCACACTGAACCCAATCGAGGACACATGGATGGTTCCTCAAAAGTCAACAAGAGTTGCTGTAAGCTGTGAGACCTGCAGCATCAGATGATGTTGACACCTTGACATGCCAAATGAGCAGAATGGACCCTAAAGCACAGAACATGCTCTGAACAGCTGTGGATGGCATACTTTCACTCACCTTTGGTTTTATTTACACAAACTGAAGGGAGAGAATTATAGTGTGATCCCATCAGCTCAAAGATGGTAGACTAGAGGCTAGACTACCTCTTCTTTGCACAGCTTAACCACATGCCTGCATGCAAGATGTGCAATGCACATCCTCAAGTGGGTAAATCTCCAACACAGAGTTTATTCTTCTCTTTAATCACTTTGCGATCCTCAGAGGTTTTACCTGTGGAATTTTTAGCTATGGCTTCCTTTCAGCTCCTCTTTTCTTTTCACCTAAGGGACTGACTGAAGATAGATGGTAGTCCCTCCAACCATCATGTGTTTTCCTATTCTCTGCTTCAAGCCCTGAGGTGGGCTTAACAGTAATTTTCAGCTGTGCAACAAGAAGTGAGAAGGGTGAAACAGTTAAAATTATACAGCCACTACTTCAGTCCAGTACTTAGTAGCTCTGGTAACCATTAATTAAATATATAAATTCTATTCAATTAAACAGAAGAGATTAATATGGTTTCTCTTGGAAATGAGCTGGTTTAAAGCACTGAGAAAATAAAGTTGCTAGACAAGCTGATTAAGTTTTTAGTGGAGATTATCAAAAGTGGCTTTCCTAGTACCCAGTTTCATACCATTTTAAAATCTGCTTTATTTTAGTTTTGTTTGTAAACTGATTACAGCCTAGCATATAGGCAACACAAAGACTCAGTGCCCATCCCAGCTAGGTTTTGATAGAGATGCAACTTCCCTTTGTCCTATTCCATTTCCACTATCAGCCTACTTTATTGCTACACACAGAGGAGCAATAAAAAATAACAATCTATGCTTAAAGAAATTAAAGAGAAGTATATTTTTGGAGCGAGAAAATAGTTTGGAATCATGTTAGGATGAAATTAATTTTATGAATTTTGGCGAAACATCTCTCTTGGACCTTACATCTGTACTGCTTTAAAATAAAAATCAATGCTTTTTCATTAATGGGCATTTTTCTCCTCAGACAACTGCTGGATGTCATACAGAGCCCACGCAAACATAGTAGTTTGTTAGCAGAAACTAATGAGTTAAAACATAAAAAATGTGTCAAATATTCATTAGGTCACAAAAATAACCCTATGCTCTGCTCTCTGTGGAATATTAACCACGAAGAATAATGTAGTTAAAGGTGACTGAGCAGCAAGTTGGCTAATGTTTATGAGACAATCCATCAGCTTCATGACTCGCATCTAAAATAGTCTTCCTAGTAGAGAATACTAAAAAACTGTAATGCCTGTCACCTCACTTTTTAAATTATTTCCATTTTTAAGTCAAATTGTTTGTTTAGTTTTTTACTGAGTGTTCACTTGAAGTCATTACAAACTGAACACCGGTCTTTGGAGTTTCAAACAGTATAGCAATTCCATTTTATAAAATCCATGCTTCATAATCCATGAATATGAAAAAAACCCCTCTGATCTCATCCATTCTAAGCCAACCTTCTCTAGCATCTCTTATAATTTTTTCTCGGTAGCAATGAAGCTACAACTGCAATACAATCTTTTATTGTAATATTTTGCTGAAGGACCTCATCGTACAAGACTAATGAAACCTGTACTGGAGAGCTTAAAACCCAAACCACTCTTCTATAAGAGTTAAGGAAGAGAAAAAGAAATGCACCTTTCAGTGCAGTTCAGAGTACTCGTCCATCAATAAAGGAAAAATCCAGAGCTAAATTTCTCCAGTAGCCTTTCAGATACTCTTTATAGTTTCTGAAGTAATTGGAGTTAATCTGATTCAAGGAAATTATTTTTCCTGATGATCTTATTTCAATTATTTTGGTGGCCCTGCTTACTTGAATCAGAACTCTTTAAGGTTACACTTTTCTGAAACAGGAGTCAGAGCAAGGTCTGGCAGCAAATTTAAACCCAAGCTTCTGAGCAAGCTTGGCTGTGATTTTTAAACAAGTAAAGGAAATGGCACATAGCAATCTATCTTAACTTTTTCTCTGGGGTGTGTTCTGCCTGTCATTACTATAAGCTATACTAAAAAAGAGGAACAGCCAATTGTGGCTCTCTGTTAGAAGTAACATAAAAAGGACATGTATAAACATGAATTTAAGTACAAGATATTGATTCATTCCTTTGAACCCACATCCATGTACAGTCTTACTTTAGACTTCACCACCTTGTTCACAAGACTGATTGTAAAAAAAGGAAGCATAATACACGATCATTGATTTGCACAAGGATCTTTGAGATTTGCTTGGGTGGCTTCTTGAAAGCTGCTTAATTTGGGAGTCATTCAGTCAGGAAACAAAAGTAATGAAATTATATTTTAATAGACCCAAATAGAATTTGTGAACAGTGAATTTTCTAAACAGTAGCCATTGTGAGCTGTGAATCCATACAACTCTGTAAGTTCATCTGGAACATTCAGTGAACAGTGAAGAACAGATAGATTTATAACTGGTGTAAATCAGGGCAGATATACTAGCTTCCATAAAATGGCTAGTTAAACCCAGTACAGGAGCTGGTTTCAAATTTGAGAAAAAGAAAGGCAAAACACTTTCCTGAGGGTAATTTCTGTAATGATTAGCAGGAAATATCCCCAGGCTTCTAAGCATAACAAACTGAGACTAAGAAGAACTCCAGTGAATGCCATAAACAAAGACATATCTAAAAAACGTACTAGAAGAATTCCATGGAGTAACTGTGTTTTTGTGTAAAAGTATTTGGCAGATAGCACCTTTCTCCATCATGTACCAGCTCTCCATGAAAGTTCAGCACGACCTTGTCGTGGCTTTCTCTACCGGAACCTTGGACAGCAGCAGATTTGTTTTGTTAACCCATTGCCTCTAAGCCCTTCAGGTGTGGGGTTTTCTTCCAAGCTTTTAAAAAAAGCAGTCTTTCAGAGTATTTCCCAAAAAAGCCATAATGTAGCTTTATCCTTGCTATGGCAACTGTGAACATTCTCATCTGATCCTGAAAACTACGGGTTCCTGTTCTTGTCCAATATTGGAAAGAAAGCTGTGTAGAAATACCAGCTCCATAGGCCCAATTGGGGAGTCATGCTGGAATGTCTGGTAAATATTGGATTATGGAAATCAAACAGATCTGTAAATGCACTTGGAACCATTATTTTGCTGATAAATATGTTTATCCCAACGTTTTGCCCTAGCTTACGTGCAAAACCTTTCACTAGTGTCATCTTCTGGAACTGGTCTTTCAGGTGGTAGCCTGGATTTCACACCCAAACAGCTGCACCTTAGGAGGTCCTTATGAAGCTCTTGTTGATTTTTTTTTTAAGTCCAGGCACCCACAGTCTGATGAGTCCTATGAACATGTTCACAAAGCTTCCACAGCGGGTGCTGGGGCAGTAACACATAACCTCTGTGCTTTCTTCCTATAGGAAGCCTCATGTGCCTATGTGCTGATCGTGACGGCTGTATATTGGGTCTCTGAAGCTGTACCTCTTGGGGCAGCAGCCTTAGTTCCTGCTTTCCTGTACCCACTTTTTGGAGTCATGAAGTCCAGTGAGGTCAGACCAGTATGCGCTTTTTTCTCATTTAATATCCTTAATCTCAGTTAATTATTTGAATAAAACTAATCTTAGTGGACTAGCAAGACTAAGAGTTATGGGAGGAAGAAGCGTACATCTTGTAACATGTAAACTGGGCCTACCAGCTTTTTCTTCTACTGAAGATATATATAGGACAGGCCATATTAGCCAAGAGGGGTGTCCATCCTGTCAGCTACTGCATCACCAACAATTCCCAAAACCTATTGTATCAGAGGATCCCACATTCCTCCTCATCCAAACCCAGGTAAAAAGCAATTATGGAATAAACTGTAAAGTTTCTTTCCAATTATATTTATTATAGGTGATGTGTAAAGCAAGAGGCTACATAGTCTAAACCCAGTTACAATTTACTGTATAAGACTAGATAAATTTGTTATCCAGGTGGATGTTTAGTCCTTTTTCCAAGCTGTAACCTCAATGCTGCCTTGTAGCCATGAGTTCTAAGGCAAAGGAGTAGCCATACAAAAAAGTCTCTATAATCAGTTCTGAATTTGCTTACTTGAGGTTTTTTTGAATGTTACTTTCTTTCATGATATGCCAAGAATTTATTTTATTTCGTCTACAGCTTTCTTCTCCTGCTTTTTTCTCTCTTTTTTTTGGGTGTGGGGAGCATCTCACTTGATTTACAAGGACTAGAAATACAGATAAGAACACAGAAGAATACACAGCAACCATAAAATTGTTGATTTCTAACTCAATCTAACACTGGGCATAGCCATAAATGGATGGAGACAAGTATGAACTGAGAGTTTTATAACCTGTCTTATTCCTCCCAGTGGTGTAACAACTATGTAATATAATCAGATACATTTCCATACCAACACAGTTAAATATTACCAGGATATTTCTTCCTAACATAAAGGTAAACTAGTTACGCATTTTCATTAGAAAATTCTGCAGCATATTGAAGAGGGAAAATTTAAGGGCAGCCTGACAGAAATTCAATGTAATATCAAATTAAATGACAGTGAGACTACTGCAGAGAATGTATTATTTGCTTTAGGAACAGAAATAAAACCCTTTATTTTAAAATAAACAACTCTGATGGTGCTGCAGTGCTTCCAGTCTGCTGTTCTGGAGTGCCAAAGAAACCAAGGGCTCTTGCCTAGCAGTTTAAGCTACAAATAACTCACAGGGGCTTAAGAACATAAGCCAGTGTGTTGTATATGTGTATGTGTGTATTAATAAGAATATTAGTATTCAGTTGTTTCTCCAAAATGACTGTGAAAGGAATAAAGCAAAACAACAGATTCTTTGTGCTGCTGGCTTGATGGATTCCCTTCATTCAGTTCAAGATCTTTTTTTAACAAGGTAGCAGGAAAATAAAGGAAGTTAATGAGAAAGAAACCAGTGGATGAAAGACAAAAAAGTGATATTTAAAAGTTCTGGCACACAACTATGATGGCCAAGTCTATTTAGGCCACCATGGGCATTTGTTAAATAAATATAATTAAATACTCAACTTGCTGCAGCTTTCACAAAATAACATTAGTGTCATTCTTGCACTTTCATGGAGCAGCATCAGTGTAACTGAGGACAACGGAAAAAATACTGCTTCTACTGATTTTAATTTTAAAATCCTGACACCTACATTTGGTTAGAGGAATAGTTTTAAACTGAAGAAACAATGTTTTTTGAAAAATATTCCCACAACAGCTTGGGAAGGATTGTATCAGAATGAAATGAAAAATTTAGCTAGACTCCAAGCATCTGTTTGTAACTTTTATTTTCTCCTATTTGATTGCTGTCACACAAGAGAGTGTGCGTCTGTGTGTGTGTGAATATTTTGGTTTGTTTCATTTGTTATTTTTGCAGTCATTTCACAGAACATCTCACATCTTAGCAAGCCCCACATTCAAGAATACTGCTTTAGAGGACCATGCATGGTCTCTGATTTTTTTCCTGAGCCAATTAATGATTTTTACTCATCCCCTTTAAATTAAAGTTCTTTTTTTTGAAACTTTGCTCTGTTTTCCTGATAAAGTGGAGATGGATTTCCATTGTGAAAAGTTCTGGCACAGAGTTTGTGGATCTTCACAGCAGTATCCCAACTTTTCATTATTGCATTCAGACAGCATGTCTCAAAGGACTTTTTTCTGAAGCTGTAGATTCTAGGGATGCCACATTTTGCCCAACAGTTGAACAAGACATAAGAAATACAAACAAGATAGACAACAACATCTCCAGAATGAAAAGGCAGATGAAGCACATGAGCAAGCCACCTTCAGTGCAGAGGTTTGTCTGTGGCTGTTTCGATCTGGGCCTAGCTGAGTATGATTAACTGCAGGCAGTGAACATCCTGCTCAAAGAAGTAAAATTTCTCTTGACCTCTTCAAAGATGAGAAACCCACTAACAAGTGGGTATAGAGCCTTATTATTTGTAAACACAACATGAAAGAGATGAAAAAGAACATTTTGATGAACTCTTCATTTTCTCCAGCTCCCCATCATTCTTTCTCTAGGGGGAAAAATTTCACAATACCGTATTTCTTCTTATTCAGCATGATCTCTGTGTAGGGCAGTTACTGCTTTTTTAACTGACTGTTTCCCCCTTGCCCTTAATGCAGGTGGCTGCTGAATATTTCAAGAACACAACTTTGCTCCTCATGGGTGTGATTTGTTTGGCAGCTTCTGTAGAAAAATGGAATCTTCACAAGCGAATCGCCCTGCGCATGGTCATGATGGCTGGGGCAAAGCCAGGCATGTGAGTGAAACTTTGACTTGGGGGTAGTCTGAGGCTGATACCAGCAGCTTGAAAGAGCAAATAACAACTCCGACTTTCCCATCCATGGGTAAAAGCTAGCTTGATTTAGGGCTCTTTTTCCTACCCACCTTTCCTTTCAGAGTTTGACAGCTTACAAATTTTCTCACCCTCTTTCTGCCACCTCCTCCTCCTTCTCCTTGGCTTGTCGTCCTTTTACTTTCTGGTTTTTACTGATACTGATTTTAGTCTCTCTGTTCTTTCTTTGCCTGTTGTTTAGCAAACACAAAAGGATGATTAAATCCTGGATAAGCTGAAAATCACTGTTTCTCGTGTCACATGTTGATTTCCACGTGGGGCAGCAAATGACTTCCAATGATACATTGTCTTATGACAGTTCTCAGCACAAGGCAGCATTTATCTGCACACAGTACGATATTTCGGCACCCACAAAAAGAAAAAGACACTGTGTAGTTATCAGTTGACTAATGAAAATGTTAGGCAAGGAGGCCTTCAGTATTTCTGAAAGTGCCTCAAGAAGATTTCCCTGTGTCGTACCCCAGGTTGCTTCTTTGCTTTATGTGTTGCACCACGGTGCTCTCCATGTGGCTTTCCAACACATCCACCACAGCCATGGTGATGCCAATCGTGGAGGCAGTGCTCCAGGAGCTAGTGAATGCTGAGGAGGAGCGCGACGTCATCAGTACTGCAGGCAGCACCATTATTGAAGAAAACGAGCCAATAGGTATCTGTCAATACTGGCCATTCTTTTCTCATTTGTTTTTCAGTGACCAGACTCGTAAATACACATTATTCAAATTCTATCGAGGTCAGAGCTGTCTGACTTGTACTGCCAAAGACCTGATCCATGCTCTTTCTTTTTGCACTCTGATATTTCTTCCAGAAAATGAAAGAAAGTTTTGAGATGTGATGGGAGAATTGGATTTGGGAAACTATTTATGTTGAATTAGGGCATTACTGGATTTTGTGTGTCATAAACTCTTAGGTCATAGCATTTTACAGGGCTGGAAGGAAACCTCTGAGAAGAAAGTAAAACAAATGTAGAAGAGGCCCCAAATTGTGCTCTGTGACAATCCCACACCTGCCCATTCTACCCCTGCCCTCCCAGGCTGCCCAGGTCAGAGCAAGTGCCACAAAAAAAAACCAAACTGGTAAGAGCTCAAAGGTTCATTTTCTTCATTCCTTCCCAGAAAGAAAGGATTTGGGAAGAAAACTTTTCTTTCAGTTCACAGATTCCAGTCTGAAAATGATGTTATCTAACCTGGCCTGTTATACATAGGTATGATAGTCTTTTAATTGCCAGAGGCACGTGATCGGGACAATACGACACAATAAAATGCTGCATAAGGGTCACAGAGTAATTGAGACAGTTTGGACAATCTTTTGTTTGCAGTGTCTTCTCCAGGTTCAGTGGTGTGGCCCAGAGGCTCAGCTCAGTTCTGACCCCAAGGGCTGCTTTCTCTTCCTTTGTTGCAGGTCTCAGCGAAAAGCATGGCCAACCTTCACTGGAGCTTATCTTCATCAATGAGGAGTAAGAATGAACCCTGTACATCACGACTGGAGATTTGAGCCCTACACAGGTTGCAATGAGATGAACCCAGGAGTAGAGTCAGGAAGGGCAAGCAGAAGCTTACAATTGAATGTGTCAGATGTGACTGACAAGGAAGGCTTATATGAGAAATGGGATTAATGTAATGGTCTGGATCTCCCTAAAGCTTCCCAGTATTCATTTATTTTTTAACACTGTGGCCATTTTAGAGAGAAGGAAAAAGTTTCTCAGGGTTTGAAAGATCTTCTTTTGAAGTCTGTGTTTGTGTTGTATAGGAGAACGCTGCCCACAGATTTTTATTTCTGTTCCCCTGATGGAACAGTGATGGAGAGGATCCAAGCACAGTATGGAGTATCCACAGGACATATCCAAAGGGAAGACTCTTACAGAGGCTTCCTGAGGAAAGTCTGAACTGGCAAGAGCATTCAAGATAGAGATGAGAGTGGGGGGGGTGGGGGTAGGGAGAATGAACAAAAAACACTCCTCCCCCCCAAAAAAAACCTGTAAAATATTTCTTTTAATATAGACAAAATTCTTCAGAAGTTTCAACCAGATCTCTGTTGCAGTAAAATCTAGTAAGGTGAGAAGGGCAAATCAAGGAAAGGACAAATTTCTTTGTCAAATTATCAAATTAACCAGCAGTTCAAGATACATAGGAGAACATACGAAGTTACTGTTCTAAAACTAAACGGAGCATCTTCTTGCAAGGTGTAAGAATAAATTGCAAAGTCCCTTCCTGAGCTCCCTCTATATTATTCACAATTGTTCAAAATAAAAGAGAAAAAGTTCTCATTACACCGTTAAAATTTTACTTTAGCATTATCATTCAAAGAGCACATGTTGATGACTTTAAGTTAACTTGCAAGATCTAAATAGTTTTCTCATTAGTCTGGAGACTAATGGGTTCTCCAATATTTCCTGTTATCTCTTTTTATCCCAGTCATATTTTCTGTGCAGTATAGAATCAAATTTTCAGTTTAGCCTTGTGCCATTAATCCCTTTAAGCCCTATTGAAGAGTATGTGTGGGATATTTCATATCAGAACTATTACTAAAATAGTATTACTTGAAAAATAGCTCAAAATTTGGCAGGAAAAAAAAAGTAGCACATCTTCTGGAATTAAATCTGTTTTCAATGTCAAAGTAAATGTTCAGTGGATTGTTTGCATGGTCCACATGCCACACAGGACAGATTTTAGTGAAAGCTTTAATGTGGTACAGGTAGGTGCTCAGAAAGAGCATTGGAGAGGTGGGCAGAGGAAGGTCTTGGGTAAAACAAGGCAGTGGTAGTGCTGGATTACCGGGTGATTCACTCCACTGTGAATGAAGTCCATTCCTAGAATGGGGTATACACTACCTAGAATACATATTTTTTCTTGCACAGAGGTGGAACCCCATTGCTACACAGCTAGAGACAGAGCTGTGAAACGTAATGGTGACTCATGTATCTGGCCAAGACACCACATAAGAGGTAGTTATAAATGGTATTCTTCACCATTTCAGTAGGCACTAGTTCTCCCACAGGTGTTGCCCCTCCTACCCATGATGTGTGCCTTTTGAGGGAGCTGGGTGAACAGGCACTTTTAAAGTATATTTTCCTTTCTTTGTTTTTAGTGCTACTACTACTGACTTCAGCTCCTTGATGCACTCAAAGGTATTGTCATAGGTAGTATCTTCTGAGCTACACTGTCTTCTAATGCAGGAACCATCAGAGCACACTCCACACAGCTCTGCAACAAACTGCTGTTTCCTTTATTTCAAACAAGTAGTGGTTGTTGGCAGAGAGTACGTGTTGCAGAATGTCCTGCTTTGTATTTAACCTCTCAGCCTGCTTCCACAAATCAAGTTGGGGAACATTAGCTCTGTAGTGTTGTACTTATTGCTGGAGATCCTGAGATGCAGTCAGTAAACTAACAATTCCATATGGTTTCTAGTAAGTTCAGATATGATCTTTTATTGTACAGGTATTGCCAGATTCTGCAGCTAGAACAACCTACACATATCACAAAGTCATAGCCTCCACCAAGGGACCTGTTAGATTCTCCTACATGGCAGAGGGAGAAGACCTAAACTTATTAAAATTTGACTTTTAAGATCACTTTAAAATAAAATCAGTTGTTGGGTTTTTTAAAACGTTTTTTTTTTCCCAATGTGAAGTTTACAGCTGAAATTTTAGTGTGAGGTTTTTGTTTTCTTTTCTTTTCTTTTCAAAAGCCCACTACCCATGACCTTTACAAAGCATCATAAATTCTGCTCTAAGTGCCCCTAGGAGCAGAAGAAAGGCTAATCTAAAGGCATTTGCCTCCCTACAGAGCATGAATGGTGTGCACATGATAGCCAACCCTATCGGAACGATCAGTTCTAAGAGCAATGGGCAGCACCTACCTCAGGTAAGGAGATGTTAGACCTGGGCGGGGGGGGTGTGGGGGGTGTGTGTGAGGGAAAAGACAGATATGAACATCACCTGCTCCCCACTGTTTCATATTTGTTCCTTGTAAGCTGTGTTACTTGGAATCGTTCTCCATCATTTTACAGCAGTCATGACTTGGTCCTTTGCTAGTTCTTGCTCCCATTTAGATGCCCCCAGCACAGGTATGTTCAGAAGACCCTGCCCCAATGGCTAGTACAATTCCTTTAGCTTTACATTCAGTAATGTGATCACAAGTTTCCCTTCTTATTTGCTGTTCTACCCATTTTATTTCTGCAAAGCCTCCTTGAAAAATAACCCAACTCAAAAATAACAATCCCTGACACACAAAATCCTGCTCAGAACTAAACCAGCAGCAGGCATGGACCATTTAACCCTTCAGCCCGCTTGTTAGGTAGTCTTAGTATCCACCTTCTTTTTGTCTTGCCAAATATCCACCCTCAAATCCCTCCATTACATCAGTCCATTCCAGTATGTCTGCTTCTCCTGAGTGGATCCAAGAAATGATTGCTGTTTGGACTACAATTACGTAGTATCTTAATGGCATAAGTTAATGTCCAGGAAAGATCAGGCTAAAATCAACACATGAATTTGCATTCATGGTTCAAAAGAATCTGAGTGTATGTTCCAAAAAAAGGCTAACGCATGGCTCCTGACACTGAATTTCCTTTTATACCCATTTCCCATATGCGTTCAGTGGTTATTTTGTAACTAATATACTCACTTCACTTTTAATCTACATGAATTTTGGCCGGGGTACCTTCACAATGATGATGAGCCTATAGCACGACTGATTTTACTACATAAACCCAAATCCAACTTAATAAATTTAACAAATCTATCTGACCCACTTGCTGCCTTTTTCCTGATCCTAAATTACAGCCTTGGATTGCATGTGAAGTACCTTGAAGTACTGTACCTTTTTTTCCAGTACAAGAACTCGATTTACCAACAAGGAGACTTTCCTGTCACTGCTAAGAAAGCTTCTTCTGGAGCAATATTTTCCTGCAGCTTTTTCTTCCATAGTCCCATCACCCAGCCTTTTTCATGCTGTTTCTGAGACCCCTAGCACTCCATTCCTAATTAGACTCCCTGAGCCAGTATAAGTGCAACAAATCCACCAAGCATTTGTCTGGTGGTTGCTCATAAGCCTCAAGGATTACGGATTCCTACTGCTGCAGGGCTGGCATCCTGCCCCTGCAGCCCACAAAGGCTTTCGGTATCCTGCTGAGATTCCAGTCAGAACTGGAGCTGGCCAAAACCATAGCCAGAAGTTCAATTACTGTTTGTCCTACATTTCTGCCGCAGACCAGGCAATTTCAGGCCCCTGGACACGTTTCTAGTTCTGATCCCAGTTAATCCCCTGTGAAGAAAAAAATGCCCCCTCTTACGCAAACCTGTTATTTCTCTGGGACCGGTATCACCGTGGCTTTAGAGCAAGCTGGGCTGCTGTTCTGATCACCTGCTTTCTGTGGTGAATGTATCCCCTCACAGGCTCAGATACTGGTCCTGCCTCCCAAGCCCCCAGAACTGGGCCTGAGCACTAAGTACCGATATCAGACCAGACATGACCACATGGTCTGTAAATGCCTCTCACTGAGTATCTCCTACGCGGCAACCATTGGAGGACTGACCACCATCATAGGGACCTCCACTAGCCTCATATTCTTAGAGCACTTCAACAAGTAAGTGATACTGTGGTTGTGTGAGAATGGTGGTTGGGTCATTATCATCTCTGTGGCTTTCTCCGTGGCTTATTTATTACCTCAGGGAACCCTTGTAAGACAGTGTCTCTGAAAGCAGTTTTGTTTCCTCCTCTACTCTAATGTTTTTAGCAATGGCTAATGGTTGAAAGGGGGAGCTTAAGTTAATACATATCCATGTCTTTCTCCCATGCGAAATACAAATTCCTCAGCATGTGGTAACATTTAAGTTTCTTCAGCAACTTTTGATTTTACAAACTGATTATCGTGAAGGCAGCAGGCACTCTGGAAAAGTAAACACTAAAGCCGTGAAGATACAGCAAAGATGACAAAGATAAATGCTCACAAAAGAACTGTCATACAATCAGCTTCAAGTTGTTCTATGGGTTCTCAGAAAGCAAGTTTTTATGGTAAACCTAAAGGCATCATTACTGTTACTTGGGCTGCTCAACATGTAGTGCAAATCCAAACAAACTTAGAAATGTGGCCTTACACCTTTGCTTCAGAGGAGATGGGAAGCAGCTCTGATCAGCTAAGTATTTCCTTTATCATATATGCCCAGGGTTCTTAAAGTCATGAATGTTACCTCTGTCAGAAGACTGGTGGTACTTCTCCTCATGCACAGCTATGCATCCAAGCTCAGACCTGATTCTGATCATCTACTGCTGCCGTGGTATCCTTCATTTCTCTCTCTGAAATGGTGGTAGCCAAGAAAACTAATTTTGGAAGCCATCCTTAACCCAAGGATTTGGATTTTACAGAATTTCCAAAGATCTTGCTGTTATGACTCTTCCATCAAATGCCCATGTCAGTCATCGTTGTCAGAATCCGGCAGACTACAGTAATTATTTGTGTGGTCCACAATAAGACATACAAAGAGATTCCGGGGGAAATCATTCTTAAGTCTGCTGACACTAGAAAGAGCTTTAATAAAAACCACAGGTAGGGCTAGAATTTTGCTCCTGGTAACTCTAAGGGTTTCTGAAGCTGGCTAGACAATCCAGACTATCTGGTCTTCAAGGTGTGAAGTGCTACAGGCTCATCTGTTGGTCAGGCGTGGTCAGTGATTGACATCCTTTGGCATTTGTTTCACTATGCACATGTAACACACCTGTTGCAAATACATACTGAGGCAATTTTTCTATCATGCCATGAGAAATATATATGCATATACATGTGTGTGCATCTATGTCTATTGGAGATGCCTGTCCTTTTGCTATTCTAACTTCTTGTGAATCCTTTTTTTCCTTTACAGCCACTACCCAAATGCTGAAGTGGTGAATTTTGGAACCTGGTTTTTGTTCAGTTTCCCCATCTCCCTCATCATGCTGGTCCTGACTTGGTTCTGGATGCATTGGCTGTTCTTGGGTTGCAAGTGAGTGCAGATTGTTCAAGATGCATGGATCATGAAAGCAGGGTATATGTGGCTCCTCTAGAACATGTCTCATAAAGATGTTTCCAGTTGCAAATGACAAAAAACTAAGGCACAACTTCCTCCTTCTTGCCAGAACAATTACCAGAGGAAATCTTACTGCTTAACTGTGCTGCACAGACAGCAGCGTACAGTGTTACTGCTTGAGAGTGAAGTGCCTAGGAATTGCTGATGGAAATCCTTACTGTGCGTTCAACTGATTTTTTGACTCTCATGACCGTGAGGATCCCCTTGTGGACTAAAAATCTTGTTAAAAGTCCTTTCAGAAAAAGTACAGCTTAAAAAACAAATAGAAAAATAACTGCAAGTGAACAAGTTACTTTTCAGATCTGTCCCCAGCTCAATGAAATTAATGTAAGACCAGTGAAAAGTAAAGGTAAATAGACTCTATACATATTTCTCTTTAAAGTGAAAAGGACTCACAGCCTAAGGGATGAATACATTTTGATACCAGTAAGTCTCTTAGCCCCCAAAAAAGAACAAGGCTCAGTCTCCTAGTTCATTTGTACCATGTAGTCTCTTTGCAGAGGCACTCAGCATATTTAATGAAAATTGACTAAATGTGTGCATTTAGAGTGGATTAGTTAATCTGCATTAAATTGTGGTGCAAACACATTTACTCAGAATTAAAGTGGCCTTAATTTGATTTAGTTTACTCTTAAAAGTAAGCTGAACAGACATCACTAATTTATTTCACCTAAGACAATGAATAAAATGATGCTGCTGACCTTGACTAGATTTGAAGAGGTAATATAGAGGTGAATAGCTACATGTCCTTCTCTCAGCCTCCTGAGCCTTGTAGTTCCAAATCAAAAGGCTAAAATAAGTCCTCTTTTTTTCAGTCTTGAGAGGAAACAGGCCCTAACATGACCCTCGACTACTTGCTTTTATTTTTAGATAAATATAATTGAAATTCCACACTGCATCCAAGACCTCATACTGATTAATGTTGTTCTAAATAACACCAGAGACTGAAGCATTATCGACTTTTTGCGAAGTACTGGTTGATTCCAAGCCTCCTTAATCTCTGACTCCTGTTCACTGCAGTTCATTAAAGAACATATTATGTTAGGAGCTTGGCTACAATACTCTGCCTTTACATCCTCCTAAGCCTAGAAACACTTTTAACATGTTGAAACAGCTGCCTAATGCCTGTGCATAAATGTTTACTGAATTCCTGTAATGTTCATGTTCTTTTCCTAGGAAGCCCAGTATCGTCAATCTGTTCTTACTTGGCCCCATTGGAATAACATGTCAGAAATGATTTTTAGGCTCTGGACTAGGTCAAAGGGGAAGGATAATGGACCCACCAAACAATTTTTGCCAGCAAAGCAGAGCTAACGGTAGAATTCTTACTATAGACCTGTCCGTTATAAATCATATAGCTCTTCAGCTACATTACTGCTGGTGGATTTTACAGGAGTCTAACAGCAATGTTTGCAAGGAAATTTAAATACTTGTAAGTTCAGGGCAGTGCTAAATGTGCTAAAAACAAGTGTCACATAGGTGTTCACTTACAAGTGAAATGCAAAGCCTGTTTAAGACTTTTTGTTAACCAGACAGGGCCTGCCTGCATCTTGAGCTATGCAAATTCCTTTGGGAGGCTGGCCTTAACCAGACACATGGAGGGAGATCGTAGTCCACGATTTGGCCAGTGCTATGGCATGGTTCTCTAGGGAGGTACCAAATGAGATATTAAAATAACAGAGACTATGAAAACAGGCCATTGTGCTCTCATGGTACTTCAGTCACTGAAGTCCTTGCTGCTGCAGCCTACTTTAGACTGGCTTAGCTGCAGAGGTTTCTCAACCCACCCCACACAGCTCTGTGTAACAGAGGGTACAGATGGAGCAAAAAAGCAGAGATCTGTGGTTCAAAGCACAGTAAAGTGATGCTGCTGGAAAGCACAAAAGGAAAAGGTTAAAGTGATCTTGCAAGTGTCTTAATTTCAATTGGGATTGTCCGGGCTTTTTTATAGTATGAAGGCAATCTGAATAAACTAAGGACTTCACCTAATTTTCGTACAAATATATAGCAGGTTTAAATATATTCAGCTATGAAATATGCTTGTGCTTGTACGTCCCTGGCAGAAGTACAGGCATTTTTCACCAGGATAAAACACTAGGCTGATTGCCTTGGCCTCTGTGGCAGAGGCAATTTGGTTACACTGGTAGTGCCTGGTTTAGAAACAGCTAGTATTAGTAGAAGCAGACAGGTCGTGAAAGCTGTTGGGATCCTCTGCACAGCTTTCCCCCTTTCCTTACTGTGCATCCTGAATATTCAAGTCAAACCTGGGCTCAAAAGCCAGACCGAGCCCCATATGTGTTGGACACCGCTGATCCAACCAGAAAGCATACAGATCCTCCATTAAAAAATCTGTTGATAGCTGGTCTCTGTCACAGTCTTTCCATGTGATGACAGAAATTAGCCATAGCCTTTGGAGGTTTCTGGCACCAGAAAGATCTGGCCACTGCCAGCTGTTTGAAGAAGCCCAGAAAGGGAGCCCAGCCATGGCTCGAGATGGCTCAGTGATACCAGTCAGTATTAGTCAGAGCACCCTGGGGACATTCCTACTATGCCTAGGATTGCTTCTCAGAAGTTCTGGAAACTAGACTACGCAAAGATCACATGCAATAATTTCCTTTCCCATTGCCATCAGGCCTTGCCCCAGTCATGTCATCTCCTAACAAACAGCCCCTGGCAAGTGGAATTTCCAGTTTGCCTCATTGCTGTTATATTTTATGACTTTTTTTTCATTTGATACCCTTGTCTAATTTTACTGTGCTATCTACCTCAGTTTTAAAGAGACCTGTTCTGTGAGCAAGAAGAAGAAGACCAAAAGGGAAGAAATGTCAGAGAGAAGAATTCAAGAAGAATATAAGAAACTGGGAAATGTTAGGTAAAACAGACCTGCCTTCCTCAGGGATTTGCCTCTCTAGGCAGGACCATCCTCTCATATTGCCCTCCATATTGCTTTTGGCTCATGTAGATTATTCGTAAACTCTCAGCTCTTTCTCCTCCTTTCCAGGATAGGAGTAGGACTAAATGTCAAAATGAACTAAAATCGAAGACTTTGTTACAAGCATGCATTTATTTACTCATTTATTTATTTCTAAAGAAAAAGGAAAGATTCAGGTTTATACCAGGGTCCAAAGGTCATCTGAGTCAAGGTTTGTCTCTACCTTGGAACTAAATCGTTAAAGGACCCCTCTTCCCAATCCAGGTACACACTTATTTTGGTGGATAGTTCACTGTTAGCAAAGGCTTTGCAGCAGTCTCCCATGCCATGAGAAGTCCAGCCCTCCCAGTTGTCTGTGACCTTTATTCATGGTGGCAAGAAATGTCTCGTAAAAAGATTACTTTGCAAGATTTTCATTTTTCAAAAGGGATGATACCCCATAAAATCCATTCTTCCCAAAACATTTTTGTGTTGTTCAACTGAAATGTTGGCAGATCAACTTGCTGAATTTAATCAACTCTGAATCTAGACTGTTGTTCACACTGTGCCTAAATATGAAACCGTACTTAATTTAAATCTATCTTAAATTAAAACTCAGTATCCTCGTCACCTTATATTTATTCCATGAGTTTAAAATAACTGTGCTAATTTACATTGTCATTTGCTCTTAAGCTTTCTACACTTCTAAAAAATGCAATAGAAAGTGTTTACAGTTGAATAGTAACATGAGCTTTACCTTGTTAACACTTTTAATCAGATAATAATGCAAATACAAAACAAGCATTTATAAATATTTTCCTTCAGTTCTTGCCCATGAATTATTAAATTGCAAATACAGATGGATATTTTTAGCCTATTTTTACTGGGTTTAGATGGTTCTCAGCTGGGAGTTAAATGTAGAATTCTTTGATTCAAACTAATCTTCATTTCTATTTTCCATAAGGTTTTTATCCTGAGTTTTTTTGGAACCAATTTCTACTTTGTTACTTTTACTGGAACTTGCTCTCGGTTTTCAGACAGACTTGGATTTAATTCCTAGCTTTTTTTTTCCTTTCGTTTCTAGCTATCCCGAGATGGTGACTGGATTTTTCTTCATTCTGATGACCTTGCTTTGGTTTACTCGTGAGCCTGGCTTTGTACCAGGCTGGTCATCTTTTTTTGAGAAGTAAGTGAAATTCCCTATACAAATGCACAGGAATATGGCCTTGCTTCTTCTGTTTTCCTGCAATATTTTTTAGCCTTAAAACATCATCAGCACTTTTAACAAGGTGGTGAAAAAAGAAATCTTTATTAAAATATTAGGATTTTTGCTTTTTAAACACATCTGTTCACATGGTTGCAGATTGTATTTTTTCTCAGTAAGCAGAGTGAATTAAGTAGGGAAAATAAAATAAACATATTTCAAATGTAAAAAAATAGGAAGGTGAGATTCTGAAGTTAAAACATTTTAGTGCATTCATAGAGAAGCTGTCATGGAAATACATTGAAATACGTTTCAACTATAGTTCAAAATTTTTTTCAATTTTATTTTGAAATAATTATTTGAGAAAAAGGGTATTTTTCTGAAGCTAGATTTTATCATGAAAATGTCCATTTCAATTAAATATTATACAGAATGGGGACTGAAACAAATAATTTTTCTTTTATTTTAAGTAATGTTGAAACAAATTATATTAAAAGTAACTATAACACACAATGCATATCAAAGAATAAGTGATTTGAACTTAAATTTTCTTTACATTTCTAATGCATAAAATTATTTTAATTTTTCATCTTAATTTTGACAGAAAAACTATTTCTAATATTGGAATTTCCTGAGGATCTCTGGAGTTTGACACTCCTCAAAATACTTTTTCAGAATGAGTTTTAAACATTTAATTTAAAATCAATCTACAGTTCATTTCTAAAAGGATCACTTAGGTTTCTTTTTTCCCCAGAATGTGTTTACCGTTTCTTGCTTCTAGTAAACACACTATGTTTCTTTACCTCTGAGTTGATAGATTTGTAAACCAAAAGAGATTTCTTTTTTTTTCCACTGGAATGTTAAAAATTGTTGAGCAGTGATTGAAGTTGGCTACAGGAGTCAGTTTAATAAATGGGAAAAAAATTCCATTTGTATCCTTGATACGCAGACATACTTTTGTAGTGGGCTTTTAGTAAGACTTCGGAAGTGGAAGTACAACTTCACCTGCAACAATTTGCTTGGAGCCATATACCTTGTTTGGAAATGTTTCTGTTAGTGTGTTTTTATGATAACCCCACCGTTTCTTTCCTAGGAAAGGTTACCGGACTGATGCCACTGTCTCTGTATTTCTTGGTTTTCTCCTTTTCCTGATTCCAGCAAAAAAGCCGTGTTTTGGAAAAAGGGAAAAAGGTGAGGAGGATGCAGAAAGAAAGAGATCTGGCACATTTTCCACTGCCTTTAATAACATATTTCTGTTCTCTGTAAAATGTCCCAAGAGACTTTTATTGTGGAAGGTCAGGGCTCAGTTTCTCTTCCAATACCAGCCCTTCCTACATCAAACCTCCTTTTTTAATTCATACTGTCTCATCCAGCAGATGACAAATACATGTTGTGTCTGAGGCCACCATCTCTTCTGTGTTAACAGAGTTATCAAAATTTAGGACTGAGATTTAGGAAAGGTTCAGATGGAGTTCCATATAGACAACTATAATTCAGATGTTTGTGAAATCAGCTGAAGATAAGCTCTAGTAAATAATTTTACCATCACTTATACATCAGAAATCATCAATAATGTCATAAAATAAACATAAAAGAGGTCAGTAAATGTCAACGTTACAATTTTGCATAATGCTTCTCTCACAGTCTTCTTGATAATAATGATTGTTATTTCACATTCACGTTTGAGTAGCACTTGGTGGTATTGATCAGTTTGCTGTGCCAGGCTTTCAGCAGTCCTGTATGAAAACAGAATTGCTTGCACAGAATCTTATGTAGAGAATACAAATGTATATAGATGTTGTGGTTTAACCCCAGCCAGCAACTAAGCACCAAGCAGCCGCTCACTCACTTCCCCCCACACCCAGTGGGATGGGGGAGAGAACTGGGAAAAAAATGGTAAAACTCATGGGTTGAAATAAGAACATCTTAATAGAACAGAAAGGAAGAAACTAACAATGACAATAACAACAATAATAAAATGACAAGGGTAATAAAAGGATTGGAATATACAAACCAAGTGATGCACGGTGCGATTGCTCACCACTCACTGACCGATGCCCAGTTAGTTCCCAGGCAGCAATCCCCCGCCAGCCAACTCCCCCAGTTTATACACTGGGCATGACGTCCCATGGTATGGAATACCCCTCTGGCCAGTTTGGGTCAGCTG
>JAVKLA010000024.1:19166074-19178581 GCA_034782735.1 Sagittarius serpentarius | reverse complement strand
TCCAGCCTTCTTGCTGGCTGGGCAGGAGAAGCTGAAAAGTCCTTGACTGAGTCTAAACACGACTTAGCAACAACTGAGAACATCAGGGTGTTATCGACATTCTTCTCTTACTAAACACAAAACACAGCACTATACCAGCTACTAAAAAGAAAATTAACTCTGTCCCAGCTGAAACCAGGACAATACATATGTTGATTTTTTTATACTCACATCTATTATGCAGCATTTAGGAAAAAATGACACTCACTAACTCCTACTTCAAGAAAATAGCTAGGCATCTGAAAAATTAACATCCTCAGAAAAAACCTAGGGGCATAAATACTCTTTATCAAGCTTCATGGCCTACTGGAGAGGGAAAATGCCCTTCTTTGAGAAAATAATCCCATGGTAACTCCATCTTTGTAGTCTACAGATAATTTGCACATACATGTACACAACAGAGCACACAGTCCCTCAAAAAGCTATAGAATGAAACACAGGAGTTTATAACTACTCACATCAACAGAGCAGCCAAGGGGAAGTCAGAACATTTGGAATTAATACGCTGCACTTTCTGAGGCTGAGCTAATCAGAGAAATAGGTTACACACTTCTTCACCTCTCTCACGGATAGTTCTCAAGATAACTTCCATGGATATTACATTATTACTACTAGTATGAAAAATGTAAAGATCTTTGCAAAAAGGCCAATGCAATACTGGTCACACACTTGCTTTATTTTGATATAGAAGATGGTGAAAAGTCAACAGATGTTAACACACTGGATCCCATCATTACCTGGAAGGATTTCCAGAAGACCATGCCCTGGGAGATTGTAGTGTTGGTTGGGGGAGGTTATGCCTTAGCAGCTGGATGCAAGGTACTGATTTAGACTTTTATCCTCCTTCCTAAAAAAATTATAAACCTGGACTTTTATCCTTTTGTATGCTCCCCAGTTTGGATTTACAACGTGGATACTTTCAGGTTTGTACCTAACCTAGCCCCTACTCCCTGTATTCAATGGACAGCTATCTAGCTAACAAAAAGATGGTTAGGGCTCAAGTCAATTGTGTACAACTATTTATTAGGCACTGCAGTGAAATCCAGTTCACTGAACAAAAGGAAATGCAAGAAAGCATTGACCTAAACTTTGTTTGTTTGCTGGTGGCATTCTCTGATGCAAACTGCCTCAAACAGAAGAATCTGTTTTACAAACATACCAAGTATTTAGTAGTTCTTACAATTCTGTCCTTTCCCCAGACCTCTGGCCTCTCTACATGGATTGGACGCCAAATGCTCTCCCTGAGCAGCCTTCCCTACTGGGCTGTAACTCTGCTAGCCTGCATTTTGGTGTCCCTGGTAACAGAGTTTGTTAGTAATCCAGCAACCATAACCATCTTTCTGCCTATTTTATGCAGTATGGTGAGTAAAAACAATGACATTTTTAGTGTGTTGTTTCCTGACAGGCTCGTGGGAATGTTTCAGGACGTCAAGGTATTGGCACTCTGTTCACATGAAACCCAGCCTCAGTTCCCAAGTTACTGCTCTGCAGTCTTGGGCTTAGGAAAAATAATAAACTCAGGCAGCCAAAAGCATATTTTAGCATCGAGAAATTGATTCAATACCTCTCAGACAAAGGGAAAACATAGCCGCTGCATTGAGGGATTCATAGTGTAAGTACAAGAAAAGGTGACGATGCAATCAACAAGATAGGTGAAGACCACATAAAGCTTGAGAGACTCTTACCAGTGTTATTTTAAATGTGTTGTTCATTAGTTAGTAGTCACCCACTCATTACTTGTAAGAAAAGACTGTAGTACTGAATTTTATATCAGATATTTAAATGTGTTCAAGGGGGTGATCTGGTAAGCGTACTATTATCCAACCTGGAAAGCAACCTGGTCTAGCAGAAGGTGTCCATGATCCTGGCGGGGGGCTTGGAACTAGATGATCTTTAAGGTCCCTTTCAACTCAAACCATTGTATGAAAGCAGAGATGTTTGTAAGGGACAGAAGAAAATCAGGAGACGGATGACAAAGGCAGAGGAAAGAGACATCATTCTATATTGGAATAGCAGTTACAGAAAACCACCTTATTTCTTTTATGTAACGTGAAGCTTTTCTTACCCAGAATGCAGGTCATTAATCATGTTTCTCTTATAACAATTTCACGGGATTGTTCCAAAGTACTTTATGTGAACAGCTCTGAGGTAATATGAAGATATAGTCAGATGAAAATAAGTAATTATGTTTGTATGGCTTCTGAGTTCAGATTTAGTTCTGCTCCATGCAGAAACAGACTCTCCTAATGAGAAATTTAGAGCAGTAATCTACTTTTAGTAGTCTGAACTGCCATCTTAAGGCAATCTCTCTTTTTTGGCTGTAAAGGTAACTGGAGACACTTCTCTCTCCAAAATTGTTAGCTTTGTGAATACCCTTCTCTTTCCATCTGACATAAAAGTAGGCCATAGCAACATAAACGAAAAAGCAAAATTTCACCACCACTGAAGGCTGCATGGAAGAACAGTTCTTTAGATCACTCTAAAGAATACTCCATCATCACTGCCTTCTCACCATGTGAGACCATGTTTGGACCTCGAACAACTAGTTTTCTTAACCGCTGATCGGGAGAACGTTACACAATGGTCTCAGTATCTTCAGCAACTGAAAGAAGTAAATTCTTCATGTCAACCTGTTGTGACTTCTCTTGGATGAAGACTGAAGTGGCAGTCAGCGTTAAGATCCAGAAGCCACAACACAGAATGACATGGAGAACAAGTGGGAGAAAGAGCAAAGAGGGCCTAACAGTAGCAATCTCCACTCTCCCTCAGTGTGAAAGTCTCAAGAGAAATCCCTGGAGCATGACCAGCTCCAAATTATAGCACTACTCTACTCAAAAAAAAACCCCAAAACCCCAAACCCTGAAGAAGACTTCCACACTTCAGTTTAGAAACTAGAGAGATGAAATTCACAGAAATTTTTCTTCACATAATGCAGAGAAGGTCCTTTCATCCTAATTGTGAGCAGTGGCTTTTATTGGTTAAGTGAAATGCCTCTCTCCCTCTCTCCTTCCAGTCAGAAACCCTGCTTATCAACCCTTTATACACCCTGATTCCTGTCACTATGTGTATCTCATTTGCGGTGATGCTGCCAGTGGGTAATCCTCCAAATGCCATTGTCTTCAGTTATGGGCACTGCCAGATTAAAGATATGGTGAGTCTTGAGATTGGATATATCCTCTCATTCCACCTCAACACCTTGTCCCCACATCCAGCAGCCTATAATAATAGTGATGATATTGGTGCCAATATAAAGTCATATTGATCTGCGCTGCTGTTATGCTACCGAGCTGTCAGGTTAAAAAGTTCCACACTTCTGCTGTAAGATACGCACCTTTCTCATCTTTATTTTTTATGAGTGTAATGGCCTAAAGAGGTATCAAAGAACAGGAGTATATAATCCTTTGCATTGACCTGTTCAGATAAGCACTGGGGAGCATGAGAAATTAGATTTATCACATAGCTCCACTGTAAGTCATGTAGTTATCATCCTGCTATATGTGGTATAACTCCTCATTCTGATTATCTGATTGAGAAGTTCAAAGTGACAGACTGAGCAGTTTTCCAGTGAGCTGCGTCAACCTCTGACTATCGCTCCTGAATACTCCCACAATGTACACTCTGATACGTAATGCTCACTGTGGGTTTTTTGGCTCTAGAAATCAGTGTACATAATTTATCACACTACATATGTCAGTATACACACATACATACACTCTACTACTTTTTGCCACGTTAACTGTTTTTGATCAAGTTGTCACTGACTGTGCTTTGATGCATTTTGCTTTTGTAGGTGAAAGCTGGCCTGGGTGTAAATCTGATTGGCCTGGCTGTTGTCATGGTGGCAATCAACACTTGGGGAATTAGACTCTTCCAGCTGAATACTTTTCCAGAATGGGCAGTGGTCAGCAACGTCACTAGCCAAACATAATCTCCAATGAAAAAGAAAAAAGAAAAAAAAAGAAAAAAGTGCAAGACCAAAGCAAGTTGGGATAAAATATTAAACCTACATTGCACATACGAAGAAAGGAGAAAACTTGTGCTTACATAGAACCAGGATCTATAGCAAAAGCATGGAGAAAATCCACAGGGAGGTCTTCTGCATAAGCTTTTCAGTTCTGAAAATCAGAGTGAGTTAAAAGGAGAGATTAGCTTTGCTCCTCTATTGCTTTCCCTGTGATACCATAACTCTGAAAAAACCTCTCCTCCAAATTCTCTGCCTATGGCTTTTTCATGCCCTACAACAATTACGTAGGACTTGTAAAACAGGGGATATAGGGCTCCAATGACAGAAGACAAGTATAAACACACCGGTGTACTCAGCAGTAGGATATTCAGTCCTACCATTGACTCCCACAGTGAATGAAGGGTGAGTCTTATTCCCAGACCCAGAGTTTTATAAGCCTGCTTCTTTTAAAGGCAAATTAGTATTCTACTTTTGGGGTGACTCATCACTGTGTCACTTTCCCACCTAACCCATATGGCCTGTATAGAAATACAGCTACCAACTACCACCTACAGAACTTCAAAGGGATAATAGAAACCACCAAACAGATAGGAAGGAGAAGTCTCCTTGGAAGGCGAATGTTTTTTTTTCCTCAGCACTAGTATAAAGTTTCCAATATTGCAGTACTTGCAATCTCTGCTTTGGAAGGAAGATCTTCAGAAACAGATAGGAAGTTTTGTTCAATACCTTCTTTCCTTATCATTGTACTGCAGTGGTAGCTTTTTCAGCAGGGGAAGCTGTGACCAGCAAAACATTTCCAGGCCAACAGACGCATTGCTCTCCTCTCTCTTTGGCTGCTGCTTAGATATGCAGTTACGATTCCTCTGAGAGAGAAAGTACAGTCTAATCCAAGATGGCACTTAGTGCTGCTCCATGAGTAAGAAGGGAGAGGGCTGAAGCGGAGTGGTGCTGGTGTATCTCCTCATCACGCACATTCACTTGAACATCACACCCACCTGCTCTCTAGCAGCCCAGAGAACAGGAACTTCAGTGTAGGAAACTGTGACGCAGACCAGATAACTACCAAACCGAAAGGCCAATCTCTTTATCATCTGCAAAGTGAATGCCCTGCTTTTCTGACTGGATGCCTGTGATACTGAGTAAACCTTCTCTTGTATTATGTCCTGGTTTTAATAATTTCTTTAATGTCAATGCATTTAAGCTGTATATTAGGATGATTTGATCTCAGGTAATCACACTCTTTATATATATACTTTAATGAATTTTTATGCTTTCCACTTATAATCTAGGCTCTCTAGATGTTAGTGTGAATGTCTATTCTGCAAAAATAAAATGTCAATAAAATAAATTATTCACTACTGCACATTCTGGTGCTCTATGAGAATATAAATGGAACCTATTTCACCTCATAACCCACCAAGCCCTTAGGAAAGGAGTGCTGAGACAGCAGGAGGTGTTGGTTTACTGCTTCTGTCAAAACAGAGGGATCCCACAGACTTCTCTTGGAAATAAACAGATACAGTAAGAGGTCACAGGCTGGCAGATGGGGAGCAAAATGGGAAAACTGCAAAAGCATGTCTTAGCCCTTGTACCAAAAAGCAGGACCCAGCATCCTTTAGCAAAACAATTGCTATTCATAGTAGTTCCTCTCAATTTGGTTTTGAAAAACAAAGTGTTTCTGTGTATCAATGCCTCAGTGCATCCCCGTGCCCTCCTAATCCATGAAACAAGACCTCAGCCTCACTTTTTCAACTCTTCTCACCTCCCCAGTTCCTGTGTTCCCCCTATCCTGAGCCTGCTGCTCTGCTGCCCCCCAGCATACAAAACTCACGCCTGCCTCTGCGACCCAGATCCTCCACCCCACTCCAGCTCCCCTCCTTGGGTGTCTTCCTGCTCCCCGGCAAGCAGCTGCTGCTGAGCACGGGCCCCGACACGGTGCTCGAAGCAGAGGTGCCCTGGCCTCCCTCCCGGCACAAGCTGCAGTACCCCAGCAAGCTTCACCCGGTACGGAAGCCACTGAAGAAGGAGAGAGAGGCTGCAATGCCTGTCCACCCACATGGGCAACTTTCTCCGGGAACAAGCACTTCAGTGGGTGAGGGTGTCTGCGGTACCAAGGGTCCTCTCCCCACGCACAACAAGCAGGACATCTCTTTGTTCACAGTCCCCAAAGTTCCTTTCAACCGTTCTCCCCCTGTCAAGAAACGATCTTTCTGGCTTGTTCTCTTGCCAAGGCTTTAGCTGCTCTGCACCTTTTACTATGCACTCATCTCCCAATCCTTTTCACTTCACGCTTCATCTACCACCATCTTCAAATTGCTTAGCTGCTTGGCAACAAATCACTCTCCACCTTCCTAAAGGTGATTTTTCAGCTCAGCTCGGTTCCCATCAGGCCTTGCTATCCCACACCTTTCCCAGGGGATATGAACACAGGATATTCTCATTTTCAAGAGAGACAAGCAGCTGGCATGCCATTCGGCTTTAAGGAGACCTAAGGTCACTCACAAATCAAACAGGGTGACCACCGACGCTCTTTGGTAATAGCACCAATCGCACTAGGTGAACGGAAATTGCTTGGTGCTGTGTTGCACATGTCAAGCAATCTATCTTCAGAAACATTTCCGTGAGCCTCTGGCATAGTTTGTGTCTCACAAGATTGGTGCAGAGAAATTTGGAGTGGACTTGGGCAAGGAGTTTCCCCAGCAGCCTTCCCTCCTGTTTTGGTGGTCTCTGCACACTTCCACGTCCACAGCTGCAGGCACTTGTCGCTGCCATGTCCCACTGGGCATTTGCAGGAAGGCAATGTGCTGTACTGGCCCTTTTTCTATACCAGCTCAGTCAGTGCCTGCACCACAGCCAGATTCTGCCCTTAGATGTACATGTATGATTCCCTTCATTTCACTGAAGACGTAAAAAAGTACATGAGTATTTGGTACACAAAAGTATTTAGTGGCAGAATCTGAATATCGCAAAGGAAAATAGTAGCAAGTGAACAACAAGCTCAGGGTTGGGCAAGCTGCAAGGCTCTTAGTGTGATAGCAATGGGTGCTGATTGCAACTTTTTTATTTTTTAATTAAAATAAATGGCAAGTGGACAAAGAAGTGGGAAATTTTCACTGGTAATTTATAGCATACTGTCACTCAACTTCTCTACCAATAACCAAAGCTGAAGTATTTTCTTCAGAGGGGAGATCAGACTGATTTAAAATTTAATTGTTTCCAGATGCTTACAACATTCAGCACATACATCAAGTCCTAAAACCAGAAGTTCTGCTTTCAGCCCAGAATTTAAGATTCCTATCCAGTAGCAGTATACTATTTTATCTTACAGTTTTATATTACCTTTTACTAGAATCCTATTAAGGCTACATATGTATTTTTTTCATAGTGATATAAAGCCTGAACAATTTAACTGAAGTAAACTGAGGTGATTTATACTGAGCAATTCCTCGTTCTGTAGCTGATAAAGTAATGTTTTATTTCTCAGGAAAAAAAGCAGAGCATCATAGCTGTACTTAATACTCGTACACGGGTTGTTCAATTCTCTCTGGTTTGCAGAAAATGTGAATAATAGAATTTAAAACAGACCCTTTTTTTTTTAATACATTGATTAGTATCTTACTACTTGGGTTGCATCTTTGAACCCAAAGGCGCAATTGTCAGAGAAGGGCTCTAATCAGTGTGATGAAAGGTTGCAGAGTCTCTGTTTTCACACAGAAAACCAGCAGTAGATTCCACTCCAGCATTTGGGCTCACAGGGTAGGAAAGTTACTAGTGTAGTTATGGTTTGAGTCAGTGATTTACAGGAATGGGGTACTTACTTACTTAGATATTTTCCATATGTATTAAAGACTAAAGTCAGAATTAACTTTGGCGAGATCATCTATTCTGAAGGCAATTTATGAAATTTGTTTCATTTTTCAAGAAAGTAAATTTGACCATCTGTGGTTAATGTATGCTTCAGTTAAAAAAGCAAATAACCTCCACAGCTATTTTATCTCAGTACAAATTCAGTAAAAATTACCTTGGCTTGGGACTTTGTAAAGTAAATGTTAGCATATACCATGGAGAAGTGTAAAAAATAGAACTAAGTATCTCTAATCCCTCTTAGGCAAAAATAAAAAGAGCTGTACAGGAAATTTCTGTATGGAGTTTACCACTAACATATGTACTCCAATATCCACTGTCACTTCCTAATATTCAAAATAATTCTGAATCACATACAGCGGATATTGATTTTTACATATGAATACCAATTCACAGTCATGTTTCTGCAAACAGATATAATCTAGGCTTATGAAATCAACTCATTAATTCTGACAATTCCTATTCCTTCCTTTGCAACATTTCAGTTTCACCAGTAACCTAAAGGCCATCTATAATCTGGGCCAACAGTAGTCTGGGCCCTTCAAAGCACATTTCTAGAAGCTTATCATGTATAGCAAGTCTCTCCAAGAAAGCAAGCACAGAGGAGTCGCAACAGCTGTTGGTGCACACAGCTGCCAGCACCACAGGATAAAGGAGAACCACGGAGAAACACAGTGGAAAAACTCTGCCTTCACAAAGGCAATAAATTTTTGGAGTGATACCACAACTCCCTGCAGCATCACCACTGAGAAATGTCCTGTGCTGCTAGATCAGCATTATGTTACTTTACTTACCAGAAATCACTGTGAAGAGTGATACTCTACATTAACAGGAGTCACGTAGCTTTACCTGAATTCATAATAGAAGTTTGTGTTGTAGGTGATTCTACATCATGTAAAAACATAGAGAAAAATAGTGGGCTTCATTAAACTTATCCCTCTCCTTGAGTAATTCCTCTGAAGTATAACCCATTTTTACAGAAGGCGGCTGGAGGTACTAGTGATTTAACTGAGTCGAATGGGGTTAGGAAAGCCAATGCCAGGGCCCTGAGTGCCTTAATGGCCCTGGCCAGCCTTACCTGGGACTGCCACGCATACCCCACTTGAGCACAGATCTAGAGCTCCAGGCTCCCGTCTGCCTTTGGCCTTGTCTCTTGGATGGATGCTGCGCCTGTGTTGTAGCCTCATCTCCCGCCAGCTCTCTGGCTCCATCTCCCTTTGCTCAATAGACTTCTTGGGATGGACCTTGGGCCTGGTTCACCCCCTTGCTGTGCCTGGGGCTTTTGATATGGCCTTCCCCAACAACCTCACAGACAAACTGAGGAAACATGGACTAGATAACTGAATGGTAAGGTGGATGGAAAACTGGCTGAAGTGCTGGGCTTAAAGGGCTGTGGTCAGCACCACAAAGTCCAGCTGGAGGCCAGTCTCTAGCGGTGTACCCCAGGGGAAAATACCAGGGCCAATATTGAATTAATGAACAGTGACATATTTATTAATGGTCTGGACAATAGAACAGAGTGCACTCTTGGTAAGTTTGTAGACAGTAAAAAATTGGTAGGAGTGGTTGACGCACACGATGGTTGTGCTATCATTCAGGAGGACCTTCACAGGCCAGAGAAATGGACCAACATGAATCTCATGAAGTTCAACAAAAGGAAATGCAAAGTCTCGTATTTGGGGAGGAATAATCCCACACACCAGTACAAGCTGGAGCCGACTAGCTGGAAAGCAGCTTTGCAGGAAAGGACGTGGGGGTCCTGGGAGACAAGTTGAACATGAGTCAGCAATGCGCCCTTGAGGCAAAGGCGGCCAACAGCACCCTGAGCTGCATTAGGCAGAGCATCCTCCACAGGCTGAGGGAGTAGGTGATCCGTCCCTTCTTCTTAGCCCTGGTGAAACACATATGGACTGCTATGTCCCGTTCTGGGCTCCCCAGTACAAGAGGCATGGGCATACTGGAGCGAGTCCTGCCCAAGGGCCACGAAGATTGAGGCATGGAGCACACATCATGAGACAAGGGGCTGTGGTTCTGTGACATGAAACGGCACCACTAAGCAGTCATGTTAGTGACGTTCTGTGAGGTAAATTCACCATCTTTATTTGAACTCTGGTGCCCAGTAAGATAACAATAAGCCTTGCTATCTGGCATTTTGTATATTTTCAGTATTAACCCTTTACTGTATTCAGTGGAAGACGGTCTACAAGAGCCTTAGGACAGCATTTTCCATCACAAGGTAACCGTCTCAATCCACAGTGAATATTTTAGAAGTCTGTTAGTAGCTCACATATTCCTTTCCTCCCCTTCTGGCTCAAACCTTCAGCTCCTAGGACGTGTCTCAAAAGAATCAATACATGAAAATGAATACAACTGCTTATAGCAAAGGAAGACTGCACATTTTATGTGGCAACTCTAGCTATCTACACAGGCATTTTGAACGTGCAGAAACTCACAGTACCCATGTTCAGTGGGAAATTTGCTCCTAGGTGTCCTGAAGGTACACTCGCCCTTTGCGACCTGCTCTGACACCACTGCACCAAACGCCCTCTGAGCCTTCAGATGCGAGATCTGCATCAAGCAGTCATTATCTGCGTGTACTCCCTGCTCTCTGAAATACAAAGTTAACCTTTAGTATCATCTAAGATAGTCTCAGGCTGAATCAGTTAGGCAAAATAAGTTACATAGTAGTTGCAAAGTCGACAAGAAGTGTGTTATAATGTTATCCAGCTCTCCAGCTTACTATGAGGGACAAAAAACACAGCTTGAGCTAAAATAGAAAGTGTTGCAAACAGTGTGAAACACATAAGAAGTCCTGTCTTTTAACATCAAAGAGCATATATTGTTTCTACAGCACTACAGCTGTAGCTGGTTCACTTCCTAACCTGATAGGGGAAAAAAAATCCTAACATCTGCTTGGAACCTCTGCTGAAAGTTTCAGCTCCAAATTACCCTTTTAGAGTAACACAGGCCTGTTTGGCAAGAAATACAGAGATTTTGTATATTATTTCCCTTGTCATCTCCGTGTAAAGAAAGGGAAGAACATAAAGCATGTTTGAGGAAAGAAATAATACAATTTTAAACACAAACATAATTTTATGTGACAAGCAAAGAAATATGAATGGGTTAGAGCCAGTATTTTTCAATACTCTGCTCAAGAATAGGAAAGAACCAGCAGGGGGAAAGGAAGCTGGGGAAAACGAAGTTCATCACATTCACTAAAACATTACAACAGCTGTGCAGTGCTGTCTCACTCTATGAAAATATTTTTGTGTGTGGAAGACAGTTCCTTCAGTCTGGTCTGAAGTCTATGAAGGCTAATGGAAACCCCTTTCAAAGACCAGAGTGTACACTACCATTTCAGTAATAGGTAAAAAAAAGCTGTACTGTATTTGTGAACTCCCTTCCCCAAGCACATTCTTGGTATCTTCAACACTTACTACTACCACAAGGTTTCTGATAACTAATGTTAGGTGGTAAAAATAATTTCTCCCTGTTTGAGATCTTTGAGTGCTTACTATAGTGAGAGTTGGTAGCATAGCTACTAAGGTTGTCTGACTTGAGGTGGGTTTTAAACTTGCCAAATATTCATTAGCAAAGGCTGAAAGCTTTTATGTCAGCTAAACATTTCAGGGCGGATGGTAAAAGGATGGGAAATTACAGGTGAAATATTTCTCATATATATATTAATATACTTTAAGAAGGAGAGTCTTTAGATGAGAAGTACTCTCCTCAACTGTAGAACTGCATTGTGGAAGAACTCTGCCATCACCAAGCTTCAGAAAAGGAAGGCAAAGTTTGGCATAAGGTGTTCTGTAAGTGCCTTTGCTGATTCAGTGAAAACTCCTGAGCTTGGAATCCGCCCAGATATATCCAAATTAAAGGCTTTGGGGTAGAGGGTGAAAACTACAATGGGTACCTGGGAAGTCCTGTACTTAAAAGTTTTCGTGCTATGTTTATCTCAAACAGCGCAGTCCACAGGGTCTGCAGAGCAAGATAGTTAGTGCCTAAAGGTTGGGTATTTTCCCTCTCAATATCTCTAGGCCTGTCTAATGGACTAAACACCCACTAGAGATCGAAGCACATCTTCTGGTTTAGTCTCTTCTAAAAGGAATCGCAGTCCATATGCTCTACAGTTTTCCTGTGATGACAACAGAAAACATGGCAAAAGGATAATTCACTTTGAAGGCACAACCCTTATCCTAACTAACTAAAACACTAATGGAGAACCACTCCAGGTATGAGTACTGGGTTCGCATGGCAAGGTTTGGTAGTAGTGGGGCTACAGGGGTGGCTTCTGTGAGAACCTGCTAGAAGCTTCTCCTATGTCCGACAGAGCCGATGCCAGCCGGCTCCAAGATGGACCCACGCTGGCCAAGGCCGAGCCCATCAGCGACAGTGGTAGCACCTCTGGGATAACAGATAAAAGAAGGAGAATAAGTTGCAGCGTGACAGCAACTGCAGCCAAAAAGGAGAGCGAGAATATGTGAGAGGACCAGGTCAGTGCAGAAGGAGGGGGAGGAGGTGCTCCAGGCGCCGGAGCAGAGATTCCCCTGCGGCCCGTGTGGAAGACCCTGGTGAGGCAGGCTGTGCCCCTGCAGCCCGGGGAGGCCCACGCTGGAGCAGATCTCCACCCGCAGCCC
>JAVKLA010000024.1:19145808-19158542 GCA_034782735.1 Sagittarius serpentarius | reverse complement strand
TCACACCCCCCGGAGGCCGCCGCTCGGGGCGGCCGCCGCCTCCCTGCTGCTTTTTGGGATAAGGAACCTCGCAAAGAGGGCGGCGGGCCACGTCCTACGGCCTCCCTGCCGCTGCACAGGGCGGCGTCTGGTGCCGGCCGTCGAGCCCGCCGCTCATGAGGGGCTGCCCAGGTCGTGCCGAGCAGTAAAATGAGAGCTCGAGTTTTTACATTACGGGTAATTTCAACTGGGATCTTCAAGGAAAGATCGGGGGAACGGCATCTAGATGCGGGCGAAATCCTGTACGGTTTGGGTGTCCCCTGCCTCAGTGCTTGGGAAACCTCAGCCTCCCATGCCGCAGAAGGCGGAAAGAAAGGTTTTGGTTTTGGTTTTTTTTTTCCCTTTCCCTACTCGGCACTCACTAGACCACATCCAGGGTACCCATGGCCAGGTTTGGGGCCTCAGTGTAGGAAAGGCTTGGACAAGTTGGAGCAAGCTCAGCAGAGGGCCCCAGAGCTGATGAGGGCTGGAGACCTCCCTGCGAGGGGAGGCTGAAGGAGCGGGACTTGTGCAGCCGTGCGGGGGGACCTAACAGCAGCCCCCCAGGGCCTACGAGGGGCTGTTCGTCAGGGGGAGCCCAGCTCTTCGTAGTTATGCACGGTGGGAGGATGAGAGACAGCAGGGACGAGATGAAAGGAGTGGACTGGGCAGGATTTAAGGACAAACTGTTTTGTCACTTATGGGAGGCAGGCAGGCAGCTGGCCCCCATTGCCCAGAGAGGTGGCGCCGTCTCTGCCTTTGGAGGTTTTCAAGACCCAGCTGGGTTAAACCCTGAGCAACCCGGTCTAAGCTCAGAGCTGACCCTGCCCGTGTAGGAGGTTGGACTAGGGACATCCTGAGACGCCCTCCCACCTCAATCATCCTATGATCCCACAAAAGCTTTCAAAAAAAATATGTTCCCTTTTTTCTTTCTTTTTTTTTTCACTAGCATGACTAGAAAATGAAGAGTGTCCTTTGTGAAACACGGGTTTTAGTTTCTTTTAATGGCCACACTTAATTAATTGAGATTTGAGCAGTAAATACCAGTAGGGAGATTTCTCCTGCTGAAAGTCAGTAAGAGATTGGAGACTTTATTGCAATGTATTACAAATCTTTTTTTCACATACCATTTCAGATTAAAAAAACAAAAAAACCAACAAACAAAAATACCCCCATGTGGCTATTGTGGAACTATTAGGCAACTCTACCTTGAAACCAAGTTAACTCAAACTAAGCCTCAGTTCCCAGAAAGCTCAAATGCTCCATCTAATAGAAAATGTGTAGCTTCCTGCCTTTCTGGGGCAGGTACCTTGGCAAAGTAAAGAAGTATCTTCTGCCCGTTTTAGGAAAGGAAGCACAGAAAGATGTTAAGTAACTTCTTTTCTGGTCCTGGTGATTCTGTAGTGAGGCGGTGGACTTGAGACAACTTTCTCCTGAATTTCAGGCTATCCCAAAGCTGCTGTATTGTGCTTCTCCCCCTGGGCCAGGGCTGACTTCTGGAAATGGCACACAGAGGTTTGGATGGATGTGGCACAAGAGCCGGGGTTGGGATTCCTTGCCTTCTGGAATGGTGCTCCCAGAACTCTTGGAAATTAGCTTGATTCTAGAAACAGGAACAAATCACCTGTTAATAACTGTTTTCTTAATGCTGAGGCCTTCTACTCGTGTGCAGGATCAGAGTGATGAGCTAGTATTACAGACTCCAGCCTGAGCGCGTCAGAAATCAGAAGGAGGAAACAAGGCTTTTACTAATGATAATGCCTCCACAGTATCACCACAGGGAGATAAGGCTTTTCCTGTTTTCTGCTCATCAAAAATTTTGTTATGCTTAGACTGTAATGGGTACAACATCTGTTAGACAGTCTTAGCTCAACAATATACACAGTTGTTTTCCTATGTGCCATGAATTTCCTCTGTGACATTTAATGGGGCAGCCAAAAATAATTTTTTCCTTTAAAGTAAATCCTTTCCATTTACTTCAGCCAATGCTGAATCATTTTGAGTTAGAGACTGTAGAGGGTGGGTATGGTGGATGGCATATGTTATTGGAAGGAAGAGCTCAGTCCGACAGCTATAAACACAACTATCGTGCTTTTATAGCTGGGGAGAAAAAAAAAAAAAGAAACAAGCCTTCTTTTTTTGAGCTCCCCCAAATATGCCTTCACCTCACACCAGAGAGTCTCATAAGCAGGCAGTACTTACTCCAACCTGGGCATTGACTAACTTGTTTGGACTGCATTTATTTGATCTTGAAGAAGAGAAGGAATTGGGAAGAGGCACACACGTCTCCAACACCACTGATGCTGTTCTGGGCGATGTTCAGGGGGTGGAAGGAGTCCATTGTGCTAAATGGCACTGGTTTTGTTTTGCCTGCTTGGGGATGGGCCAGTTGCACGGCCTGCTTTTCACTTGCTTTGCTTTTTTCATTCCCTGCTTGTTCTGCCAGAGGATGGTACAAGTCATAATCCTTCTCAGACCAGGGCCTCAGGGCTGCCTGGGTCTTCTTTAAGGTAGCTCTTGCAGCTTCTTCTCTTGTAGCTACCAGCTGTTGCCACAGAGATTGGTAAAAGCGTGTGGAGAGTAAGGATGGGATGAGGAGCAGCAGCCCAAATAGAGAGTGCATTGAGCTTGTGTGATACTGAGCTGGCTGCACTGAGTGGAATACCCCAGGTAAACCTGGGCTCGGTGAGGCTGACAACTGATTTACAGCATCTTTGCTGTAGCTCCTTCCACCTTGCCATCACACACACATTTAGGAAATGGAGTCTTTTGTGTGGGAAAAGAACAGGCCCAAATCCAGAAGGGTGAATATCCGCAGTGTAAAGAATGTAAAAGTTATGGAGCACCTGTGAGATCCCAGGAGCTACTGCATGCAGTCAGTCAAAACCAAAGCTGAAGTGCTGAATATCAAGCACAGTGAGTTCTTCAGTCACCTGCAGATGAGACACACAGATAGTCTGATAATTTTGAACAATAAGTATGTGCAGGCAAGTTGTAAAGGCCACAGTAATGCCCACACACATAATGAACAATGTCTTAGAAAACAGATTGTCCCTTGTAACTAAGAATCTTGAAGAGTAAGCTACTTAAAATGAGTAAGTTTGGAAAAATCATCTTTCTAACTGAGATAGGGACAAAAGAGGTATAATTTTTAATGCATTTGCTGCTGGTGAATACTTTCTCAGTGTTATCTACTTTACTCAGGTGCTCTACAAGTATAGTTAAGCCTGTGAGGTATACAGAAAGCTTGTTTGTCAGGAAGTACTGGCTATTCTACATTATTCTCAGTTGCTAAATCATATTTGAAAATGCATTCATGTTGATTTAATATTGTTTTTAACATGCATGTGCAGCTATAGATATATATACTCCACTTTATGGAAAGTGAGAATCCCTTTCTTAAAGAATGATATTTAAGTTAGCCTGTTTTTTACAATAAGTTTGCTGGTGTATGAACGTACCAGGACAAGACAGTTTTGTATGTTAGGCCCAGTAGAAAAAGAAGGGTGTTATGCCATTGTATTATGAGAAATGATAACAAAGAAGAGCTTATACTCTTACACCCACATAAATCTATGGGCCCGGATGGAATCCACCCCAGGGTGTTAAGGGAAGTGGCTGACATTGTTGCAGGGCCACTGTCTATAATATTTGAAACATCATGGAGATCAGGGCAATGTCATACCCATTCACAGGAAGGGCTCAAAAGAGGGCCCAGGAAACTACAGACCCATTAGTCTTACTTTAAGCCCTGGGAAAGTAATGGAATTAGTTCTCCTAGAAACTATTACAAACCAATGAAGCAGGTGATTGGGAAAAGCCAGCATGGATTTACCAAAGGCAAATCATGCCTGACAAACCTGATCACCTTCTACAACAAAATAACATTTTCTGTCAACATGGGGAGAACAGTGGACTTCAGCAAAGCATTTGACACTCTTTTCCACAGCCTTCTCCTGGAAAAACTGGGAAGATACAGACTGGATGGGTAGTCTGTGAGATAGGTAGGAAATTGGCTCACAGGCCTTACTCAGAGGGTGGTGATCAATGGTTTTTGCAGGAAAGACTGAAGGACTTACATCATTTCTCCCTGGAGAAGAGAAGGCTCAGGGGTTGTCTCTTCACGATATTCCAGCACTCAATAGGCAGCTACAAAGAGGATGGATGTTCTCTTTTCACATGGAGCCACATGGAAAAGACAAGGGACAATGGGTACAAGTTGCACTGGGAGAGGTTTCATCTTGATACAAAAAAGAAATTTTTTGCAGTGGGAACAGTCAATCACTGGAACAACCTTCCCAGGGAAGTGGTAGAGTCCCCATCACCAGAGGTTTTCAAGATGCGATTGGACAGGGTACTAGGTAATCTCATCTAGGCTCCCTTTCCCACAAAATACGGGACCAGATGATCTTTTGATGTCCCTTCCAACCTAGGCTGTTCTATGATTCTATAATACTAAAAGTGATTTATATCCCAGACTGTATAGGTACTTTCTCCACAAATATTTGACCCAGTGAGCAGTCAAGCAGTGATCTTCTCACTTTTCCAACTTGATTTTTCTGTACAGTCAGTAAATATGTTATTATCTGACCTGAAATCAGCAACAATAAAAGATTTGGTGTGAATAATTGTGATAATTGTGATGCAAGTGTTTGAGAGTTATTTCTAATGAAGCAGTAGTATTGATGATTTAGCCATGATGAAGATGTAAGGACGGCAAGATTAGTAGGGAGGAATAGTATTTTAGCAGTCTAACTGATATCATGAGGCAAAATGCTAAGTTGTTGGCCATAGAAGCCCTTTCTCAGATCTGAGTATGATTTAAGTTATAAGATATAAACATTAATTAAAAAAAAAGTATTCTTCTTGTACCTTCATGGTAGCTAGTATACAACTTTGAATGTAAGCCCTCAGGTGCATAAATTTAAGTGTCCTTTTAATACCACTCCTCATTTCCAGTGTATAGCTGAAAAGGGGAGCGGAAATCAGATTTTCTTGAGCTAGAAATTTTGTAAAATAAACACCAGATGGAGCAAGAAAACCACATATTAAAATTTCTGTTTACATTTTATTATGTGTAATCTTTAGATTTTATTTTCAGTTCTGCCCATTTTCTTTTCTTTGCTTTAGTAAAATACCTTTTATATAATCCTTGATGTGGTTGAAAAGTTTCTGAGGAGCTGTAAATATCCAGGACTTTTTTTGTCTTGCTGTGGAGCCATGCACCATTTTAGTGCATAATAAGTACAGAATGTATTACACACATTATATATGTATAAAACACCATGAAATAAGAAACGAGAATTGCAGGGCAATCAGCTTGTCAAAAACTTGTTAGAACTTACCACCTTTCAGTTTGCATCTCCTCAAATCTTTTCCAGTGGAGGTGCAGTTTATTGTTAATTTAAACCTGTTGAAAACATCTATTTCAAAATAACTTCCACTCCCTCCTCTCTCCTCTTAGATGCTGTATCCCAAAGATCCTCTTGGAGTTCTCAGATCAATAGTCTAGTATATTTTTCACAGAAAAACACAAGGCATCACTGACTCACCATGTGAGTCTGAAGTTGTTTAAGGCCAAGTTTACAAATGTAGTTACTGACTAGAAGAGATTTATGGTGGTTCATATTGACCCTTTTAAAGTCTAATTATTACACAGAGCTCTATGAGATTCAAAGATAGTTCCTGACACTGCAAAACACAGACAGTGGGCCTAGTTCAATATAGAAAAAAAAATGTGAAAAAAAATTGTCAAACCATTTACTTTATAAAAATGGGGGGGGGGGGTTAGAAAAAGAAATTACATTTTCCTCATAATGTATGTGAAAGTATTAAAGTCTTCCTTATGTTAGCTGTACACTTGAGCCTGCCCAGCTCTGTGCAAACGATTTGTCAGGGGCAGAGAGAGGAGCTTAGCTCTTCCTGCCAGCCCTCGGACAACCTGCAAGCGTTGGCTCCTCTCTGCTGCCCTGGTGGCAATGGGCCACCGCCAGAGCCACAGCTGGAACAGGGAGACTCTGCCAGACATCACCTGGCCCCAAGGGTCTCCAGAGTGAACTCCAGAGCTCTCCCTTGTCCTAGAAGCTCTCTTTTCCCAAGAAAGGGAGAGTTTAGAGCATGAGGAGCATGAGCCCCAGGAGAAACAGAAGAGAGAAACTACAGAAGGTCTCAGCAGCAGGGCTGAAGGGCAGCATGACTCACAAGTTGGAGTTGAGGGGTCTGTCACAGTCCTGGGGTGACACAAAAACACAGGAGCCTGGCTTAGCTTCACTGAAGGTTGTTTCTGCATTTTCCAATAAAATGAGAAATTGGTCTTTATTGTCATGGCACGGTTTGGTGTTGCATGTCCTAATTCAATCTATGAACCTACAAATCCAAGACTTACTCCTCTTTAGAGTAACACCGCAAGTTGCTTGGCACAAAGGGAGGGACTCGGAGGGTTCTAACTTGCTTACTATCTGACTACACACCTCAGTGGCTCTGGTTTCCCCCATGTAAATGGCTATACTTTATCCATTCCTTCAATACAATATATGTATAGGCAACTTACATTTTAACTTAGACTCACTTAACTTTCAACTGTTTCACCATGAGGTCAGGCAGGCAGTGGAGCAGGTTGGCCAGAGAGGCTATGCCATCTCCATCCTTAGATGTTTTCAAGACTCAGCTGTATAAAGCCCTGAGCAACCTAGTCTAAGCTCAGTGCTGCTGCTTGGAAGTGGAGGTTGGACTAGAGACCTTCTGAGGTCGCTTCACACTTGAATTATCCTAACCTATGATTTTACTATGTTTTCTGTTTATATCCAGTCATTCATTTCTTCTTTCTTTTAATGAAGGAAACAGATTTTCCAGTCTTACCAAGCCTTGAATCCAAAAATCACAAAATAACCATCTACCCTGCCAGGTAATGTAGAAAACTGTCCAGTAGAAGTTCTACTGTATAAAGAAAGAAAAACCTCAAACCCAAAATACTGATAATTTTATATTTAGGTAGGGTAATGGAGTATCCTGAATGCAAATGAGTGATGATTTTAAGTTTTTACCCTGAAGATACAAGTTCTAGATATGTTCTCTGAGCAAGTCCTCCCACAGCCAGCTGAGATGTTCCCATGATTCCATGCCCCTAGGACAAGGAATTCAAGAACACTGGAGGCTGAGTCAAGCAAGAAATTATTAAGCAATGATACCTTTCAGCTCTAGCTGCTGGACTATGGCCTGACAAGGGCAGTAGTATGAGAATGACCTTAATTCTCCTGTGGTTCACAGAGACGTATAATTGCATGAGCTGATAATAGACGTGTAATGAATTCCTCTCTGTGCCGGACCTGCAGAGGGCACGAGTGCCAGTCATGGAGATTTAGCTGGCAATTTCAAGCTGTAGCTGTGCATGCAGCTGTGGAAGCTCCTGGTTCAGCTCCTCACGTTCTGGTTTAGAGACAATCATCACAATCACATCAGATGTGAGACACTGGAAAAATAGCCCCATCACTCATAGGATGACAGCAATCAATCACCAGCATACCAATTTTCTGAAATGGCTTTTCAGAAGAGCACTAGAGCTTTTTAAGAATTCAGGTCCTAGCAAATGTGCAGGAAAATGAGCAAAGAAAAACCTGTTATTTATAGCGAAGTTTGCTTGCTGCTGTTAGGGCCCTGCATACACCAGCAGGCTCTACAGTCTCTACCACTAACTCTGAGTTGTGAGACAGAGCTGGGAGAAACCTCACTGGGGGCCTCCGTGCCTTGGGTCTGAGGCTGCGTGGGTGCTCCAGTCCTTAGTTCTGTCCAGAGCAAGGCTGCAGCTGTCCTGGTCACTGCACAGCCCGGCTGCTTGGTCAGCCAGATCTCTGCCCCACTAGGGCCTGCTGGACCACCACCCTCCGTGCCTGGACTCCTCCCCGCACCCACTGGGCAGCCCACCCCACTGCTCCTGGAGCACTACTTTGTTCTTACTAGCCACAGTGCAATCATTTATTCCCAAGAAAGAAAATAAAGGAACTTGGCTGAGAAACCTTTGTGGAAGAAAAGTCAGTGCCTTTAGAACAGCTATAAAAAGAAGACATATGTGATATAATTAAAAGAATATAATTAGAATGTGACTAGCAGAACACCTGAGTAATGACCTGAGATTTAAGAATAGTTACATCTTCCGGGTGTGAGTGGGGAGAGTGCTTATGGCATTGGATGAGTGTTGCTCTCTCCAGTGAATACTCCTTGGTGTAACATTCTTTGTCACTGCTGGTTCTCTGGCAGAAAAACAAGCTCAAAAAAAGCTTTGGAGGTGAACACAAGAACTCAATATTGTCTTTAGTGCAGAAAAGCTGCATGTTTTTTAAGGCGATGTTAAACAATACTGTAATTTGGCATAAATCTGTGCTGGGACTGGAAAGGGCAGTCATTGTCCTCTCCTCCTTGGGGCAGTTGAAAAACATGTCCTACACAAAAAAAAACCTTTCCCCTGCTTAGGTTAGTTCTTCACATGACTAAAAAGTGCCACCAAGTAGCAAGCATCTATAAGAAGCAACTGTACTAGGAAAGCAGGTACCATCTTTTTAGTGCTGATATGGGTTTATTTAGTATCACCATAGGTTCTGAATTTCTTAAGCATGGTTTCTACTGCTAAGGTGTTGCTGGCTACTAAAAGAATAAAACATCACCGTGATACTAGCTGGTAGCTGAAGATGCGTAAGCCTTCTTTCACATGTGTTCAAGAGTCATCCAGAGCTTCTGGAATTAAGATTATGGTACTGTATATGAGTAAACCCCATGTAGCTGAACCATCATACTGGAATTTCAGAATTATGATCAGTAGATGGTGCTCTTTTCCTAAGTAAGAATCTAAGAAATATTTTCAAATTATCAAAAATATTATCAACCTCTTTCAACATTTTTATCCCACAGTTAGATAATATTTATTAAAAATTAAGTTTAAAACACTTTTTTCCTTCCAAAAGTCACTCCAGATTTTCACTATATTTCATAACAGAGAGACACTGGTTTAACTGATCCACTTCATTAAACTTGATAGAATAATCTAATTATGGTGTTGCACTTTACCAAGCAGCTCTTCAAAAAAAGTGAGATTACCTGTCCAGTTTTTAATTAGCTCTCCTCTTTCTATGATAAGGTTGTTTGTTCTGCTTTTTGTGGAAAAAAACAAACCAAAACAAAACAAAACACACCCCCCCCAAACCAAAAAAACCCCAAACAATAAAACCAACCCCCAAACAAAAAAACCTTTTACTCTCTGGTGTTATTTTCTTAGACATCATTTCTTCAGTTTCTTAAAATAACCTGAATGAAAGTAGAGATCAACTCTACGGTCAGAATATTTTACCATCTGTTCTCCTTACACTAGGAATGTCAACAAGAAAAGTTTTTTTAAAAGTGCTGTCAAAGTCAATCAAAAGTCTTGGAAAGACTTCCCAGTTTACACTGGGAGAAGTTCAGGTGACTGCATGGGACAAGTCACAGAAGTCATGCCTTTGCAGGACTGTGGTTCTATATATTTAATTAATCTCTGATGCAAGAGAATCAACAGTGATGCTTTCTGCTGAGCCCCATTTATATTTCTTTTTAATCCTAAATGGAAATGAAAAAGCTGCACACACCACACAGAACTGAGAAACCCCACTTACTTGTTACACTTATTTGATATTCATTTTCTTTCTTTCTTTCTTTGATGACTGTCATACTCGCTGGCAAGCAATCAGAGTTCAAATGCTTCCTAGTTACCAAGAAATTTTGTGCTGGCACTTCCCAAGCTTCTGTCAACCCATTCAACTATATCTGGGAAGCACAACTTCTGTGAATGCTCTTTGGTAGCCCTGCCCCTGCCTGCTGTGCCTGAGAGCCTCAGAGACCTGCTAGCGGGGAATTACAACCCCAGAGCATCCCAAGCCTTCTCCTGGCTTTGGGGTTTGGGCTAAGTATTTTAAAGGAGCCCAAGGAGGACGTAGAGTTTCAATTACTAGTAAAATCCAAAAACTTCAGATGCCTTTCTGAGGTGCTAGTCCTAACTATAGAAAGGCTTGGGTATTTAGTATGATGGCTGTTCTCATTCTCATCACTGTAGTGCCTGAGAAAGCCAGCATCTGAGGCTAGCAAAAGCAAGTAAAGTAAAAACCACTTCAAGTGAAAAACTCAGACACTTCTTAAATCCCTGTAAGTAATATTTTTTCCCCATAGATTTTAATGTTTGATTGACAATAATTATTTTTATCCCATGGGATCTTCAAAAGCATCCTAACTATGAAGACATCTTGACCTCTTTTCCATAGCTGTTCAGTGTGTGTCAGGTCTCATGTGACAACTGCCCTTACAGAATGGAAAATTTACAGAATTTAATAAAAATGAAACAAAAAGTCTGGAACTCATACTGTGTACAAAGTTTTTCCTACAATGATTTTTTTTTAATCCTTTGAATGATTCTTCTGTTTATGCCAATGTGATGTTACAGGGAGTATACAAATCACTGTGGTTTCAGACAGCTAACATCAAGGATATAGTAGGATGAGAGACTCTAGCTTATGCAAAAATACTCTTTTTTTTGCCAGGTTGATCAATGTAAGATCAACTCCGCGCTCTATACTTGTCTTCCAATATGTCATTTAGAACAGGCGATTTAGTTCTGTTTCAGTAACTGAGTGCTCCCGCTTTCATAGACTCATTTAGATGTGAAGAATGAGGTCCTTTGCTTCAATAGCAAAATTTTTTAAGATGAACTGATAGATCTGTCTCTGTAACGCTTGGGAGCATTGTGGCTGCATAGGTTGTAAACTCTGTGGATGAGAAAATGTGATAGACTTAGAGGCCTAACTCCAAATTATGAAAAGCATTTAAGGCTGGATTTACAAAGGGACTAATGTTATGCCTTGCCTTCTGAAATGTTATTGAGATAACGAACCAAGATGATTCAGCTGACCCTAACTTCTCTCTGCTGTTGTTTCAAGAAAGAGCAAGGCAAGCTCATGCTTTCCACAAACAGACATTGTTAGTCACAGTCATACATGTATGCTATTAAAATAACACACCATGTTCATGTATGTGTCATGTAAGCTTTATATAATATCGCACATATTTTAACATAGTGTAAAAATCTAAATTAAATTAAATAACATTCTCTGATGATTCTGAATGGGAAGAATTTTCACTCTCAAGGAAGCATTTTGAATAGTTTTTGTTTCAGATTGAAGCATCTGTTGCTGTTGATATTTAATTTCTGAATGGGAGAGGAAGGAGTAAACTCAGGGATGAATTGCTGTGTGTATTTGATTCTGTATTCTTGTGGGAGGCTACACAAAGGTGTCTTAAGAGCTTCGTGAAGTGTACTCTGCAAAGTATTGTAGGCCAAAACTAGCATACGTTTTCTGAACATATTATTCTCATCTATCACAGAAGAAAAAAAAAAGGGAGACACACGTGCTCCGGCTTCACCTAAAACACTTCATAGTTGCCATGGTCTTCAACAACACATACGTTCAGGTACTCTTAGCCTGATCCTGCATGGCAGTTCTTACATACTGGTGTTTAGTATCTCTGTGGGTATTTTGGCCTGGCTTTTGCTAATTTCGTACTGTTTGTTTCAGGAGATCATGATAGGTCCTGCTGTTTGCCAAGCAGAGATCCCTTCAGAATTCTGTTTACAAATGCTTTTTTGATGTTTCATTACATGGAAGCAAAAGGTGTTCTTCAGATACAAAGATCTGTGCTTCTTGAGAGGTGTCAATATATTGCTGGTAGTTGCGAGTTCTTTTCACATTAATTCACGTCTTGCTACTCAGGTCAAAGCAAAGAGGTTCTGGCAACATCCATTTTAGAGAGAATATTAATAAACAATGTGATACTTAATGAGCATGAGGATACAGACTTGAATAACAGGTATCAAATGCATCCTCCTGTTGCCTTAGTAACCATTCATTCCCCACTGAGGATTTAACCCAATAGTCAATGTAAATTTAACCCTCAACTATTCAGCGGCTTCCCTCTTATAGGGAATGGAAACATTTCCTAGAGCCTGAATAAAATTGCTGGAAGAAATGGTAGCTAATCTGTCACATTGTAGCAGATCTTTGGCTCAGTTCACTGATCACCTGCTAAATACCCTGAGGACAGGACACTTTCCCCTACCCTTTTTGTTTAAGAGCCCTGCACATAAGGGTCAAAAGCCTCATTAAAAATCACTTTATGTCTGAGAATGAGCTTCTGTAGAAACCCACAGGTAAACAAATATTGTTCCAAGGTTACTGATGCCTGTTTAGCAAAGTGGTTAGCAAAAAAAGAAAGATAATATTATTTTCCCCTTCCTGTCCCTTATTTGCAACAGATAGCAATTGCACATATAATCCACTTCATCATCATGAAGAAGGATGGCTAACTATATATACCTATTGCACTTTTTAGCATCTTTCTTCAGTGCAACCTTCAGCAAACACCAGCTATCTGTAGAACAGACAACTGCCGGTAACTACTGGCAAAAAGCAGAGACAGTCTTAGTGTTACAGTGAGAAAGTCATGGATCTCCTCCTCCTTTCTGACATTTCCACGTGGTGACTGTGGAATCAGGAACACATTCCAGTTTATGCAACAGCCCCTCCTCTCATTCTCCTCTCAGCCGGATTTGGGAGAAAGAATCGGCAGATAAGGTAAAGCTCATGGGTTGAGATAAGAACAGTTTAATAGAACAGAAAGGAAGAAACTAGCAATGACACTAATAA
>JAVKLA010000024.1:19106009-19145708 GCA_034782735.1 Sagittarius serpentarius | reverse complement strand
AGTCCTTGACTGAGTCTAAACACGACTGAGCAACAACTGAAACCATCAGGGTGTTATCGACATTCTTCTCATCCTAAACCCAAAACACAGCGCTGTACCAGCTACTAGGAAGACAATTAACTCTGTCCCAACTGAAACCGGGACACCAGGGAAAGAAAATCCTGGCATGAAAGCCAAAAGGGTTCTTGCCACGTGTGGGAGGCTGGGAGCCCAGGAGCCCAAGGCTGCAGTAGACACCATAGAGCACACCAGCCTCTCAGTGCAGGCACAGCCTATGATAACTTAATGGTCCCTCTGTCCTCTCCCCATACACAGGGTGCCCAGGCAATTATCCTTGCAGCTCATTCCAAAAGCTAGCTCTAATTATTATGGTTCATATCTGCTGAAGCATGAAGAGAATTAAGTCAAAGCTTAAAGTAAGAAACAAAGAAAGAGCCAAAGTGTTAAGCTGCAGTTGGAGCTGCTTCTGTACTTAGGGAATTCTTCACAGTACACCATAAGTCATATCTTAAAGATATAAAGTGAGAAAGAGAATTAAACTGCTCTCCCTTCATGTCTTCTTGAACGAGACCTTAAAAGACCTGATATCACATGAGCTCCAGAGAAGTCAAATCTACACTACAAATTTGTGCTGGCATTGCTCAGGGGTATGAGGAGGTGTGATCCCTGAGCAACAGACCTGTGCTAGCAAAGAAACCTTGGTAAGAAACAGTTATAGATAGGAAAGCCACACTTCAATGTGTCGCAGGTTGCACTGTATGAAGTGCATCTGCTGGAGCTGTATTATCAATCAGAGCAGTTTGCATTAGTATATCCCAGTCAGCAAAGCCTCACTAGACACTGTCCTCTTTATTTAGATTTTACCAGATATGTATCTTTTTTTCCTTTCAGAATCTTGTTTTGGTGTTTCGAAAGTTTCATTTTCCTCCTGTCTAAAACACTCAGAGGAGCACAGCTGTGTCGTGCCACATGGTCCTGTTAAGGCTGTTGATGTGCTGCAACATTTAAAATGAGTTCATTTTGAATGGTCTATTGAGTTGATGGCCCGGACCCCAGGAAGGAATGTTTAAACACAGTCTCCAGAGAGTCTTGAGACTTCTTTATAGAGGAAAGGGTGCCTGCTGAGAAAAACAGTATGTAAGCATGAAATGAAAACTTACATGGCTATGCAGGAGCAGAATTGCACAAAGGGAAGAAGCATAGTTGAAAAGGCCTCTTCAATCCTAGTACTCCCTAATTTTTCAATGTAATGCATAATTATTTTGCATGCAGTATATTATTTATGATGTGAATACCTCAGGACAAGCTAAATGATTTTGAAAGTCCCATTCCACCTCAAATAAAAAGGCCCATAGATACAACAGAAAAAGAAGTGAATTATGCAAATAAGTCTTATTTGGAGAAACTATTTTGTTGCTGTTGTTCCTAAAATATCTTTTAATTTCATCCCAATTAGGCGTTTTTTCTCCCATCATTTTCTCCATTCCCTCTGCCCGAGGATCCCACAGGTTTTTCCCTGTCCTTTCTACCTCAGTGTTTCCGCCTCCATTACTCCTTGGTACAGGTTAAAGTCTAAAGCTCAGAAATCCTGAGAAAAGCCTTTGCTGCAAAAGCTAGGCTGCAGACTGGGCAAAATAAGCACTTTTTTCCCTAGTATTTGAATATGTTTCCTCAACGGAAGACAGTAAACTAGACACAACAGGCAAGGTGCCATTGCAATGCTTTCTTTGCACAGATGACAGTAACGACTATGATGCTCTTTGTTCTTTTTGTGGTCCTTCATTTCTTTCTTCAAGCAGACCCATGTAACATTGCACTTAAAGTGGAAGCAGAAAAACCCATTCTGAGGAACCCACACAGTTGCAGTCATGAGCTCTGTGGTCTAGCAGGGCTCTTCAATGCACGTTTAAGTCTAAGAAGTGAGCTCAAGAGCTTGCTGTGGTCAGGGACCACTTCCAGTAAGCTATGAGTTTACAGAAAGAGAGGAGCAGCAAGATTTGAATGTTTGGCTTTAGAAGCAGGGCTCTCATGCTGTGCTGTGGAAGCGTCATGGATGAGGGTGCTGAAGGACATTCAACTCCTATCAGCAGGAATGGCTTAGATAGCAATTGTGCTGAAGTGGCACTGCACCTTATCTTAGGCTTGTATTTGCACCCTCTCCTTTGCAGTAGTGTCACCACCCATTTGGTCCTGCAATGAACTGGTTCAAAAATTAAACCAGGCAAAACCAAATCATGCTTTCCTTCCAGGGCTAGTTTTCATTTGGTTTCATTCCCTGAACCATTCCCATCCACCATGGATGGTACCACATTAGACTGGTTTAAAACTGTTGTGGAACTGCACTGTTAGGTACAGTTGCTCTCACCCTTAGCAGAAAACCAATCTATGTTCTGTTTCTTTGATCCTCTAGTAAAATAATGGGATGGAAGGAGTGCAAAAGCTACATCAGCCTGATGAGTTCCTGCACCCCCCAGCCCCAAAATTACAAGGTGTATCTGACTGCTGGATATAAAAAGCTCTTCATTTCTTGGAAAATTTCAGCATTGAAAAGAAGGTCCATTTCATGCACGTGTTCTTATCTCACTCTGCTTTTCATATCTTGCAACAGAGAAGTTATGTTGTTGTTAGGTTGTTAGTAGCAGAATTTCAAAATGGTTTTGTGTCTACAGACTGCACATCTGTTGGCTGTCAGGTATTATTCAAGTTCCTTTTTGCTTTGAGAGAGATGTACGGCAACATTTAAAAAGATACCAAATAACCGTCCTACAATAAAGCTTTTGATGAGCCTGAAAATCGTTAGGCCAGACAGGCAGGTAGCTGTTCAGGGCCTGCTAAAGTGGGAATGTGAAAAGGCATCAGTAAATAGGCTCCTAGATCCAGAGGGAGAGTTTCTCTTCTCTCTTCTTCTTTCCCCTTGTATTTCTGAGCCTCAGAGGAAAAAACACTAGCAGCATGAAAATTACCAATATTGGAGAAAGCAATGCTGAAGGGTACAAATGCAGCTGACACGAATGCATTGAAAACTCCTGTTATAGATCCCGAGTTCTTTGAGGCAATGAAACCTTTCTGTGCTCTCTGTGCGAGTGCTATAACTTGGTAAGACTTCTAAATTGTAACACAATGCCAAGAGAAAGACAAGATAAGTGCAGCGAAAAGCAGTGTGCTGACTAGGAGGTAAAAACACTGCCACTGACACAGGCTTTTCTTTTGAAATCAAGCTCATGGGTATCATTTTAACTAACTCATACTGGTAAGAAATAGCTGTAAAAGATTTTCAGTCCATTAACATGAAATATTTTTCATCAGCAGATGTCAATACACTTCATGATGAAGTCAGTATGATTGGCATTATTTGCAAATGGGGAAACTGAGGTGTAGAAAGTAACAGAGTTTGATTCAAGATCACTCATCTCTCTGACAGTACCACAGTGAATACAATCCAGGAGTCTGGAGAATGAATCCAACATTTTCTGCAACATTACCTTATTTAAAGTGTGTGCATGCATTGTACATATAGATGCACACACCTATATACACAAACACATATACTAGCAGATATTCTAGAAATATCTGGAAGTATAATTCCATACTATTCCATACTAGTAATCACCTTGTCAGGAAGGCATTGAGCACAACTTATCAAAGAGGTTTCAGAATAATCTTATCTCTAATCACTTTCACCTTTGTAATCCATTAAAAGACACATCTCTGTTGTGCCTTCCATCTAATTTTTTTTTCAAGAGATGCTGCTGATCTGACATTTATCGATCTGAGCTTGTCTTCCAAATTGCTAATTTGTTTATATGCACCTAAATGGCTCTAATCGGCTTTCTGCCAGGATTCTGGTAGAATCTGAAATAGACTTTTTTTGATAAATGAACATGCAACTTGTATAGTTTTTATAATAACATTTGATTACTGCTCATCGTGTTTTCACAAAATACTTTAATATAGCAAAGGACAACACAAGCCCGTGGGTACAATGGCTACTTTTGTAAGTGCTGTAACATCCTTTCAGTGAACCCATTTAAGTAAGCTGAAGTTAGCCTGCTAAAATTGTCCCAAGGGAACAATGATGTGATCTATTTTTTTATTCTTTAAAAGGTACATTTTCATTATCACAGACACTGAAAATTAAAGTCATATTGGCTATTATAAAGAAATAATAACTTAGCAAGTAAATATCAAATGCAAGCCACTGAGTTACTTTTTTTCTTCAAAATGATCACATCTGTTCCAGACATATAGGAACACATTCAAGTATGAAACGGTGGGTGGGAAGGTAGCGAGGATGGTACAACAGGACCAAGTGCTTTGTGCCAGCACTGTAAACTTGCTTATTAATTTGGAGAGTAACAAATCAGGTTTGTTTTATTTTTCCTGTTATGCTTGTCAGGTACTTAATTTGTTGTGATGCTGTTCTGATCCTCTGTTATTTAAGAGGCAGAACTGGTTAGAAATATGCTAGCAGTACTTGCACTTGAAATCACTTTTTAATCCACTTGCTTTGGATAGTTGTTTGTGATTTCATTAGAAATGGCAGTATAATGGTTCCATACTACTATGGGAGTCAGTCACAGCATAAGTTCTCAGGAACTTCTTTCTTCCTGAGGAGATCACTGTTAAACTTCAAGGGACTTTTCTAGATGACATTACAAAAAAATGCACTGAAATGAAATGCTTAGAGGATAAATTTGATCCTAACATCTACTGGGGATATTGCAAAGTGATATCACCAGAAACTCTCATTTCTAAAGCCACCATTGAGCTATCAGAAGCGGACTGAGGACTTGTGAGTCGGGGGTAGGATATGGATGCAGGTCTGACAGTAAGAGGCTGTACCCACTTGAAGCCACCCAGTTTGCCCTCCTTGGCAGCCTGTTTTCCTTAAGGATCTGCTAAAGCCCAACTCGGTTCATTGCAGTTTGCCTGTCTGTACTTTTAAGACAAAACCAACTTCTTCATTCTGAAGAAGTGACTTTTGCACACTCAGTGTCTGGCTGGCTGCAATCAATTTCAATGGCCTTATTACCATCTAGTGACCAACATGAAAGAGTTTGCATTTAAGTGTCGTGTTTTTAACTCAGAAAAGGCAGAAGAAAATATCTAGCTCCAGAGAGAGAGATGAGTATATTACCAGCAACTTAAATGGACCAGAATTTCCTCTCTCATCCGTGCCGTCTTTGGATCTGATTGATCGTCTATTCATTTTATTTCTTTGTAACACACTGTAATGTTACTCCCTGGCACATGTTTTGGATGCTTCCGAACACCCTTGTTAACCATAAGTGAAATTCTTCTCTTACTAAGAGAGTAGCAAGCTAGTCAAGAAAGCACTTGAGCAGCTAAACCACCAAGGAACAGAAATGTTCTCTTTCACACAAAGAGTAAGAGCTGCACTTCTGAGGAGAACGATGTCTCTGTGCAGAACCTGGGCACAGTAGTAAAGTTTCATATGTGCCGCTATCCTACAGCACTGGCTTTGTAAAATTAAATCACACAGCATAAGTTGATATCTAAGAGATATTTATGGCATTTATAAAATTATGTTTATAAAATTATTTAAATAGTTTCCCACTGTAGTGTTGCAGTTCTTGATTATGAACAAGAAAATTAATTCGCTTAACTCTCTCAGCATGAAAATAAGTGTGGAAATGAGGATAGAGCCATGAAGCTTCTTCTCACTTGCTGGTAACTCAGAATGCCCCCAGGAACTGTAATAATGCAAAGAACCATCAGGCTCAGAAAAACAGAGAACATAAAGGTATCACCTCCTATGTACACAGTAATATACGTTTAACAAGCCTTTGGATGTGACAGACTAATGTTTTCCCAGATTTTGCTATGGTCAAAATTTTAGATAGTGCTTCATTTGTTCTTATGGATAATAGTATTTACTGAGGCTCCTGGGTGTCCAACTGAGTGCACGTGTGCTTGCTTACCTCCTGCCAATAATGGTTCGTCTACAAAACACGCACTGCCAATAGACAGATAAAATCAACTAAAGCCAAAGGCCTTGACCACAGAAGACTTCTCCTCATTACAACAAACTGGCTGAAGCCCCCAACAATTTCATTCATGACAAGTCTCACTGATGCAGGCAGACCTTAACTTTATTCTATCAACCTTTCCTGAACCACTCAAAACAGGAACTATGGAGTGGTAGTATCTTGCACTGTTCATTTACAGGGGTTTTTTTCATGTTTTTTCCTCTAATTTTTCTCTTAAGACAAAGCTGAAAGGCACATTTCAATCAACTGGGCTGATGTTGTCAAGCTCATCACTGAATTCCTGGTGGGGGGAAAACCACAAAACTTTCTACTGAAAAGTGAAAAACAAAACTCTCCACTCCAATTATGTTAATCAGAAATCTGTCTGGAGGATGGGAGTAAAGGGCTGAGTAGAATTAATGGAGGAGAAAAAAACAATTTAATTATTTATATTTGAGTCAACGTATCTGACATCTTGCACTCTAGGGGACTTGCTGTCAATAAAAATATACCACCAAATACTATAAAAAAACCAGTACAGCAGCATTTCCTCTTTCATAGGAGGCAGAAAATATATTAAAATATATATCAGAATTATACAGTCATAGAAAATAGGGCTCAAAGGGACCTCAGTTAATCATCAGGATCATGTTGGCACCTCATGCCTAAAATATACCTGGCAGACATCTGGAAAACCTCGAGCAGTGGACATTCCACAGTTTCTTTGTACTATCTATTCACTGTTCCTAGTATTAGTCCCTTGTGAGAAAGCACAGGCTTTTACCTGAAGCCCTGTCCTGGTCTACCAAAAAGCAGCCTTTTACAACGCAGCTGGAAGCTACTGTAGATGACTGGAGTTAGTCCTGTCAGTCTCTCTCTTTCCTTTACACGCAGTATTAGCCTAGCCATATATGCCTGCTCACAGCTGTTGCTAAGCAGGGCCTAAAGAACAAGATATTTTCTCACACATTTTTCTCAGCTAGGTCTAGATTCTGCCCATTCACAAGTGTGGGTGCAAACAGGAGGAACAGAAAATGAAGCTGAGAGGAGCAAATACAACACCTGTAAGATATCAGTGTGGCCTTGTACTGACTGCATAAGTTCTGCCAATTTTCCTCAGAGTTGCATGGCAGGACTAATGAGAAGTGATGGCAAGTGGCATGAAGGTAAATATAGTTGATGGAGTGTGATAGGCCACGAAGCTTTCATGCACTGTTAATCAGAAATTTGGTTAAGTGCCTGTTTTCCTCTCCTTCTCAGTACAGCAGTTGCTGCCATGTGCCCTTACCACCAGGTGGACAGGGACAGGAGTAGGACTCTCCTAGGTGTACATGGCTTCAGTTGCGCTCTGAGCAATTTGTTTTCAAACTCAGTCAGAAATACCTGGGACTGAGGGGTTTAGGTGGTTTGGGGTTTGTCTTTTTTTTTTTTTTAATCCTGTTTTCCATTACCTGTGGAGTACCCTGTCAAGTAGCAGCACATAGGTCGCACTAACTTTCCTCTGCAGAAATCCAGACACTCTCCTTTTGATGCTAGGCTTCACATGGTCTTGAAAAAAATCTTTATTGAAACTGAATGTATAGCAACCTCTGCTACTTGAGTGTGATTTTCACAAACAATGGAATTACTTCCATAATTGGGTTCTTGGGTCTTGAAAAGTAACTGCTGTGTATTTTTAGCACAAATTTACTTGCACCCAAAACCAGTTTAAAATATTTTGCTGCTGAATTAGGATAATGATATGGTAGATTTTTAGCAGAAAATGAACCTATTTCTAATTTAAATGTTGTAGGCTTTTCAGAGAACTGGTCTCTTTTCATAATACTGGGAAAACCTACCATTTTATGTAACTGAAAATTCAGCCACGACTGGTAAAATAATTAAGAATTCCATTTCTTCATAGTGTGCAACAGGAAACTCCAACCAGGTTGTTTGCTTGACTGAGTAGACAGTTTTAAAAATGACATTGGTGTCTACGAGCACAGAATCACATCCAGATCCAGTGCCCTTCCAAATGCAATCTCTTCTCAGCAAACATGCCCCGTGCTGAAGACCCATCTCATATCAAAATTGCCAGGCAAGTCACAGTACATCCCTAGCATCGTGATAAGGGCTCTGTTTTGTTCTCTTTGTTTACGCAAATTTTCCATGAGAGCAGAAGCGGTTTGGCGGTGAGTGCTTTCTGCTTTGCACAGTAGGTAGGTTTGCTGCGGGAGGGGAAGGGATTAAGCCTGCTGTGAGCTCTGTACGGGATGAAAGCGATGGTTTTGGTTGTGCCCTTGTGCACTACTCCCCTCCCTTCTACCCCCACCTCTTCCAGGTCAGCTGCAGCCGGTTTTATTACCCAGCAAGGCTCATTGTCCAGGACGGTGACGCTGACACCGTATAAGTAAGGCAGTAATAGGTAGAATCAGCAGGTCGAGGGATGGAGAATGTCTCCGCTCCCTTTAAAGAGCATCCACAGCTCTCACCTCATCCTCAGTCAGCAGGAAAACATCTCCCCTCCTGTTTCAATCTACTTTTAAACACACTGCGTCGGTCAGGGGGAGTGTGGCCTCTTTAAGTGACAGAGAAGGGGCAGAGAAGTGCCCATTCCCGAATCAATCTTTCTCTGTCAGAGGGTGCAGGATGCAATCTGAGGCAAACTGGAGAGGCAGGAGGATGATTTCAGACAGCAGGCTCGCTGGAGTAGTATATTTATCTATTTATCATTTTAGGGTTTGTTTTTAAAGAAACATGCTGGTTATATCTGTAAACATTTTAAGTACTTCTGTTGGTGGTAGGCGTGGGAAGGGGAGCCAAACAGGGATTCTGGGCATTTTCCTCGCTGTTCCTTCTGACATGTCAGTTCAGAGCAGTTGGTAACATAGCGACAGGCTGCAGCACTTCATTATCATCACAATCTGCTACCTTTTTAATATAGTATCTGACATTTCAATCAGACAGAGACCTTCATCCTTAAGCTGGCAGGATCTTTATGCCTTGTACTTGAGAACATCACCTTGCTGGGTATATGGACCAGGCAGGGCACACGCTGTGTTTATCTAGATATGCCAAAGCATGGCACTCAGACGAAAGGCAAAAATATAAAATAAATACAAATGGAAAATCGCAAACAAGAACCAAGCCATCATTTGCGGTCTGGCAAAAACATTTCCTTGTTACGGAGTTTCCAGCAAGGGATCACACAAGCATCCTATTTGAGAGGAGAAAATCCAGAACTCACCTGCACTTCGGCAGCAGAGCTGAGGCACCCGCTCGGGCAGGCGCTTGCTTTGCCTGTGCCATGAGGTCGTAGGGGAGGTGCTGACACCATAGAGTGCCGCGGCTACAGGGACACAGGGCTGTGACTGTGCTAACGAGGCAGGAGGCATAGGCAGGAGTGTACTTTTGGGACTGCAGTGCAGGGAAAAAGAGCTTGGGAAATTCTGATGTAAAGGAAGTATCTCCATGCCTAAATCTTTTCCTCAGGCATATTAGAGATTTATGATTTCAGGCCTGTCTTCTCTGTGTGGCTTTGTGTGACTCATCTTGTCCATTCTGTTCTGCTCTGCCTACTTGCCCTTATTGGGAACCAGCAATCAGAAAACCTAACTAAATCGGAGAAATGGGGAAGTGTAATAATATCTACTGTTTATTTGAATCTCTGCATGTCAAGATCTCTAAGTATTACCAAAACTTTAATAAAATCAAGCCTGGAATGTAGATGTCACTAATATTAGTTTTCTGGATGGGTAAACTGGGGCACAAGCAGTTACTGGCCATGTACAGGTTTTCCTACCTCTACTGAGTAGCAGTGTGTGTCCCAGGAAGCCCATAAAATTTGTGTATTACGTGGACAAGATGCTGTTCCACATGTACAAAAGTGATAGAATTTGGCTCCAAATAAGTAACCTAATTTCTAGATCAAAAAGGTCTGATTTTGTTGGATTTTGCTTTCCCACTTTAACACCAGTGACAAGCCTGATGTTTCCTGTTACAGTCAGTTGAGATTTTGGTCTTGGGTACCAGCACGACTGAGAAGAGAAGTCTAGCCTTTCCTGTGTTAGATGCTAATCAGCAGAAGGGCTGCCATGTTTACCCTAGAAGTAGCTACACAGGAATAATGTGTGAAATCCTCATTGTTTGCGATGCCCTCTGTGTTATCCAGCTTGAAAGGCTAGATAGGCTTTTGTTAATATTTCAGCAACAATTATATCTTAAAAGAAACAAATCTTTGATCAAAGCCTAAAATCACCTATTTGATCTAAGCTGATGTAACAGATAGAAGTAGAATAAGAGGATGATTTTCAGTACTCTCTGATTTATCTTGGCTGGAATATTTTTCCTCAATAATTCATGTACTACAACATCCATAATCTTTCTTTTATTAAGGCTAGACTATTTGCTTTAATGCCAGGTTTAAAATGCCGCATAGGGTAACTCTAGGGGTTCTGTGAACTGAATTGTTGACAACACTTTACTCCTTTATAATTCACTTAAACCACAGGCTGATTGAGAGAATAAAAGCCTGTACCCTTTAAGTTATACTGACACATGATGTTTATAGCAGTGAAAAGAGAAAGCTAAAATCTTTTTTCTTATCAAAGAGAAGCAAATATGTAAAAGGTAATCCTGATCTGATTTGTGTGCAGTATTCCACAACAGTGATTTAGGGGAAACTTTTCAAAAGTGCCCCAGTAATTTAGGAACATATGTCTTAATTTTTAAAAACCTCCAGGACCTGTGAGAGCATAATTTTCATTGCGAGACAGTGAGACTTGGACTCCTAAGTCATCAAGGCCTTTTGAAAAACAATTATTAAATCCTCAGGAGCCTGTTTTTCCCTTGAAAACTCTCAGTTGAAATTCAGTGTTTTCTTAATGTATTAAACTGCCTCAATACCAATACAAGTTTCCCTCAATCAGTCTTTTGAACTACTGAATGGGTATATGTGGGAAATATGTAGGTTTCTATGTTATACCAAAATACTTTGAATATATTGGAGTTTTGATTACCTTTAAAAACAAGACAATGGAATTGTTATTTGCTATTTTAAAAGGTCTGTCACATGCAGCAAAACTGTATAACTCCACTGCTGCATAAGACTCTGTCTCTCTTCAAATGAGCCAATACGTGTAAGCTGCTTGTGCACTGAGTGCCATGCTGCAATGCAGTGCAGCTAAGTCTTACAGGAATCAGAGGGGGGTTTAGACAAATCATTGTACAATACAGTTATTCTATGGGTTTGCCAGCACCATTGAGAACTCGCATAAATGCTTCAAAATAGCCCAGGAGAGTGAGGCAGGGAGTTAATCCCCTCTCCTTCCTCCATCCAGTCTCATTTCTGGAGCAGAAGACAATGAAAAGTTGGGTTACAGAAGCAGGATACCTGGCTAAGGAATCAATCATTTCTTCAAAGCCTAAACTAAGGGCTTCATGAGGAGACGATACATACCCAAACAAAACTGTGTTGTGATCCAAGATGTCTGATTACCTCTTTAAAGAGTCACTATTTTTGAAACACAATTTAAACAATAGCTGTGGTAACAGGAATTGACCTTATTCACTGTCCTTAGGAAATAGCTCCCATTGCAGTAATGTAGATATTTGTGTTGCCAGCATCCTGACTGATCACTGGAGTACATTAAAGCATGTGATATAGGCCAAGGCCAAGCAGTACTCTGAAGTTTAAGGCTTGCTTTTAACACAACACCGTAGTTTTACTGGACTAGGAAACAGGATGTTTTATCACATCTGTGATATCATGCTGATCTGGTTGCTAAACAGGGTCATCATGCATCACATGCGAAAGACTGAACTTGCTCACTGAGGTTCACTATTTGTCTGTGAGCGATGGAGTAACAAGATACTGAGAGGCTGCCGACCATGCATTAGTCGATCCAACATGCCTCTTGCCCCAGTTGCTAGTAAGCACCAAGAGACATCAATTGTAGTCTGAGAAGCGCATCACACAGTGAGAAGGTACCTGGGAATCATCCTAATACTGTTTCCAAATATGTTGAACGTGCTTCTCATAGTGATTGGAAGTCACCAGTGTGTTGGAGGTCTGATAAAGCTAGCAGTCAGCTAGGAAACATGCAGGAGATATCAGATGGCAGGCAAATGAAGAGCCTTTGAATTTATAGCTCACAGTCACTGGAGCTGCAAGACAGCCTGAGTCTGCTGCGCAAAACCAGGCTCCTACCATTTGTTACATGGCATAGTGGAAGTTGGTTAGCAAATACCATCAAAGGATACAAAACATACACCCAGTGCTTAAGAAGCTGAGTAACTTCGGTGCTAAGGTTGTTTTCCACAATTTCGCTTGTTCGGTATGAGGTGAAAGGGATTCTTCACCATTACAGCACTAGACTGTGCAACACATTGCTAAGACCACTCTAGACTGCATCTCATTTTGTAACAGCTATTTCCCTGACAATGAGTGCTTGCTGAGGCAGTCTGGGTCTAAAAATAGTGCTGATCCTAATGGAGGAAAAGAATGGGATCTGAATGAAGAATTTGTTTTAATACGTTATATTGATGTCTCAACTAAAGAGAGATTTCTGAGAGTACTTCTCCTGCAGTTCTGTAAAACAGTACTTCCATTTTATTAACAATGACAGAAGGAAAGAAACAATTACCTACATTTTTTTCTGAGGCAGCAGTTTCTCCTTCTGAAGTCCTTATAATGAATTGCCATTCTCTCTTCCTCTCCCAAAACAATTTGTTCATAATTGCTACCTTTGAAAAAGAACATGTTTGAAGATTTCGATTTTCAACTTCCAGGCCAGGTCTTTAAAGTAGGGAGGCAAAACAAATGAGCACAAGCTCAAAAGTTCTCCTGGTTTTTTAATGAAAATAAGAGCTAAAACAACAGAATAGGCCAATGCTCCAAGGAGCTCTAAAACTTTGAAAGAAGAATCAGAAGCTTCCCATGAGGAAACTGTCGAATTGTGACACATTCTACAGCTTCATGAAAAAGGACGTCTGCCTAACTATTCTGTAGGGGGAAAGACCTGTGCATCTCATAATTCGTTATCTGAGAAAATACAGCCTGTCAGTTAAAGGAAAAGAAACTACTGTGGGTCATTTTGGGTACATGGCTGAGTCTGAGCAAGGAACTTGATCTCTTTGCAGTCCAGTTTATATAACTTTTTAAAAGATGTAATGAAATCTGCCTCACAAGGGTTTTTTAAGCCTTGTTGTTTATAAGATACCAGGAGAGGACCAACTATTAGAGGGATTGCAAAGTATAATTAGTATCCTAGGAGCACTAGAAGGTTTCATGCTTAGGTGATACATGAGCAATTATCCCTGTAGGCTATTTCAAAGTGCCTAAGTTCCCAAATTTCAGTCTATCAAACACTGCTGAGCAGTCCCGATCTATGGTAGCACATAAAATAGATAAAAAAAGATAAAGATATAAAGATAAAGAGATGAAGATAAGGATAAAGATAAAGACAAAACCTGCAAGCTCCCTTGACTGGTTCTTCAGGCTATGTAGTGAGCTGTAAGCAAATGTCATATCATCCAAATTAGAAGTGATGAATCTGGTTTTCCTCTTGACTGTATTGCTGAGATATTCCTTAATTTGTTCCAGGATGTTGATATCAGAAGTCTTGGATGCAAAGCAGGCACTTTGATAGTGTATCATCTGAATTAACTTGCTGTGAAAAAGATGATATTTTAAAAGTTTTCTATTACACGTAACTGAAATTGTATTATACTGGAATATATTCATCATTGCCGCTAATTACTGACCTAAGTGAAGCCAATGCATAAACTAAATACTCTCCTTTTGGGGTAAACTGAAGGAGCAATTAAACATTTGGGTAGCCAGGGATAGATGCAGCCTTACTCTAACGGGAGAAGCTGAGCAGTTCTGCCATATGACTCAAGGGAGTATGTGCCAGAGCAGCTGTCACTAATGGGTCCAGGGAGCCCAAACCCATCCAGCCTGGTCTAAATTTGCATTTGGTGGTTCAGCTGGTGTAGTGCTGGTCACTGCCAGAAGCACTGAGAAGCATAAGGCTGAGCAGAAGGTGAAAAATATAGATGAGTGCATTCTTGGGGAGCTGGCTGCCAGGACTGGCACCGGGGTACAAATGGCTTATGGAAGGTTGTGTGTGTGTTTGTGCATGGCAAAACTGAGAGCAGCAAGTGATAGCAACACTTGAAGAAAAAGCCAAGAGCCCTTATTTCATTTTGCAAAAACAGAGTTTTCTTTCTAAACAAAGATATTTTTTCCTGCTTGTTTTCTGGAAAATTGGACTTAAGGCATGTTACAGGAGGCAAGTAATAACCTCCTTTTTAACCAGTTTCTCCTTCTGTAAGTACCTGCATCTCCAAGTTCTAAAGCTCTGCAGCTGTATCTTGATACACGACTTTCTTGCCCTTCCTGGGAAGATTTATTTTCAAAGATTTTCATTGGATAGAGATTAAGCTAATGTTTATATGAGTAACAGAGAAGCTGAACATTTATGCTTTTTTTTTTTCCTTTGCAGTTTAGGAACTTAGTGACGAATTAAGTCTTCTAGATAAAATGAAGCATGTCCCAATATATTCAAAGCACTCTGAAGAATAAATGCAGGATTGTCATTAAAATCTTTGCTTTTCAAAAGTACAAAATTTTTACTCACTTCAAATTCAGATTGTCTGTAAAATCAAACCATCTCTTAAAATACTCCCACTAGAAAGGGTCTAAGACTGGGTTTCGAATGAAATTAATATATGGAGCAAGCAAGATATTTGAATCACCAGTGAGACTCGTACTGTTTCCTCTTACAGCTCTCCCTGAGAGTGCTAAGGGTAGAGGATTTGTGCAGATCTTCAGTGAGAGAAAAACAAACAGTTATACACTGGAAACCTGTAATACAAAAAAAAAAAAAAAAAGCCTTGACTTTTTCAAGGAAGTTACCGCATGCATGAGCTCTTGTCTAATGCTCCAAAATATTGGAAGATGAAGGAAACAAAAAGCCAGTCCCTGTTACTGCATGTCTTGGTCTTCCTTTGCATTCCTGTAGCCTCTTTTTTCCACTTCTCGTGTATATATTTTTTTCTTGGAATGTCATTGTTAGTATTTTATGCTAAAGTTTATGTTCTGCAAAATAAACCTGTTTCAACGTATGTTTGATTCTGTTCTATTTGAACAATAATTTATGTTCCCATGCTATTTAACAGTCACCTGGTTTTGCAGCATCACTTGTTTTTATTCCCCTGAGAGAGCTAACTGTTCTTCTCTAGAAATATGCAAATCTAATTTCTCTTGCACTTTATTAAAAATTTTACAGTCCCTGTATCACATGGATCACCTTTGGTACTTCTTGTTATGCATGACTGCTGGAAGTACTTTTCTTTATTAAAGTTGTCTTTTTTTTCCTTTTTTCTTTTTTCCCTTTTTCTTTTTTCCCTCCTTCAGGGTCAACAGTGAATAATCTGTATATGATATCATTGTACTGCTAGTACCAAAGTAGCAGATTTAAGTCTTCAGAACCCCACTGTTTGGTTTGGATCTAGCGCAGTCAACAACTGTGAGTTTGGATGAAGATTCAAGAACTAAGTTTATATCCATACATTAATAAAAGATCCAGTGTTAGACAAAATAAGTAGACATAGAAAAGAGACAAAACCAGAATGCTTTAAACTAGTCACAGACCTTGCAGCTTCATCAGGTAAGGTACTGCTGGGTACAGTCTCCTTGCTGAAATGAAATGATTGGACCCATGTAGAAAAGGAAAACAATTGTACTCCATCCCATACAGGGGCAACTATAGGAGGGAGCTGCTTTGACGGCAAAATGAAAATGCAGCAGAGGGGAACCTGATTCCAACAGCTGTCTTTCAAAGGGTCTGAATCTGTCAGTAGGTCCAGTCACCGGCAGCTGTTTGCAAAACTTTTTCAGATGTTTCTTTAAATTGAGAATGATTATTTGAAAATGGATTTGTCAGATATTGTAGAAAGAGTCAGAGCACAGCAGTGTTATCAGAAGAACAACTGATGATCTTTCTGAAGTCCCTATCATCCTAATTGCACCTTCTTGATCACTTAATGTCATGCCCAGGTCCTACACGGTCCCATGGCATGGAATAAGGGGTGGCGATTGTACTGGGTTTCGCTGGGGTAGAGTTAATTTTCTTTATAGTAGCTCATGTGATGCTGTGTTTTGGATTTGTGGCCAAAACAGTGTTGATAGCACACATATGTTTAAGCTATTGCTGAGCAGTACTTACACAGTGCCAAGACCTTCTCTGTTTCTCACACTACCCCACCAGTGAGTGGGCTGGGGGTAAGCAAGAACTTGGAAGGGGACACAGCTGGGACAGCTGACCCAAACTGACCAAAAGAATAACCCATACCATATGACATCACACTCAGCAATAAAAATGGGAGGGAGAAAGAAAGAGACGACATTCAGGTTATGGCACTTGTCTTCCCAAGTAACCATTATGTGTGATGGAGCCCAGCTTTCCTGGAAATGGCTAAACACCTGCCTGCCGATGGGAAGTAGTGGATAAATTCCTTATTTTGTTTTGCTTGTGTGTACCTCTTTGCTTCACTTACTAAACTGTCTGTACCTCAACCCATTAATTTTCTCGCTTTTGCCCTTCCCATTCTCTCCCTCATGCCACTGGGTGGGGGGAGTGAGTTAGCAGCTGCGTGGTGCTGAGCTCCCTACTGGGGTTAAACCACCACAGGCTTCCTTTACTATTGGGATTGGTTTCTAAGCCAAAGGAGCAGTTTTATAAATGCTCCTCCTCTGGCCTTTTCCCATGATGTATCCTAGATAATGGATAGTTCACCAGCTAGTAGAATATTTGGCCGTGTTAACAGCACAAGCTGTGTTTTGCAGTGATTGCAGAACAGCTATCAGTCTCTGCAGCTGGCATTTCCAGTCTACATCATAGATGGCTTGTGTCATCTAAGTAGGCAGCTTTGTATTGAATGTTAGTCTCAGGAGGTGATCCATCAGCCTCAGAAAGGTGGCCATGACCTCCTATGCTGTGATTTGCTTCAACCTGAGAGAACGAGTTTATGGGGAAGGAAATTAAGGTCTTTGTTGCACAGGCAGTTTTTATGCATCAGCTCTGCAAATCCTGCTGAAAAAGAGAATATGACCTATGAATTTCTGAGGACACGTATTTGAAGAGTTTTGTATAATTTGGAGGAAAAAGTGCATGTTGTTATTTTCTGGTTTTGAAATGGGGAAAAGCCCAGTGCAATGAAATAATTGTCACCAAGTGATCTAAAATGTCAAGTGCTTTGATTTCTATCAATTGAGGCTGCTTACAAATGCAAGTTGAGATAATTCCAAATATGCCTCCCTGAAACATGATCAGTAGAGCAGATTCAAGAGCTTTACAGTGGCAACTTAGTTCTGTCGATGGCAGAGCTGTGGTAGCAGAAAGCAAAGCAGAAATGGCACTGTGCATAACTGCACAGTTTAAAACCTGTTGTTCCTGGTGGTTTCTCAGTCCCTGTTGCTGTTACTATGAAAGCTGTATCAGCAGTGGGTAGAAGATGCGAAAGCCTACCTTGCTGAAGCAGAGTAGAGCCATGAGCATGACACAGCTTCCTGAGAGAAACCTAGAGCCCATATTCTTGAGCAGAGGCCTCCTGTTCCATTGGTCAGGACAACTACCAGCAGCTGCCAAGAAAGCTGCAGGGTTGCTGGAGGTGCTTTTCAGAAACTTTTCCTTTTGGGGAGGATCAAGACGGAATGTGTGATTGAAATGCAGGAGAGAGAGCCGTAGGACAGAATTCCTATAATGCCAGGGGACTCGCTGGAAATGTGGCACATCTAGTTTCAAACCCCAAGGAGCTTCTGTATCTCTTGCAAATGCTCTAACTTGCTTGCTTGTTTATCATGGATGGAATCCTTATAAAGGTCTTGGTTTTGCCCTGATGCATTGTAGGCCATACTGCTGTGATCACCCAAAGTTTCTCTAGTTAGGATAACCATTTTCCACACACAGCTAAGTATAAATATATTTTATAAATTGAGTAAAGTGCTCATAAATTTTTTAGGAATATGAAATGCTGTTCTGGCATTTTATTAGGTATGGATTACATGATGTTGAAATCTGAAAAAAGAGTGAAATTTCATCAAGCCCTGGAGGTGGAAGACAGGATTTGTTTCTCACTTGACTTTGGTCTCTGGTCCTGGTATTTGTGGATGAGCACAAATAAGAAAGGTAAAAGCAATTAAACTGAAAAGGGGAAGGTTCAACAATGAAAAGTAAACTGAAAAGACCACGACCATGTTGGACAGCAGCCATGTAGAGTCTGCTGTGGTCTGAGGAGCGAGGAGGAAACTTTTTGCCCCCCTGTTTAGGTCTGTTCCTTCTATTGCTGCTGTGCCTAGCTGAAGTTGTTTCAGTAATTACGACTGCTTGACTAATTCATACTTTCCCCCAAAATATCATCCACAAAAAACACTTTTCATGAAAAAGCTAGGAAAATTTGTAACAATTTGTGACTGTCAGTTTAATGGAGAGATTTCCATGCTCTCTTTAAGGATTCAGTTCTAATCCAGGAGTTTTAGAGGGTGACATTTTAGGCAAATGTCACTCAGCTGCTCATATTTCATGCAGTATTTAATATCTCTACTCAAAGGTTAACGCTACTGTTTAAAACAAACTATATTTCTCGGCATGTTGCAGTGCTGGGAATGGTGTGGAGTTGTACTATTTCAGGGGTGGCAGTTGCCCCTGGGGAAGCTACTTCAAAGAAACTGTCTCCCAAACCTCCCTACTTTTCCTGTGAAGAGATTTCTTCCAAGAGGCCAGTGTACTCCCTTCACCATCCTGCCAGACAATGGTTGATGGGTTCAGAGGAAACGTAGGTATTTGTGTTCCCCCTATTGTCCAAATGAAGAATGAAAAAAAGAACAGAAAACAGCACATGACACATAGAATGGCAATGAGGCAGGTCAGCAATGATGTGCTTGATAAGAAACTTCTAAAGGCAGAAAACCTCATAATAGGAGTTTTTCAAAACGTATCAAAGAAGGGAACCAACCAGAGTCAATCAGGATAAAAAATTATCCAGGTGTAAAAGGAAAAAAAAAAAAAGTGAAAAACTTAAGTTTTATTGTTATGATCCAGTCTTCACTGTGGAGAGGTTTATAAAAGATTTCTGCATTCAGATACAAGTCTGAGAAACTTTTACCAAATGAAAAATCAGCAGAAGAGATATTTAGAACAAAATTACACCGTTAATAATAACTGCTAAAATTATTTACTAAAGCATGTATTTAACTTTTAAAGTAAGGATTTGTATCAGAAGACAGAGAATGTTAAGCCCATTTTTAAGAGATAATTCAGAAAAATACAGCTCAGTAAATCTGATTTCTGCAAGTAGGAAAACTGGTAGACATTATAATAACCAGGAATAGTTTCCTATGTGTAAGTACAAAACATAGGGGAAATATTGACGTTTTTGCCATGCATTACAGATTTGTTAGATCCTTTAGAGCAGTCAAAAAGCAAGGGATAAAAGGCCTCTGGTAAATACAGCATTATTGAATTTCAATTCAAATATTGAATTTCTGAAAAGCTTCTTCAAAGGTAAATAAATGGTTTACAATTGATATTTTCACTTAAGAATCTTTTCTAGAGCTTTTGCTATTCCACATCTTCATAAATGATCTGAAAGAAGGGAAAATTAGTGAGGTGATAAAATCTGCTGCTGACACAAAATTAGTCATCATAGTAAAAATTAAATCTGCTTAAAGTTTTGCTGGACAGTCCATGACACTGAGTTAGAGACACATGAAATGAGAAATGAAATTCAGTGTTAACAAATGCAAGGTAATATACATGCACAGAGAAAAACCAATACATAAATACCCACATAAGGAGAAGTTTAGGGGAAAAAAAATGTGGTCAAACAGAATGCTTGGAAAATATCATAGTGCCATGGTGTAAAATGTTAACATTCTGTCTGCTGAATACTTAGTGTAGTTACTCAAGTAGGATATAGCAGGCATAAAAAAGGTGCAGAAAGGACGACACTTATGATGAGACATGAAGAGAGGCTGAATAGATTAGGACTTCTCAGCTTGGAAAGAAAGAGCTGAAGGGAAATACAACACTCAAAGCAGAAGAACTAGGGGTGCTCTGATCTCTCTCCAAACTTAAACACGAGGAAGTTCTTTTTGAAAAGGTGTATTGGCAATTTTGGAACTTATTTCTCTAGAACACCATGGGAAAAAAAAATATTGGCACATTCAAAAGTTAGACAAATACATCTAAACCCTGTAACTACTCATTTCCCCAAACAAGGCAAATATCCAGGAAAAACTACTCTCTCCTTGCTTTGATGCCATGTTCTTCCCTATGCATCTTCCAGCCACGGTCCAAGACAAAAAGCTGGGAGAGAAGAGCTGGATCTGGCTCTCATTCCTATCCCCACTCATCCCTGGATCCTTCTTGTGGGAACAGGTTTCTTGAGGAGACTACAGAAATTCTGCAGTGTTTTGGGTCAGGGACTGTAATTCAGGGCAGCCTCCCTGTGTCCCACGAGAGAAGTACAGGGTGAATCTCGGTCCTGTTCTGTTGGTGCATGACAGTGCAAAGGGCGTCTTAATGGAAACCTGGTTAAGATCTTGCTGGAAGTTGCAGACTTCTTGTTCACCACAGCAGGACACTGTAGCAAATGCCCTGAAAAAAAACACCCAAACCCAACCCCCACCAAAGTTCTTTCCCATATCAGAACACAAAGAAGATTTTTCTTTTCAATGTTGCATTAGAGACACAGTGATACTTGGTACTGATGAGAAGTTTTATCAATGCCAAGAACAGGGAATAGTGGAGGAATAAAAGTTTACTTCTCAGTTAAACTACCTCTTATTATTTATGAAAACGGTTCCCTGGTTAAGAAACCAGAACACCTCTTCTGAAAACTTTCTACCAAGAAAACCTTTGTTTCACAGTCTAACACCTTTGGAGGCGTACAAGGATACTGAAGGCCTCCAATAATCCACCCTGAATCTTAATCTCTTTATCACCTTTGTGCCCTTGTGCCCTTGATCCTATCATGCTCCAGCTATTCATAATTAAACCAGTCAGGCAAATATCCTGACACGTTCTGAGTGAGAGAAAAGGTAGCAGACATCGTGCTGAGGTGTTGTTAGTGTAGGAACCATGAACAACAAGTTCAAGCAGTGAATTTTTGACAAGAAGAGGAAAAAAATATGCTGAAATGTTAAGGGGACTGGCTAGTTAACAGGACTGGCTAGAGCTACAAACTGCCTTTTACATTATTAGTTTGAACTGGTGTAAATATAGCATTACCATTTTTGGTGTTAACTAAAATTCTTGCTAAGCATCTCAAGGACTGCATCAGGAATGAAATTAAGTTTAAACATATGGGGGTAAGGGTGGTGAGGATGGGGTGGGCAGGGAAGTCTTTAAAAAGCTTGTCTTGCTACTTCCCGTGTCATCTTTTCTGCACAGAAAGGGATGACAGTCTTCACTTCTTTCATTCTGGCATCTTTTCATTAGTGCTAAATTTGCTTTCTAAAATCAGGCAGTAGCACCAGGAACATTGTCTTTCGTTAGAGCAATTTTAAAGCTGAGCTCATTCTTAAGTACCTTGCTGAATCAATGCCCAAGTTTTCCCCTCCTATTCTTGGCCTTCAAAAATATGTAGAATTGCACTGATAAACCAAAGAGGTATCTCAGGGAAGCGTGTATTTCTAGACTTGGGTTTTCTCTCTTTCCCTTCAAAAAAACCACAAAACAAACAACTGCATGTTACAAATCTATCTAGATTACTTCTTTTTTTCCCCTTCTAAACAGTTGAATAGATTTTAAGCCATAAGCATTATCTATTCTGACTTACCACTTCATCTGACTCACTGAATTTCATCCAGTCATTTCTGTTTTGAACCTAATAGCCTGTAAACGAACTAGAACTTTTCTCCTGGGTAGACATGCAATCAAGGAAAACATTGATTTTAAATTTATAGTGCATTGTTTTCAAAAAGTGTTTTCTCTGTACATCTCTCAAAATCTGACAACAAAGCATCTTAAAACAGTCTCAGGATATCACACTCTCTGGAGAAAGAAATTTCTACATAATACTCATCTCACAATAAGGAATATCGGATGCTGAATATTACATTAGTGAAAAAAACCTCCATCTTTCTATTCAATTCTTGCTCCAAAATCACTAGAAACATTTCTAAGGGAAGCAAACTTATTATCTTATTCCAGATCTACTTTAAATCTCAAAGTTACATAATTATGTCTTATTTGCAAGTGACACAAGAATGCTGTTGTGTTGATACCTTTAGCTTCATGAAACAAGCAGTTTGAACTGTATTTCTTGGTATGTAAAGGACAGCTTTCTCATGTAATTCACTCGAGTTATTTTTGTGGAGAAATAGAAAGATCCAGACGCAGGAATGGAACTGAAATGGAGTTCTCCATTCATTTCTAAAAGGCTCCTACTTCAGAAATGTTTATGTTAAAGTACATAAGACCCACACTGCTGGACTCACGCAAAAAGGGCAGTCTTTGTAGGACCAAATTGTTTTTTGTCATTGAAAAGCACATTGCACCAGTCAGGGGGAATTCACAAAGATCACACAAAGCTCTTCTTTAGCTGGGATGCTGTCTGTGAGGTTAGGTTACCCTAACTACTAACAGACCTAATGTACTGAAATTACTTCTGGGCATCAGCCAGATATAAAGACTCCTTTAAATCTTGTCACACCCTACACACAGACAGGTGAGATCGTGAAAAAGAGGGGCTGCTATGTTATCTCCATACTTGTGGGGGCTTCTCCTGAGTGAGGAGATTCTCCCATGCAATTTCTCATTGTTTCTGGATCTGTATTTTATCCATTGCATGTTCAAAGTGATCGTAACAGACCCCAGCATCCACCCTACAGCACACCTTTTGCTGTGGGTTGAATGAGATCACAGTAGAGTTAAACTGCTAGGTATCTTTCTGTCATGGAGTTCACAAAGGTGCATTTGCCATTCTGGCAAAAAAAAAGTTTGAAGGCAGAATTTGAAAGGCTCCTGGGCATGGAGGGGACATGAAAGAGGAAACAAGAGGTGGGGAGGTGAGGTGTGAAACCCCCTATCAGAGGTGGGGATGTTTCAATCAAGCCCGGAGTATCAGAGGTGTTAAAATCAAAGATGTAACTGTATTGTTTACAGTGTGAAAGCCCAAACATAGCAGAGCACAGCGTATTTCAAAACTGTTTAAAGGAAGCCTGCACGGTGTCAGCTTCTTCTCTGTCTAGGCTCTAGAGGAATCTTAGCGAAGAATTGCGTTTCATGCCAGAAATGTTAAGACCCTTGTCCCGATGGCTCAGCTCTATGGGAGAGCAATCTTTGTTAGTGTAGCTCCCAGTGTTGTGCAGCTGCTTCCTGCTAGGCTGGCTAGAAATGTCAGACCACATAAAGATCTGAGAACAAAATAGCAGCAGACAGGTTTTCTCTCATCTGACTTTTCAATAGAGGCATTATTACATTTTAATATTTCCATTTGTATTGCCTGCACTCAAAGCAGATAGTATACGATTTTATCCCAAAGCACATCCTCTTCGTCGTATTTTCTACTGCAGTAAACTGAAGGACACACAATATACCTGACATTTTATACATGAAGTAGCATTTTCTATTGTCTTCCACAACTCAGCCTAAGAACTTTCAAAGGTTCATCCAAACAAGATGACTTTTTTTTTTGTCTCCCGCCTCTATCTCTTTCTGCCATCTTTCTCCTTTGAGCAAAAATATAAATAAAACAAATGCTTTTATAATGAAAAGAATCTGGATGTTAAGTAAATTCCTCAGAGTTTAGCTGCCATTTTTGTGAAGGGCTTCTGACAGTTAAATAAGATTGGGCTTTATCCCTCTCATGATTCCTTTAAGTACAGAAAGATGTAGAAAAAAATTTTATTTTCTTTTAAATTCTGTGGGCTTTTCAAAGATAGCCAGCAAGACTGATTAATTCATGTATTTCCCCCCACTGGATGGAAGAACACCTCTGTAGGTGTCATTTAATTTGTATTTCCCCTATTTCTCTGTAGAGTGTGCGCTTCCATCTTAGAATCTTTGTTCCTATCTCTAAACTCTAGATCAAGTTTAAGAGTTTTGGATCCAGATAAGGACAATGAAGAATATGTCAGAAATATAGAAGGTTGCAAATATGGTGGAAGAAGAGTTGCCAAATTTCTTTTTTTGTCATACTGTAGGAAATAATATAAAATAAAAGACTATAATGAAGTCTTTTAGTTGACAGGGCAGATTTTTTTTATCTGTTCATTTTCATTCCCATCTAACCAGTCAGAGGTTAGTAGAGAAAACAGAAGCTGACAGTGATTTTCCAAATTGTGGTTACATGAATGGCTAAGCCCACTCCCTTGAAGTGGAAAAAACAAACTGCAAATTACAAAGTTCTTTTCAATATTGTTGGTTTGACTCTCACTGGATGATTTTGCCCACGCAGCTTTTACCATGTGCTCACACATAGCTTAAAAGACCAAAGAAGTAATTTATTAGCTAATACACACAACAAATAACTACACTTACCAAGCTATTAGTCTGAGCATTCATATGCTCAGAACCTCGAATAAGAAGCCCTACCATTGTTTGCAGGCCAGGAGTGCTCAAGGAGGGGGCAAAGGATCAGCCTCCACTGCTCTGTGGACGAGGCCAACCCTCAATATTGCTGTTTTGCTGCCTTGTAACTCCCTGTTTTTTCTTTTAGGTTTTTATGCACCAAGTCTCCATGTCGGTGTTTTTCCTCTTAGATCCTCAAGCTGCTATGAGTTTGCAGTTTTAGCTTCTTTATCTTGCATGACTCTATGGACTTCCTCATGTCTCTTTCTCACAATAAAACAGTATGTTCTGACATTTATCTAGGTTTTGCAGCTGGGCTGCATTGGAGCTAAGCCTCGGGCCCCAGAGAGCTCATCCCTTGGCGGAGGAATACAGGAAGGGGGTAACAGTTCACTATGTCTTTGTGTTGTCTGTGTCTATATACATTTAAACAGAGATGGGCACAGTGGTTGATCCCACTCTGAGCTATTGTTTCAAGGCACCTGTAGAAGCAAGAAGGTATTACGTTGGTTTATAAGTGGTTCAAATTACCAACCAGCTTGAGTCCTGCTTCCTCATCTGATTCAATTTTGTCTGTACCTTTGGAGCACATGAGTTTTCCATTGAAACAGTGGGAGCACAAATGATAACTGTATGCACATCCTCATTTTCTTTTTGTTGGCTCAGGGTTTTAGCTTTCTGCCCCACAGGGAAGTTTGGATAACTCGTTGTAAAGACAACTCTCAGCAGGATCGAGGCCTTGCATGAAAAACTACGTTTGCCACAACGAATGCTTTCAAACAAAGTACAAACCCACCAGACAGTAGGCGGTAGATCAGGATGGTATCTCATGCCAGAACATTTCCACGGAAAAAGAAGCTGAACAACAATTACTCTGTTCTGTGGAAATCATTAGATTTTTTTTCTTCACACTGGTTGGTTTTCTTCATCTGTTTTTAATTATTCTGAAATTATTGATGCAAATTAAAAGAAAAACATAATTAGAAAAACTAAGAGGGAAGAACACTATACAGAAGAAAACATGCCAGTGTCTTCTAAACAGATAAAGGGGTTTGAAGATGCTGAATAGAGCAAAAAGAAGCCCTATGTCATAAATTATGGTGGCCGGTGATTTGGAACAGAGAGCATGCTTAATCCTGTGAGAGTGCAATACCTTGCATGATGTACAAGTGCCTCACAGACAGAAATTATTATCATCATTTATAATATAAATGACCATATCTGTTTAACAAGGTTCATTACTAGATAATACCTTCTCTGGACTGAAAAATTAAATTGTACAACAATAGCAGCACAATAGTTCCCTTGACAATAGAGCTACCCAGCTGTTAAACCGAAACTAGTTTCTGCAAGGACATTTAGGGTCCTCCAAAATGCAACATATCCTGTGCTCACAAACCCACTGGTCTGTAGAATTCACTGTTTATTATTTGTGTATATGAGAAATTAACTTTTCTCGTTCGAATTGTTGCAGCTTTTCTTATATGTGATTCCAATAGAAATCCACTTTGCCTCAAAAATCCTGGGCTTTTTGAGCAATACATCTGCCAGAGGATTCACAAACACTCTCAGAGGGATGACGAGCTAATATTGGATTTACCTGTTAAAGACAAGAGCGTTTGAGAAGCCACTGTCTTTGGTCACTTCAGCGTCTCCCGAGAGCGCCTTGAGGGAGCTTTGTGAAGCTGCGCCGACTTTTTCTCACGCTAAGCCCATAAGCCATATTCTATTGGCTGAAGCTTTTCCAATTTGTGAATGTCTTTGGCCATATTAAGAGGAATTTGAGACGAGCTTATGGAGAATTAGAAATCCTTATTCAGAACCCAGTAGCTTAGCTGCTGGTTATTATTCTGCACTGCTGGTTTTTCTAAAGTCAGTTTCAATGATTTTCATTTCAGAAAAATCATCTCAATAACACATTGGGAGCAGGAATAATAGATGGCACTGTTTGGAGGCTACTAGCTCAATAAATATAATTTCTGTTCAGTCCATCTATTCTGCTAGAATTTTTTTACAGCTATTAATCTTTTTTTCTTTCTTCTTTCTTTTTTACTTTTTTAAAGAAAAGTTAAAGTAAGTAAAGGTGAACATTATTTTGTGCTGCGGAGAAACCTTATCTTCATCTACAGGATTTAAGAATTCTTGCTATTTAGTATTTCCTGAGGTTGGAAATCTCACCACTATTGGTGTTCCAAGTGTGGATCAATTTCTTTTAGCTTATACCATTTAGGAGCTGGAAGATGACAACAGTTTAACCTTTAAAACGCCAAGGAGTTCAACTGAGGTCACTCTTTAGTCCATAACCCTCTTCTTTTCACCATACTAAGTGAGTACCTGTATTTGCATCTCTCCAAAGATAGATTTATTTTGGGTGTTTATTCAGTGAGCTATTTTAAAATAAATGTTATGCAAAACAAGTTATTAAAATAAAATTATATACCAAGAGCATATATTTAAAATAACCTAATTTTCAGACACTATTCCCAAATTCCTTCTGGTTAAATTTATGCATGGAACTCATCAGCCGTGTGACTACAGCCTCTGTAATCAATGCAAAGAGAGAGGTACCTGCAAAACATTCAGTCCACCGAGGTCCTAAAGCTCTGCACAGCTGTGAAGGGAACTTTTACTAAGCAGCGTCTTTGCTTAAATGTCTAAAATTACAGGAGGCTAACCCAGCCTTTGTTGATCATATAGACTGTCCTGTCTAATACCATGCAAACAGATTTTCTAGTTTCAAGATCACTTAAAGTTGGGTAAGGAGAGGGGAGCTTAGCTTCACCAGAACTTTTGTGGCCAGCGCAGCACAAGCATAGCAGAAAGAGTTGGCAGAGTAACAATTTTTTTCTTAGGACTGAAGGTCCACATTACAGTAGGAAAACCAAAGTCTGTTTCAACAAATACCCTATGTAGAACTAAAAGTCCAGTCAGGGAGTAAAAAATCAGGGACAGGAAAGAGCTGCAATTTGCATGGGAGGAGAACTGTTTCATGTGAAATGTCAGGATAAAAAATGTGAGGTAAATATGTACATGCTTAGAGTCATATTGCTATGCTAGGAGGAACTAATGACTGCCACTACTCATGAACCTAGTGAACAGCTAGAGAAGAACTGTTAAATATTATAAAATTCATATAGAAATGCTAATCTCTAATTTCTAAGGAAATGATGGTTAAAATATCCTATAGCTTTTCTGTTTCATTGTGTAATTGGTGCTTTTCAATGCTTTTTACTCCCAGGAGCCTACTAAGAACTACGCTGGAAGTGTGAGGTCTCTAAACATATCAGCTGCAGTAACTTTATGCTTTTACAGCATTTGTTTCTCTAAAAATATTAAGTATATTTGCCGGATCCACCAATTTTTTTTCTGCTACAGATGAGCTTTGGGAATCCAGAGATTTTCTCTTGTAGCTTGACAAGTAGAAAGAAGTGAAATATGCTGAAAATTATCCTTATCTTTTCTTTCCAGACTTCATGTGAAACAGAGAAGCTGGATCTTCATCTTGTGTCTAAAACCTTTAATTCACAAATACCTTTAAATTTCTCTGCCCATGTGCTGTCCCCTCCCCTGAAAAAGAAACAGAACAATAAAAAGAAGGTATTAACCTAGGTCAGGTTTTCAGTTTGGATCACTGTCAGAAGCCTTGAGCTGGCCCATGGGAGAGGGGAGGGAAAGGCCATATGGATTCCTTCTTCTTGTGTCAGTTATGGTGTTCATAAAAGCTATGGGCTCACATTCAGCCTTCAGCTGTGCGCTGCTGGAAGATAGTAAATCCAAAAACTGGATGGGGATGAAAAAACAGTGCCATCTTTGCATGGGACAGAATTGCAGTTGCTATTGCCTTTTGTGGGTGCTCTCCACTAAACACTTGTTATGGATAAGTGTCAGCTATTCTGTATGGAAATTCTTTGTTTCTACTCTCCCCTTTCTTTTGGTGCTGAGTAACATTAAGTGTACTAACATACGCTATAAAACATTTGTTGGCATTTACTAGATACAGAAAGCATTATCAAGATCAGTCTAGATGATTGCTACACCAAGCTGCTCACTGGTGTTTCTAGAAGGTCCTCCTACCTGAATCTCATCCTGTTTCCTGACTACTACAATTGCTTCTTTGTGCTCTACCAAGCCATGGCTATGACCCCAGTTTCTATAATATTCAGGGATAAATTAATAAAGGGGAATATAATGAACATCTTATAAAAGGAAGGAGTATAAAAGATACTAGTAGGATCAGAGGGAAAGAATCCAAGGTTGTCCTAGGCTATATATCTGAAAATCATTCATCATTGAGCGTATCTATTGGGAAGATAGTATTGGAAAAGTTGGTACTCACTGTAAGGGGGACTGTGGCCATGGTAAGGGTACAGATGGACCTTGCCACTAACTTGACTAAATGTCAGATGCAATTCAGAGACCCAGGAGCTGATCATGTCGTAGGTGATGTATCAACTGCATTCCTTGGGGAGATGCAAACTTTGGAAGGAACCATTTCATTATAGCATTAGAAGATATGAAGTATACATAACTGGAGTTTATTTTGACAGCTTTCATGTCTCCTTTCATGTCCATGCTGAGAGGCTCTCCCATCAGAGGAGGTTTCCGTTTCCTTGCCTTGACACAGGTCAAAACAGCAGATGCACCAAAGAGTTTGCAAATTTCCTGAATTTCTGTGTGAACACACAAGCTTTATGACCTATTTTCTGAGGTTCTGTGACAAAGTCCCCTTTTCCCCTTGTTTGTTAAGATCTCTCCTGACCAGTCTTCTCCCTGTGAAATATAAATAGCTTCCAAAATAATAGAATCTCATAAATGAAAAAGAGTGTTCAAATTGAAGGTAGTTTTTCTATTGAGTAATCAGATTGGAAAAGCACTTTTGTCATTCCTTTAGGTCACATTTTTATTAATACTCCCACAGCTTTTAACCAGCTTAAGGTGTTGAATAAAAAGTTGCTACAAAAAAAATGAGAAAGGAATAATCTATCCCCCCACCTGTTGTCTACGCTCCTGTTAATAAAATCCAGTTTGCAGCTTCCTGCACCACAGGAGCACACTGGTGCTTACTGTTCAGTTTGTTGTTTACCAGGATTCCCAAACCCTTTCCTCCATAGCTTCTATTTAGCTAGCTGGTCCCCAGTTTGTTGTGTTGTACTGGGTTATTACAGGCCTGGTGCAGGACTTTGATTTGTCCTTGCTGAAATTAATGAGGTTCCTGTTGACCCATGTCTCCAGCCTGTGAAGGTCCCTCAGAATGGCAGCCCTACTCTCCAGCATATCGACCACTCCCGATTTGTTCTTGTTTGCCAGCCCATTCAGTGGGTATTCGATGCTGCTAGCAATTAATGAAGAATTTAAACAGTGTCAGTGCCAGTATCAACTACCAAGTAGTGCTGCTGGTATGCAGCTGCCAGCTGGACTTTGAACCTCTGTCCATCAGCCCTTCAGGCCAACAATCCAACCATTTCCCATCCATCTTATACTCCATCTATCCAAAATACATCTCTTCAACTTAGCAACATGGAACACCATGCTGAGAATCTTGCTGGAGTCAAGGTAAACAGCATCTGCTGCTCTGTCTCCTTGTCCACAGATCAAGTCATCTCCTCATGGAAAAGAAATCAAGTTCATCAGTTGTGCTTTCCATTGCTAAATCCATGCTGGCTGTTTCCAGTCACCTTCTTGTCCTTCACATGCCTGCAAATGGTTTCCACAAGGTTTTACTCCAATGTCTTCCCCAAAACTGAGGTTAGATTCACCAGGCTGGAGTTCCCCAGATTCTCCTTGCTCTTCCTCTTCCATGTTTTCCTCCCTCAGAGTGAGGACAGATGCCTCAGACCCAATTACACACCTTCCTTTTTCCTTACCACCCCCTTAGAGTTGAATCAGACTCGTTCTTCATTCAACAGCCCTGTAACTTATGGTGAGAAAAATGTTCATTCACGTGGACCTGTGTTCACAGCAGTGGATCGGTGACATCCTGATAACAGAGGAGGCTAAAGTGATAAACAGCAGAGGGGTGGTTTGGGATTTGGCCTCCACTTGTGTGTAATAATTCTAATGGACCCTATTGTAGGTACTACTTTAGGGTCTTAGCTGGCTTCCTTAGCTGTGGGATTTTTTCCTTTTATCAATCACATACACTGTTTTGCTGCATATGAGAAATCTTTGGTTCAGATATGGTAAGATCCACCCTTTCTCACATCCTTATAGGAGGACTGCCTTAAATGTCCGTAGGTGTCTATATACAAAATTAATTCCATGATACCCTCCGAGTCTCAAAGCATTAGGCATTTCAGTGAGCATAGTTGGTCCTATTAAACCTGTTTGCACACACAGGTGATAATTTCATTCTGTGAAATATCTTGTTACACAAGAGATCAATTAAGGAGACTGTGTCTGCTGGAAACTCAATTAGGACTAATCAGTTATATCCTACTAATCTCAGAAAGGAGTTTACTTGTACTGTCAATGGTAGGACATGGACATATCCTTTAAATCTCTTTACCTTATTAAGAAGAGGTTTAATCTTCCCTTTTCCTTAGGTGTACCTTAAATATTTTTTTTTGTCACATCCCATCTGGCAGTTCGCAGGATAAACAGTCATTCAGTTAGGAATCCAAAGATTATTTCCGTTTTGTGTAAACCCTCCTACTTTCTAGCAACTTACTCTGCAGCAAAGGAAACAGCAACAATGCAAGGTATCTTCAGATGTGTCTAAAAGTGGTACTTCAGATCATCTTTCAGAATTTCTAAAGCCAGGCTTTTGTTAGCTGCTTTTCCATGTCATATCTGATAGTCTTCACCCAACTAGTTCAGAGTGCTCTTTGAGAAGCAGAATCTCTATTGTAGTTAGTCTGAAGAATATTTGATGCTCAAAAAGGAGCTTTAGCAGTTTTTGGTTCTCAGGTTGTTTCCATGGAAATTGTTGTGGATCTAGCCACAGCTGGTTGTGCTGCCCCAGTACTTGCTGAACCTGCCAGAGCAGCAGCTACTGCTTCTTTCCCGTCTGTATGCAAAGGCTGTTCCGTCAGGCGGTGGCCACCACACCTTCCCTTTTTGCTGTGGGCAGGCTGGTCTCCAAGTGTGGCATCACTAGCGGGTCTGAGTCCTCCCAAAACCTCCACTGGGCAGAACTTCTCCTTGTCCCCAGTATTTACAGAGCGAACAAATTCCTTTCACCAATTTGGGCGAGGAATAAACTGGTGCAGAGAGTACTGAGCTTTATCAAGAAGGTATCCCAACGCAATGCCCCCTTTCTTTATAAAGGATTTCATCCTCTGTAGGTCACTATGGTGTGATGGGGAAGAAGGTGTCCAGTGTTTGTATTCCAGCCCACCTATGCAGATGGGTTGCTGAAAATAGTCTCTCAGATGCCATAAAAAAGGGATATAGCTTTCATTGCAGTCAATGTTCATATAGCTTCCAGCTGATTAGTGGGATTCTTTAAACTGTAACTAATGAAATGGGAACACAGGAGCCAAGGTGAAGCCAAAAGAGAACAAACAAAAGAAAACACCTTTAAAAGTCATAGAAATGTCAGCACAATTTATAATAATCACTTTTAAGAGAAATGACAAAGCACATGAAAAAGCCCTATACTGTTACTATAAAGAAATAAAATATTTCTCTGTGAAGGAAATTACAGGTGTTTTCTATCTAATGTCGGTGCAGGTTATTGAAAATGCTTCATTTACATTTTGAGAACACAAAGTGTCAGGATGCTCTTTTTCTATTTGATTCACCTTTGCAAAGAGGGAAAGAAGAGAGAAGTTTTAGAGCTCAAATTATACTTTTCTGCAGTGAAAAATCCAAATTAGAAATTACATTTGACCAAATTGATTCCTGTGACTTAGTGAGGCCAGGAAGCAAAAAGGAGGACCTCTCACAAATCAGGTCTGTATGTAAAAAGTCCTAGTCAAAACAATAGTCTGTCATTCCTTTTGCAGAAGGCACTCGTGCAAAAAATTAGGCATGATTATGTGTCTTCATGATGAGAAATAAATGATGTCTCCACCTACCTACTCCTCTTGAACTACAGAGTGGATCCTGTAATGACAGTGTACAGCCAGACAAATGAGGTGAAAGAAAACTGACCCTTGCAATGTAATGTGTGATGATATGAGGAGACTGAAGAACCCATTCCTAAGTGCTGTTCCTCCTGAAAAATCTGCTGCATCATCAACTGGGACAGGAAGTTTTTGGGGAACAACATAGCAGCACATTCATGAAGACTTTTAGCAGCCTCTCTGTTTCAATAATACAAACTTTGCTTGGTTTTGTTGGTTTTTTTGGGGGGGAGTGTTTTTTTTATTCTTTTAGTTGTTACAGCTTGCCCATAAAGATTTGCTTTGTTTATAAACAAAGGTGGAAAAGTCTGTTTGGCATCCCACGTGTCCTGAATCCTAAAATCAGATTTAACTTATTACAACCATTTTTAAATTTTATACTATAAACAATACAGTTCATGGTGTCAAGACAATTTTCTTCCACTAAGGAAGAAACAAAGATGGCAATGGAAAACATCTCTGACAAAAGTTCAGGAATTTAAGCCTGGATTCACCCCAGTTAATGCACTTAATTGAAGTGTCTAAATTTAGAGCTTAAGTTCTCTGTGTTCCTGTAAAATCAGTGGAACGATAGGGATATTTCCAGAGATTGCACCAGGTCTGGACTGATATTTAAAGCTGGCTTTATTACGGTTGAGAGAACTTAGCATTACTAAGTTCCCAACACAAGTTTCTCAGGTAAATGCAATTGAGGCAGAGGAATTTGGCCTAACTATAATTATAAGAGTAAAACTGTAAGGAACTGATAGACTTTGCATCTCACACAAATGAGTTCATATAATGGAAGGAATCTATGGGATTCTGTATATAACATAACACATTTGTCACCTCTGGAATAAGATGGAGTGCTGTGCATCAGCAGCTGGGAAGACAAGCTGTAACGTACAGCTCTGTGTAAGTCCCCAATCTGGAAAGGACTGTAAGGTATTTGAAGTACTGACACGCAATCAGTAGAGAGAACTTTAGTATTAAGTACCCATGGAAAAGACCCATTCACAACAGAAATGAATGGCGGACAATTTCCTGAGAGGGTGAAAACATAAGTTGTCTTGTCAAGGCCCTTCTGTCCTATAGATCAACCGTTTTAAATACAAAGAACAGATATGCAAATCACTAGTTCTCCAGACGTGATCCATATAATATGTGTGTAGTCTTCTCGTCTTCTCCTTCGCAACTGCTAAACTGCTTTGGAAAACATGAAAGAAAAGAACCTAATTTGCTTTCGCAATAACAGTTGCTCACAGATGATACAGCCATAGTCATGTCAAATGATTCTGAATGAAAACATACTCCTTGCTATTAGAACTATGTAAAAGAAGCAGTCTATAGTATAGTATGGGGCATACTGTGGCAAAGTATGAAAAAGTCCATGTATTCACTGTCACTGTTACTATCACTCACATGTGAAATATGATATATTTGGCCTGAATTTCTTTTGAATTGTAAAGTGAAAAAATGTTAATAGTAGCTGATTAGCAGAAGCCTGGCTGTCTTGTATTTCAAGCTCAGAGTAGCTGAAAAATGCACTGAAATGCCATTGATGCAATTCTAATGGAGTTATTTCTGGAGTTGCTTCTAATTAGACTGATACTTTTCTTTCCTGTTTCTTCCCATTCTAGAAAACGTGCAAACTAGTCCAAAACTATTGTGTCCTATGAAAACTTCTATGTCTTATTAAGTCATGGTTTAACTAAAGAGCTTCAGTAATGCTTGTGAGATTCTATGTGTGGTTCTAATTGTAACAACCCCCAAAAGAATCAGAGTTCATGCAAATATCTGGATTCAAAGAGTAGACTATATATATATCCTGGAGGCTACATCAGCCCTGGGACAGCTTATATTTTATAGAAAGCAAATTATAACTTCAGCTGAAAATATGAATGTATTAAAACTGCCCAAATTTGAAACAGCTCCATTTACTGATTGCTGTGACTAAGAGCAGAGTTTAGCCCTTTGTTCATGTATTTAGCTGCACAGTAGTAGCATCCAGTCCTATCACTGAAGAGTCAGTGGTGTGTTCTACGAACACAAGAGAAAGGAAACCCTTTGCTACAAAGAACTTACAATGTATGTGTGGTGTAATACCTGGATGTCATAGCAGCTAGGAAGAGAGAAAAGTGATAATAATGGGGGTTTATGTAGTTCATATATTACCTTTATGATACACTGGCTGTCTCTGATGGCCGGCTATGACACAGCTGTAAGCTTTCTGGTAGAAGGAGATCTGGATTTAAACACAGAAATTACATTAAACTCCTCATTCATAAATATGAGGTTAGAGGGGAAGTAGCCTGTGTTTCCACGTCAGCCTGTCGGACTTGCTGAGGCTGCTATGGGGACATGAGAGTAGAACATGGTTATTGGGATAATGATGAGGCTCTTAGCCTTGATTGTTAGACAGCCAGGACTTCATTACTGATTGTAGTCCTTCACTTAGGGACAGACCCATGCAAAGGATATGAAATGGAAAACCAGCAGAAAACTCCGCGGGGAGAAGTATATCCCTAAACCTGAAGTTTTATCCTCAGATAACAACAGAAATAATTCCACATAAACAGTTTTATTAGTACATGTCTTCAGCTAGTTCCTCACATAATTTCTGCCCACCCTCGGACTGTTGCACAAGGGAAAAAGCGAGCATGTGTGACAAGCAAACAGATCAGAGATCTAGATGAAGAACAGAGCCAGGACCCTCTCCCAGTGTACTTTCTGCAATCAACTATCTCCCATTTTAATTAATTGAACACAACTGTGTTTTCTAATGTTCATAAAGAGAATAAAATCCTTTCGTTTCGGGTGCTGCTTTTATAGCACCACAGGATCGCTGCCTTGGAAACTGTAGGGCATTACCATAAGTACAGTCAATGACAAAAGCAGCTTTAGGCTCAACCATCAGCACTCAAAAGTAGGATTCAGGTCAGTCATATCCCAGTGTAGCTTAGGAAAGAAGAGTGTCCTCAACGGAGCAGCAATTTTTTTGAAACCAGGCAAAGAAGCCCCCAAAGCACGGTGCAAGTTTGTGAGCTATGCAATTACAGAGAGCAAACACAGGAAAAGCGGTGCATCCTTCATGTTTCTCCTGCCTCTTTCAGTTCTGCTGGCCTTTAAGTTCAGGGCTACATGTTTTTGCTGTGCTTTGGGATTCATCGTCTGCCACTATTTGGATTTGGTATCTTCTTTACCTTAATCCAGTTGGTATCAGTAGTACCAGAGAAAGGACTATGGGCACTACATGTTATATGAATTATAAAAATATTTCTCTCATGCAATTATTAGTTATTCTTTGAAATGTTAGCTTTCACTTTTACCATTAGAGGGCCATATTGTTTGTTACTTTTTCATCTGTTGCCTACTGTGTACTTGTTTGTATCTGTCAAAAGCTACCTGTAATAGCATAACCATGACACATCCAAGTGTCTTGCCTTTCACCCAGTAAGTGATAAGTATCTTGTGTGCTATCAATATCAGGACTACAATAGAAAGAGGGAAAGCAGTAACTGTTCCGTAAAATTCCTTGGTTAACCTCAGAGGTTACTTCTGCTACTGCTGATGACTCAAGAGATGATTGGCCTACCTTCTCAGGGGGAAACCGGTAGAGCAGACCTTTACGGTGAAATCTGAGAGGGGCATCTCAGAGAGAAAATCTGTCCTCACTGAAGTCAGGGAGGAAATATACCTCTGAATTGGGTTCAGGATTTCTCTTGCTTCCATCCTAATGCACTAAAAGTCAACAAGGAAAACTCCTATCACTAACAGAGGAGCTTAAGATGAAACTTTATACGTAACCACATCTATCTGTAACTCCCAGTTTAGGATTTATTACCGCTTCTTCTGATGTATTTGGGGTACTGGCCATCAGCATCAGATACAGGCACAGTTTGAATGGGGAGAGGGAGGAAGGAGGGGGATTGTAACAGTTCATACTTTCTGTCAAGAGCAAAACATACTTTCTGCTTAGGAAAGCTTAGGTCCAAAGCAATGGCCTGCAATTAATTCATACAGAAAGACAAATATTTTTTATACATTAGATTTTTTTTTTATGCAAACCAGAAGTGGTCTGGCTAAGTAATTCCATCGGGCTTTTTTATGGCAGTGGTTGTACTGCATTTTCTGACCATTAGGAAGCGCAAATCCATAAACATTGTGATTGAGTTATCACTGTCTGATAGAGGGAAACTTTTTGCACAGTGGAGTTAGCAGAGATATTCATTAGTTAGAAACTTCATATATACATATACAAATTAAGGTGAAGCACATAGCACCTCCAAAGTTACCCGAGTAATGCAGTACCAAACCCCAACTCTGTACAACACCTGGTTATATCAAAAGACAAAATTATTTGATATTTGCCATTATAGTGAACTCACTGGGCTTTGTTATCTGACATATCTCATGCATCCAGATTAGAAAATGTCAAACCATTGACTGTGTTCTTCTGAGCAGTCAGTATCAAAAGAGCACTCCACTGTATTGCTGGGCTTCAGGGGACATTTTCAAAGGCACAAATGACACACAGACACTGTGTGTTATCTGGACTAGAAATTGTTTCAGAGGTTAGGGACATTAGGGGCTCCGATATTATATATCAGGAGAAAATTCTATCAAAATACCTTGTTAACCAGGGCACACACATGAAAGATTATCATAACTCTTCATGAATAAAGCCACATTCTCAATTCAGCAAATCTTTTAAAGACATGATTATGTCCCTTGATGTTCAGAAAGGCATTTTAGGAGAACACAGTACCCATCTAGAGAGGTGCAAATGCTGGAAAATCTAGAAATTCAAACCTTGGTATTCCTAAATAAAATAAAATAATAATTTTTAAAACCCCAGTTGCTTAAAACACCAATATGTTTCATATAGTCAGTAGGAAAGTTTGGTCCTCGAAAATGCTGCTCTGCTGGTTTTACATCCTAGTCAGGGTCCCTAACACACTTCTGCCCCTGAAATTTGGACAGGAAAAGTAACTGTGTGTAGAAATGGCATAGTAGACACATGGATTTCCACTGAAGGCTTGGAGAAAATGGCAGAGGAAAGGACACCAAGCTAACTATTGTCTTCTCTGCTTCCTAACATTAGACTATGCAATACGAAAAACAGCTTTCAGAAAAAGAGACAGAAGTTAAATTTACCTTCCTAACATGTAGACCACTACGCGTCTACCATGAGCCATGGTATTTATTTTTAGCCACACAAAATCATGGGGGAGGACAACAGCCAAACAAACAAAAAAAAAAAATCAAGGAATGTCCCTTTTATTTTTTGTCTAAAGACAAACTTATTTTTTTAGTTTGCTTTTGACTGACAGCATATCAACATATGGATTAACTCCCTCTTGTCATTATTGGCAGGAATGTTAATGTGTCCTTTTAATACTTGTGTCACCACATTACAGACTGTTTTAGAGAAAATGTTCATGAACAGTTGATGGAAAAATTCTGTCAGAATTCACGCACACAAATTGAAGTTGATTAGTTTGTTGTGACAAAAACCCCAACACTAATGTTTCTAAACTACTAGGAAAAAGACAAGAAGAATTTTTTTTAAAAATCATGAACAGTGTCATTGTCAGGAAAAAGAAAAAAGCGTCTGTAAAATATTGGTAAAAATTCTTCTAATAATTACACTTACTTTTCTTTTATTTGTTTGCATTCTCCTATGGCCTTCATCTTTGAATTTTAGCCACAGTTCAGGATCCAAGTGTGTCAAGTGCTGTAGGTAGTGGTGCTGTAGACATATAAACCTGTTTTCTGCTGAGAGAGACCAGAATTAAACTATATGACAAAACAGATGGACAGAGACAGATGGGAGGAGTAAAGGAAAACAATGAGGTAACATTTGTGGGTGTGCTTGGCTTCTGATCTCAGTACACCAAAACCCCAGCAATCCCCACTTCTGTGAGCACCACATCAAAGAAGATTAAGTGGTGGTTTGAAAGGGAATAACATAGACTTCTATGGAAGACTGTAGGAAATAAAAGATAGGTGGAGGTGTCACTCAATGCCTTAATGTATGCAGTTCAGAATTTAACATGGGTGTGATGGAGGTTGGCCTCAAAGACTACCTGGAGGAGGGAAATGACAACTTGATACTGCAATAGAACCTGAAGAGCTTGGAAAGTTAAAAAAGTGCTTTGTTTGATGCAACACAGAAGGGGAGACCAATTGCAGAGTGTGAAAGTCAAAGTGATGGACTAGTAAAATGACCTTAGCAGCAGCCTTCTACTTGGACACTGGCAGAGCAAAACTGCCTTTGACAGGAACAGACAATATGATGCCACAGCAACTGAATTGTAAGATGGCAAAGCTTTAAGAATTTAAATGGACAATAAAACTGTATCTTTGAGTGCTCTGAAGCTCCCACCACCACTGGAAAAAAATCTGCCACATTTAAAAATAGGTTTTACATGTCAGTGTTAAAAAGCACTCTAAATTAAAGATTAAACCTAGACTACAAACCTAAAAGATAGCTCACTTGCATCTGCAATGATGCAGAAAAGGGATGTCTCAGAGGTAAAAGACAAAGATGCATTTGTGAGGAAAACCATGCCAGGAAGCACTTCTCTGTAGTGAAAACAGTAAAAAGGGAAGATAAAAAGAGCATGAGGAAGACAGGCTGCACAGTGAGATCATTGGAACAAGTAAAGGAGTTACAGAAAAGGCAGTCAAGATACATCTGTTTTTGATCGGTAAATTTAATAGTTAAGAAGAGGAAGACAAAAGCAATGCAAAGGCACTCTGTTTGGTCAGGTTCCTCCTGGGAGGCTGAAAGGACTATTTGTGGAACAAGTAAAATGCTGGCTGCAGTGAGGGGAGTCTTGAAGACAGTGACAAGGTGATCGATGCTTGGGGTGAGAAAATCCACTAACTGGGAGAAGAGCTGTTAACTGGGTGTCGTGGTTTAACCCCAGCCAGCAACTCAGCACCACGCTGCCGCTCACTCACTTCCCCTCCTCCACCCAGTGGGATGGGGGACAGAATCGGAAAATAAGGTAAAGCTCGTGGGTTGAGATAAGAACAGTTTAATAGAACAGAAAGGAAGAAACCAGCAATGACACTAATAACAATAAAGTGACAATA
>JAVKLA010000024.1:19072155-19105909 GCA_034782735.1 Sagittarius serpentarius | reverse complement strand
TCATCCTAAACCCAAAACACAGCGCTGTACCAGCTGCTAGGAAGACAATTAACTCTATCCCAGCCAAAACCAGGACACTGGGCAACAAAGACAGAAAAGGTGTGGTAAATATTTTGTGGTATTTCTTCCAGAAATGCTCTGAGTGCAGAAAGAAGACCCAGGGGAAAAGGCAATGGGGATGAACCAGGGTTTGATTCTAGCACAGACTATAATGGGGCAGAAAAGAAAAGATTTTGGTGTGAAAGAAAGCAAAATCCTGACAACTATATTAACAGAGGAGGGAGAACAGAAGGGGAATCAGGAAGAAGAGTGAACCTATATAAGACTAAACTGTAAAGACTGGGAGGAAAGATGGATGATGGCAGGAGACCAGCAGGTACTTAAATGACCTTAGGTGAGCTACTTGCTGAAGAAGATTTTTAGTAAAAAGTACCATAAAAAGAAATATACCTAGTGACTGCCGATAACAAATGTCATGGGGTCACTGAACAGAAGATAGACACCTTCTAGAGTCCTTATGAACAAGACTCTTTCTGACAGGACAGTAGGCAAATATTACACAGTGCATTTTTGCCTACAGGACAAGAAAGGGACTCAGTATGGCATCAAAGCCAGAACTGCTGCAAAGGTCAGAAGTTAAGTTTAGAAAAACAATGAAAAATTCATCAGGATGCTGCTGTTAAGAGAAACATGCTTTGGGGAATGGAATAAAAGATACTTTAGAAAAATGTAACTCTGTTCTGTTCTATTGCAGTCCACATATAACACACAGAAAAGGAATATTTTAGGATTAAATATCCAAAACTTATCTAGGCTGCACTAGCAAGTGTTTGTCATCTTAGTCTTTCTGGATCTCACATTCATTGCTCAAGAGTTTATATTTGGAATGAAATGTGACTCAGAATGAATTAATGGCATCTGAGGTAGGTATAAAAGTGACTTAAAAGGCAGAAGACAAGGAAGGAAAACAGTGGTGCTCAAATTCCTTGGGGTGAGAATGTGTCTCCTGGGGGTGAGAATGTGTCTCCCCGTGGACGATGACAGACTCTCGCCTGTTGTATGTGGGATGAGGCGACAATCAGTATTTTCAGAAGTGAGCTCTACCTCTTCTCAACCCCCCCAGATTTGGCCACTGTTCTTCACTGCCTGGATAGAAGTCCATGGTTATTTCAAATTCTTCTAATATGTTTTCCGTTGGTATTTGCCTGCATTCAGGGTCATCTGCCATTACTGTCCCCTATCACTTCCTCCTTTCTAGTCCTGCATAATGTATTTCCCATCATTTTCTTGAAGCATCATATGGAATTTGTGCAGAGCTCATAAACACTGGAAGTGAGAAGAAAACAGATGCATAAGTAGGGTTAAAAGATCTCAGTTTGACTGAAAATACTTCACAAAAAGACATTTGCTTACACGATTCTTTAGACAGCAGTCATAATGCCTAAATCACTAATTTCTGGGCATTTCCAAAGACAACGAGCAGGAGAGGCTGATGCTTATTTCTGAGTTAATTTCTTCAGCCTTTTGGTTAAAATTCCAGTGGCATCTGTTTCTCTGAGCTAGTATTACAGCACTTGAAAAAATCTCATTCTCAATACCAATAGCAATTCTGCAGCCACACTTCACAGCCTGTCACCTAGAAAGGATCTGTCTTCCCTGATTTTAGCCCTGCACAGTTAGATGTTCAATCTCTAAACTGGTTTTCTAGACTCCTTCTATAATTTCTGGAAATGGAAATATACCTTCCACTCTCTGCTGTTGCACAGAAATTGTACCCGGGGAACTCCAGAATATTAAGCTATTCTTGCTTGTTAACTTGATAAAAGAATACCAAAAGTTTTGCTCTAGGACTTCTGTAATCTTTAGAGAATGTAAGAGTAGCAAAATGAGAGCAATATACCACAAAGAGAGCAGAGATAGGTTTTGGTTTTATTTTTCATTGTAATAGTTGGCAGCGTTTTATGAAAGCACGCAATTACTGTTAACTACATTTTAGAGGTATCCTGATTGAACAAACAATAACTTAAAAAAAAATGAATTTTAGTGCTGTAGTCTTCTTAAAACTAAAAAAAATTATAGAGATTGTTCTGAAAGTCACCGTATAAACACTCACAAATTTTCTCACAGAAGAACTTTGGTTTGGCCTTTCTGTCAGTTCTGTAGGAAGTAATTTGGTCTCTCATTTCTTATCACAAATATATATGGAATAATATTTCTCAGCCCTCAGAGTTACTGTAAAAAGAAATTAATGAGCATTCATGAGTCACTTGTATTCTGAAATCATAAAAACTACACAAAAGCAAACACATTTTTTTGTAGGTAATGGAATATTTTCTGTGCAACCAGCTGTGCAAAAAAAAGGGAAAACTAGACAAAAGAAAAATTTGGATTTCTTTCAATTCAAAGCTCCAAGCTCCAGAAAATAAAAGATTATTAATAAATAATTAGTTTATAATAAAAACTGGTTTATAATAAAAGATATTTTCCCCCAGGCTTGTGAACTTTAACTGAAGTTTTGCTTCACATACAAATAGTATGAAAACCCCTCTCAATTTACTGTCGAGTAGCGACTGATAAGTGACTCAAGGCTCAGATTTGTGTCTGAAGGGACCTTTAAAGCAGCATTAGAAGCGTTATGTGACCAGTTGGCACTGCTCTCTTCAGTAACTTTTCCCCTTTTAATCAAAAGCACTACAATCAATAGAAGGAGAAAGAAATACCAATGTGCACTGATCTAGCAATCGCAAGACCAAAAGCACAGCATATGAACAGCAATGAGGATCCTAAGTCACCCGGCAGTCTGCAAGTTTTACTTGCAGGCCTAGAGTTTAAAAACTGGAAATGCAAAGTTAGGTTTTTGACGTCTGTAGTCACATGCCTCCTTGATTTTCCAAAGCAGCCAGAAGCCAGCAGCTGCTGCTGAGATGCAGGCCTACAAAAGCAACATTTGCATACTTGTTATCCGACATCCCCTGTCCCAGTGCCAAGTTCCCAGCTACACTGGGAGTGACTTTGAAGCCCACGGTAGCAGTGGGCATTCAGAAATTTTGTAAGTCAGATCAATGCTTAAATATAGTCTTCAAAGTCAAAATTAAAGCTGTAGGTTCCAATGTGTGTTGTGTGGCAACGCAGACAGGGAAAATGCTCAGCGCTGAAGAAATATTCATAGCCTGTGGTGACTCAAACCATAGAGCTGCTATGCCAAACTGTGCAGTCCCTGTCGCTGGAGCCACAAATCCTGGGGAGGAAGAAGTGGAGATGTGACTAAGGAAAAACTACAAAAAGAGGTTAGGAGGAAGGAAGTTTTGGGGAAGAAACCCTAAAGAATGAAAAGAAGAGATTCATACGTCTTAAATACCTAATTAGATACTTTTCAAGCACATAAGTAACCGTAGGTCAAGGAGAAAGAGTATCAGGCCTCTGACAAGTGTCAGAGGGAATTTATTGACTGAAAGAGACATTGCCGAAATGTTAAATGTCTAGACTCGTATTTCCGAGGAAAGGATGAGAGACGGATACTGTAAAAAATGGAAAAGATTTTTATTCTTTTAAGAAAAATGAAAATTAAGTGAATCCAAACATCTTGGAACATGGAACTAATAAAAAGTAGCAGAGAAGATGGGAAAATATTCGGTATATTTTAAAACTTCTGAAATTTGAGACTGGAAAACACAAATCCATGACATTAACTAAGGAAAATCCAGCTAGGAGACAATGGGGAACACAGTGGGGTACCAAAACTCTTGTGTTATATACGCAGAACTGATGTTTAGTTCACAAGAGAATCAGTTTGAGCAATAACAAAGTGTTTTAAGAGAAAGATTATAAACAGGGGGATTTTGGGTGCCAGGTAATCCTTTGCTGTTTAGCACTGATTTATTTTAGAATTAAGCAGATCTTCCCGAGTACCTAACAGATGATTGACCTGCATAGATAAAGAGTTAAAGGTTCAAGTCATACTATGAAAACAGCAAATTTATAGCCAGTAAGGATAATCTTATTCACAGCAGGGAAGAAAAATCTTCTCATTTAAATTCTAAAGTTTCATTTATAGTTTCTGCAAGAAGTTCTGTAAATGACCTTTTAAATATTTTTAATTAAAAACCCAATAGCAAAACTTTTTTTTTTTTAAAATAGGAATTTTTTTAAAATGCAACCAGTTCTTCTAATTTAATACACGGTATAGTCTTGTATGTATTACATGAAACCTAAACCAAAGATTGAATTCTACACTTCTGGATTGAGCAAGTTATTTGGCTGGTAGACTGGACTCTTAATTACATAACGTGCTATCTTTGCTTTTCTACCCTTTACAAAGTGATAGATGAAGTGTTAACAGGAAGGTTCTTTTTTACCTGCAGAAGAGACAGAGGGCAGCCACCTACCATCTTTTGAGAGTATCTATTTATTTATTTCAGTGCCTTAGAACACTGCAACTATCCAAGGAATGTGAAAGGTCAGTTCCATATTGATTATATTGCATGATGGGGACAATCTGAATGTAATGCTTTCTGATGTGCTATGCTGAAAGCATTGGTTCTGTTAAGATAAATGCCCACTGTATTCATTTCATGTTGCTTTCCCGCTTTCTACTTCAAGCAGTTTCTGGCTGCAGAAGTGACATAGATCTCTATCCATTACTAACTTGAAAATCTGATCTAAAGCTCTGTGAACCTGGAGGCAATGCTCACTAAATTGGTATTAAAACCCATATGAGGAATTACATAATCCTTTAAAGAACATTTCATTTGCCAGTGACCTTTTCAGCATTGGAACTAGTTGTTTGTTTGGCAATGATTTTTGCCAGAATAATCTTCAATACTTGCATGCACCCTTTATCTAGCAAGAACCCTGATTTTTTTCTACAGCCCTGTTATATTACACTATGCTGTACCAGGTAGATGGCTTTAATATAACCAATATCACTAAGACATATGGGATATATTGTTAGTCAACTATGAAAAGTTGTCTGTAGGTGCAGCTGATGATACACTAACAGCGGTGTGCAGTGACCATAAAATTATTTACTTATGAAATGGTTCCAGAAGCAATTTATTGGGCAGCAGCTTTAAACCCTCAAAATAGAGTTCCATCGATATTAAACATGGCTAAAAAAGGATTAGATGCAACATGTCTGGGTGAGCGTGTGAAACACTGGCTTGTGCCAGGATGCTTTCAGTCCTTTACACGTGATTCTGCAGGTTTTTTTCTGCTAGCCATGTCGAGTAAGCCATCAGGGGATATTAAGCCTGCACTAGTCTGAGCAGAGATAGTATCTCTGTGTGATATAATATAGTTAGGTAACATCTTGATCTCATCGTCCACTGATGGCTCCTCACCTTTGTCACCAAAAGAGTAAAAATCTTATTAAAATAATTGCTGTCCTTTTTTTTTTACCTGAGGTGCTAAAACAACAGCAAGGAATACTTCATTCTTTCCAAAATTATCTGAAGGTCCTTGGCTGTGGGACTGTCCTTGCCAGAGATGTCAGAATGAATCAAAACCCTAGCTACACTCAGAGTTCAGATCAAGACCTTTCTTTTTACTGGAACCTTTTAGTGGCAACAGAAGATAAAGCAGAAAGGGGAAAAAATGGATTCCAGCTATAGTTTAACTTTTTTTTTCAACCTTGAGGTCTTTACAGCTGAAATTACTGACACACTGTAATGCATTTACATATTGAGAAAGACCCAGTAACACAAATCTTTTCAGAAGGTGTTATGGAGGACAGCAGGTACTATACCGCAGTTATACTAACAAAGTCAGTCTCTCCAAATATACAGGAATAATTGCTATGCATGTTTCTAGTAGTCAAAAAAGACAACTAGTCTAGTCATTCTCTCAGACATGGTATGAGATCCTCTGAAAAAGGGACATAGACACCTATTCTCAGCCCCTCTGAACAGATCTCTGAAACCACATTCCAAGTGTGGAAGTCCAATTTATCTTGTTAAAGTCTTCTTCTAGGTAAATTTATCAAGAAGTTGTCCTCAGCAGAAGGTTAGGGAATGAAATAATTTTTGTGGCTGTTATTAGACTGATAATGACTTTTTTGAGCTGAAGGTTGAAATGGAAGCTTCTCAGCCTTGAAGACAAAAGAATACTTGATACAATGCTTTCAGAATTAAAAAGGCTATGCTGACATTATCTTATTAATTCTTTTGCTACTTTTTCTTAGAAAGTCAAAAAAGAAAAATCTTTCCACATTGGAAGAGAATGTGTGCTGTGAAGGAGGGCAAGAGGTGAACCAGGAGAAGGCACTTTTGAAATACTGTTTGAGTGTCTCCCAGCCTGCTTTTCTCCATCAGCCTTTCATTTAGATGAAAATCAATTAAATTAAAAACACCTAGTCCATAGGTAGTGTGTACAGCTTTGAATCCATTGATTTCACTAAGGCTATAATATTACATATATGTTGCAACCAAATCTGTATTACTCGAATATTTATCAAGTCCCTCATCATAGACTACAGCTCAGTTCTAACAAAAAATAATGTACTTGCAGCGTTTATGTAAGAACCAATAAACTATGAAGATGAGCTTAAATATCTCTGTTGTTATTAGAATGTAAAACCACATTATGATATTATCAGAACTTCATTTAAATTTTCTGCGTTAATTTAGTAACATTCAATTTGTTTTTAAGATTGTTGGGTTTTTCCCCTATTTTATAACCCACGCTTTGTTCTCACTTGAGAATTAGGTTGGGATTCACTTCAGAAAAATCCCTTTTTCCCTATCAAGGCATAGATCTGTATTAGTATCTTGTTTCCATATCAAAACTGTATTGCACAGGAATTACAAATTCAATTCCAATGGTTTAAAATAGTCTCCGAAGTGTAACTGGTTTCTGTAAAGATGCCTAAATATACCTGAAGAAAATATACCCCTCAGGTGAAATAATGTATTGACACATGGCAGTCATTACTGGTGGGTGCTGTGGTGTCATTTGCACACACCCCATACTTGGAAGTTCTTTCTGTGGAAAAACCACAACCATGTCCACTACCTATGGCAATATCAATTTTTTTTGAGAAGGGTCAGGGGAAGGATTATATGCCTTGACATCATCTCTATTTTAAGGGAGCAATTCAAACTTAAGCCCCTTCTGCCACCTCTTTCTGATAGGATTTATTTTGCATAGAGGGAATAGGTGGTTTGCATTTGTGAGAACTATGGAAAAGATCAAGTGGCCTGATACATTTCAATAGCAGGAAGAGACAGAAAGGCAGTTGCTGAAGCATCACAACTACTGGATGCCCTGGACTGGTGGTGCCCTGCCACCTTCTTTTCTCCACTCTCTTCCTCTTGCAAGCAGAGGAGTTCTTCCAACTCCACTGGGCTCCTGTTCTTCACATCTCAAAACCTGACAAGGACCACTAACAGGGGAAAAAACTCTCCCTATTTTTCACCCCGTCCAGTTTCAGGAAAAGGCTGTCTCCCATGTATCTAGACGAATATGGCAGGGAGGACCGTGGTGAGAGAGAATTGCCAGGGGCTAGGCAACACCCGGAGGAGGTACCGGGTGAAACAGGAGGCCACGACGTTATTGCAGCCCCAAATCCTTTGAGAACAAGCCAGTAAAAGATTGCTAAATACTGTTCTTGCTGTTAGACAGTTCAGTGTGATAAAGACATCTTGTTCTTTTCATTTAGCAACACCAAGAACTTGTGTCATGGAAATGATACTGCAAACAGGAAATTGGAGGTTCAGAGTAATGGGAAGAATAGGATTTGGCCATTTTTTTAACATGAAATAACTAAAGTGGTGAAGGATGGGAAGAAAAAAGAACCAGACAAGCTAGCAACAATATTTTAGGAATGCAGTAACTGGATTGGAAAATACATGAAGTAGCAAAGCTTATTTTCATAACAGAAGAACAAAAACCAGGCAAGAATAAAAGGAATAGAATCCCTTCTCATACAAAACAATGCCATTTGACTATAACTGATCTATATTTCAATGCAGCAACAGAACCTCTGTTGTAACAATAAAATGAATAAAAAGAGAACATTGGAGACAAATAAGTCACTTAGAAAATTAGTCCTCACTCATTCTAAAGTGTTTTGCATTCTGCTTGGAATTCATTATGTGCAATGTCACATATTATTCCATACTCCTTCACAAGTTAAAAAACATTTATTTCCATGTTTATGAAATGTTATTTTAATTTATTCTATTGCTCTCTTACCAGCTTTTTATTTTCTTATGCCTGGAAGATTTCTTTTTCTCACAGATCTCTTTCTGCTACCTATTTCACTCAATATTCTTTTCTTCCAGTTAAAGAGAGCAATAAGGTTTACCAGGAAACAGGGGTGAAGTAGTCTTGGGGTTAAAATTCCATATATCTCTAACTGCAACTACAGGGGACAAGACAAAATGTTTTCTGTCAGTATGTTTTCCTTAGCTGGTCTCATACAGCTCTGACTTCAGGACTTTTATCTTGAAATGAAGTAGCTCAACACATCTGGAAACTAGGCTGTTTTAATATCTGCTGTCTCTAGTGTACCAGCATAGAGCACAGAGATGGAAAAAGAAACAGTTAGCACTACTTATTCATCTCGGACTTGAACACTGTATTCTACCTGCAAACCTGATATTTGTTTTCTGTCTTTTTATAGTTCAATGGCTTCACAGCTCTTTTCCCCATCCACTTTTACTGCAGTCATTCAAACAGTCATTTTCATCTATATTTTCTTCTGACAATTTCCAGTGCAAGTCTATGAATCTCCAGGTGCAGGTTTGTCTTAACATTTACATCAGTAAACTGGAGATTTGATGAAAGATGCATGAGAAGAAAGGATGATAGGAGTATCTCACTGGGCTAAACAAATCTGATATTCTGTGAATTATATTAGACCTATTTCAAGTTTAATAATTACCTGCAATTCTCAAACAACATGTAATCAAAACTGTATTGGATTTATTTCCAAGAGACTATGTTGATTCTATTTGTAGACATTTTATGCAAATATACCTTCTTCACTCAATTTTTTCATACATTTCCATAAAATGCTAGTTTAAAGAATAGTATTTCTAACTGCCAGCCCTGTAAACCTGATCTGGGATGGGAAAGGCAAGTGAGTTCTCGCCAGGACAGGCACGGTCACCCTCAGCAGAGAAGACTGTGATTCAAAATCACTTCGTGTCGCTGCTTATATTGGAGCCCTGGTCTAGTGCACCTCACTCCCCTGGGCGTCTGCTGGCTCAGCAGAACTAAGCAGAAGGAAATAATTCCTTTAGGCTTTTAGGAATTAAGAGCATAGTCACTATGTTCTGTCAGAAATGCCTGTCTTCCTGGTTGCTTCTCTAAGGTGCCCTCACTTCAAAGAACCGTTTGTCCAACACCTGTACGTACATGGCTTCTGTGTGTCTTTGCAATCTGTGCACAAACGTGGGCTCCGGCTGACACCACCAAGCTGTTCATGACACCTCTTGAATACAGCTTGTAGAAGGCAAAATTTCTGCATAAGCCAGCCTCTCCATAAGCACAAATGTTCTTGCTAGGGCAGCCCTTTGGCTTTCTCTGGGCTAAAGCCAAATCTGAGCAGACACATATTGTGACCAAAACAAGATCTTTAGCTTGAATGAAAGCTTAGACTTATAAGTAAGCTATTAGTATAGACATAGCCAGAAGCAGTAGACTCATACCACTTAACAGAGAGACAAGTTTAGTAAGCAGCTCCATTTATGGCATGGTGAGCAGCTTACAAAAATTATGTTTGAAAGACGTGATTCATGTAATATGATGGTTTAGATTCTGACACAGTTAAATGCATAATGCAACTCTATAGAAACTTTAGAGGGAAAACCTGCAAATCTTGGTAAGCCAATTTCATTAAATCTGTTTTGAAACAAAAGTTCTTCTAGTCATCCAAACTTTCATTATCTCTTATTCAAGATTAAATGCTTTGATGCAGAAAAAATCCTGAGCAAAATATAACTAGATTCCTGTTCTTGATCAAAATTTAAAGCAGTTGTTTCAGCAACATATCCCTTAGGAAGGGAGATGTCATCAAAGGCCTCTCTAGTAACACTGGTAACTCTCTGGTAACTGCAGCCTTACAGTTACTTCTGCTCAAATTGTTGGTTGATCTATTTTTTGGTGTTATCTACTTCACAAGCTGCTGACAACCAGTTTCTGCCAGATGTTCTTGGAATCAAAGCAGAAACGTGAGCTTCAACTGCAGCAGACAGTTGGGACAAACACAGTTTGGGATTTATTGTATATATATTTTTAATATACATATATTATATATATGTGAACATATATATTCAAAATCAATCTGACCACGTGGTGGAAAACAATGGGCTAATCAACCATGCAGTACATGGAAAACAAACTATTTACTTAGTGATTTTGAAACTCATCACTAATACATGCCTTGAATCCAGCTGCTGTAAGACTTTATGAGCTTTGCTGTTCCTGCTTGTGCTATATGAAATTCCCACAGTCTGTGCTACTAAACTTCCAAGGCCAGATTCCCATTACTGAGACCATAGTCACATTTCTCAGGCATTTGCCACTTCATCAGACCACTGGATGGTCTGGACATGGCAACTTGTACATTCTGTATCAATATCAATCTACACTCTTTCAGTTTAAAACCGTTACCCCTTGTCCTATCACTATACTCCCTGATAAAGAGTCCCTCCCCATCTTTCCTGGAGGCCCCCTTTAAGTACCGGCAGGCTGCCGTAAGGTCTCCCCAAAGCCTTCTCTTCTCCAGGCTGAACAACCCCAACTCTCTCAGCCTGTCCTCAATATGAGGAAATAGAAAACACACAAGCATTTAAACTGTAGACAGACAATTAAACTGTAGATGCAGGATCATCTACGAGCCAGTTATATTCATTTCTATTCAGACCAGTGGTGTTCATTAGTATTTGCCAGCCACAAGGGGGTTAATAGACAAATACTCAGTTTCTCAGCTGCAAGAGACTTAATTAAACAGCTACAGCTGAGCTAAAGACTTCAGTGTAAATAGGGTCAATGGGTAACGTGGAGCTTTTCTGGTTGAAAAGTTCTCAGTGAGCAGCCTGTTAAGAAGCTACTTTAGGTCCAGGGCTGGAAATCCTGCAGAGAAGAACTAAAAGGTATGTAACTTGTGCATAGTGGAGAAACTGGATAGTGGGGGAGAGGAGTGAGCCCAGGCACCTGAGAGAAAGGAAGCAAAAGTATAGCATGGCAAACAGTACATAGAAAGCTGAGGAGGAAGAAAAGGAAGCATGTGTGGTCCTTGCCATGTGAGATTTTTGGGAATACAAAACAGGAAAAGTGGGAGGGAGCTTGACATGGGAAGACATGTCTGCAAAGAGGGGAGAGGGACACGAAAGGATTGTGAGAGTCTGGCTATGCAGTAAATTAAACCAGAAGGAATGTCATGACCTAATCTAAACTGGAACTGTGGGGAAGTACAGAGTATCTCTGCGAGTAAGCAACTGCAAATAGGAAACGAGCTAGACTATCTAGGCTGCCTTTAAATCCGGAAAGGTAAATGAAATCATCATTGGAGAAGTCTGAGATACTTCAGATTGATAGATGCTCTTTAAGACACTCTTTAAAATTCTGGGGTATAGCTGTGGGAGAGCCATTTTCCTGTGGAGAGCCTGTTCACTAGAATTGCGGGCAATTGCAAGTGGTGAACGCAAAAGATGAGTGATGCTTACTTATTAGGTTCCTATTGGTATCATTCTAACTAACAGTCAGAATGTATGATGTTGCAAAATGGCAAATACTAGTAAAACAAAAGCCCAAGACAAATTGAAGTCTTTAAGATTATGTTATTTGTTGTTTGTGAGGTCCTTCTTACAGGAAAGAGGCAAATAAAAAAAAACCATTCTACAGAGCATGAGGAAACTGTCGGATCATGTTCTGAAGGAGTATTTCTTATTAAAAAATAAGGTTTCTGGAAAGAATATTCTTATTCTGAATGTTCTGTATTTAAGGCACCAGAATTATACTCAAGATAATAAAGGAAAATAAATGTCTCTTACTTATTTTATCAGAACCCTATGCTGATACTGAGCTAGTACCATCTGCTTAGTAAGAGGGCAGACATCTGTGAAACAAGATAGATAGATATAGTTGGTTTTTCAACCATATCAAAGTTAAATGATAATGCTACCTCAGGAGTTTGTGGAATGGTGTTTAAATTATGAGGTGGTCTTTCAAGAGGAGGAGGTAAAGACAAGCATGCAGAATTTTTTCTTTTTTGTTTTGGCTTGTATTCTCTGTTCGCATGTCACTTTGAGTTTCTTACTGTTTTACCACAATGAAATAGATCCTCATGTTTATAACTGCAATAGTCTTTATTTGCAAACTATTTATGTTTACTGACTGAATATAGACAACATGAGAACTTCAAGAAGTTTTACTGGCAAGTTATAGGCTATGGTAATGTTTATAAAGGTGTGTAATTTATTAACTAGATTGTTGGTAGGAAACAGCATTTTAAAGAGATTGTCCAAAAAAAACAGTGGACAAAAGCTGCTTTAAACATGGCTTAAGAAGTCTGGAAACATGGCTAGATTTTCATATTTTCAAAGTTAGAATGATTTTTATTAACATTGAATTTTTAGTGTTATAGCTTAGGAGGGGAAAAGCATCAAACCATTCAGAATTATTGTCCTTACAGTAGAAACTAAATGTCAAGATCTGGTGTGATCAAAGTAAAATAATTTCTATTGTATTCCTGTTCTTCATGCTTTGCTAAGTGAATTTACTGCTTATAAAAGGTAACAGAGTGACTGCCCTGTGAACAGAGGTCTTCTGTTGATCTCCTGAACAAATGCGACACTGTGAGATGCCAGATGTTGTCTCGCTAACATACCACTTTTCTGATCAGAGGGAGAGCCACAAAGGATTAAACAGGAATTCAGTTGCGGTCCCTAGTTTAGCTGCCCGGGCACTCGGTAATCCCAGAGCCACTGTGGGTCCTGACGAATTTGTCAGGAACACGAATGAGACAGTGCCTTAATTTCATCACAGGTTGCTGACCTACCCAAAGACCTGAGCCACTCAACAGAAATGGAAAATATAAGTATGCGGATATATTTGTATGTGTACGTATACCTGCTCATTATTTCATGTCTAGGTATTAATTTTCCCTTAGCCCCACTTTTAAAAGTGAGGAATGATGCAACTATAAAAAATCCACTGTAAGAAAATAAACACCACATTTTCAGGTTAAAATGAATCTCTGAAGACTCTAAATTACCATAAAAGTAACTTGTAGATGAAAATTCTAACATGAGTATTTGGAGAGTGAGCATGGTTGAATTCACAACAGATTTCCCTGATTTGTTTCAGTGTTATTGGACAAATATTTTTTCATAGTGAATGCTGTAGAGTTTGTGTTTTACCTGAATAATAAAGCTGCACAGAGATCAACTTTTATTCAGTTTTAAAGGGAAGATGAGTTTGCAGCAATAAGCTGACTTTCTTCTTAAAGCTTGTTAGGGCCCTTCACCATTCAAACTGCTTAGAATTTGAGACACATAGAATCAGGATTTTCTGAATTTATCCCAATGAGAGCTACCAGGGCAAAAGCCAAGGTCATTTGTCAAAGCAAGACTTAATCTCACTTCTTTCCACATCACCTACAAGGGGGTAAATCAGGATCAGAAATGCACTGAAAAAGAGAGATGTTTCAATAGGGTATTGGTAGGGTTCCTCAATTTGAGAAAAAATAAAAAATCAGTTAACCAGTGTTGTGACTAAAACATCTTTGAGTTGTACAAAGAGAGCCAAAACTGAGATTATGATGAACTTTTGCTGCAAATGTTGCATCTTCTAAGTTCATTTCCTTGATCAGTAATCTTAATACATCAGGGTAAGAAAAAGTGTTTGGCTTATGTAGGTTGCTGCAAGGACACTCACAAATTAGTCTTCTGCAAACTGCTGTTCCTTGAAAGCCCTGTCCTGCTCCTACCAGGCACCTCTGTTCCTATCATTGCATACTTCTCAAGGAGTCCTGCAATAACAGAATAAAATTACAGGCTGTTGTCACTTAACCCCAGATGGCAACTCAGCCCCACGCAGCCGCTCGATCACTCCCCCCACTCCAGTGGGATGGGGAAGAGAATTGGAAGAGTAAAAGTGAGAAAACTCGTGGGTTGAGCTAAAGACAGTTTAATAGGTAAAGCACAAGCCGCACACGCAAGCAAAGCAAACCAAGGGATTCATTCAGCACTGCCCATGGGCAGGCCGGTGTTCAGCCATCTCCAGGACAGGCGGGCTCCATCACCCATAACTGTCACTTGGGAAGACAAGTGCCATCACTCCGAACATCCCCCCCTTCCTTCTTCTTGCCCCAGCTTTTATATACTGAGCATGATGTCCTATGGTATGGAATATCCCTGTCCCGGCTGTGTCCCCTCCCAACTCCCTGTGCCCCCCCAGCCTCCTCGCTGGTGGGGTGGGGTGAGGAGCAGAAACGGCCTCGGCTCTGTGTGAGCACTGCTCAGCAGTGACCAGAACATCCCTGGGTTATCAACACTGTCTCCAGCACAAATCCAAACCATAGCCCCGTGCTAGCTACTATGAAGAAAATTAACTCTATTCCAGCCAAAATCAGCGCACAGGCTAGAGCAATATTGAAATTAGTTGTTATGCTCAAGGTTCATTCCACTAAATTGTTGTGAACTGTTTCTCCCCACCTTTAGTGGAAAAAATTACTTTAAAGGAGAAAGAGTGACTTTCACCAGACCGCAATATACACAGGACAGCTTGATATTGAAAGTCCATATAGCATGAGAGTAATAAACAAAAATGTGAGACTCCTGTAGTGTGACAAAAGACAAATACCTCTATTTTTTTTTCCTTGATTTAGCCTTTATGAACAAGCTACTCTTACACCAAAGTAAAAACCCACAGGGCCTGATTAGTTGTGATGAATTAACGTTAGACACTAATGGTTTCTACCTGTCTGGATGGCTTCAAAAGCATCAATCCCTGAGCTTATCAGAAATGCTGTTTGCAAGGTTCTGGCCTTCCTGGTATTTCCATGATGCTAATTGCTATCGTTAGCAAGTTGTCTCCTCACCAGAGATGCTTATAAAGGTTGTGGGATTGGGTTTTGGGTGATAAGTGTGCCATCTGCTTTCCTTTTACAGCCCCTAGTCAGACAGATTAATCAGTGCTGCTTTAAAAGAAGTGCCGGGGTGGGGTGGAGGAACCAAAAGAGTTCTTTAGCAGATGTTGCCCAATATTTTATGATAGATGAAAAGTCAGATAAATTGATGGTGATTAGAAAGTTATCCCATTCTCACCATTCTTCTGGTTACATTTCAAAGGATTGTCTTCAATAATAGCTACAGTCACCTAAAGGCAGACTGTCAGGCTAATTGTGTCAGCCTCGTGTTACAACAAGGACAGATTTGTACATTTTTTTAGCGATTTCATCTTGTGGGGGTTGGGAGTCTGCTCACCTGTGTGGTGTCGCTGTGCTAGTAAGGGCTCAGCAGAGTGTTCAAATACATCAGAGAAATAGCTGTGATTCAGCTGTGCTTCTCCTTTCAGTCCCATTTCCTTTACACTGTTGTAATTTCTTTTATCTGCACTCCCCCAGCTACCCTGAGCCACAGGGACCCTGGTTTCAGAGGGTTTCCCATTTCTCATCGCCTCCCTCCTCAGGTGGCTGCAGGGAAGAGTGACAGATAAACACTCTCCTCTCCTTGGTTGTGGTCTGAGCGTGGATGAGGAGGGGAGAGGAGGGAGAAATGTTGCCTCTAAGCACTGTTGTGCAGCCCAGGGTATCGTTCGAGTTTGCACCGGACAAACAACCTCCAGTCACAAAGAAGATGAAATTTAAATCTGAAATTCTGCATAGGACTCGGGATTATCGGAAACTAAATGTCAGGCCACTGTGAAATCTGTGACTCTCTGCAGGTACCAAAGCCCAGCGTGGGGATTGAGTTTCACTCTTGAAAGCAAGTAAGGTTAACCACCTTGCACACAAAATCTTCAGGAAGTTGAGGGAAGGGCAGTGCAAACCGCTTTTCAGTTTTTTGGCGAGGTCCTTTGCTTATCGCGGGAGACTGTCCATGGCGATTCAGGTTAAGTCTTTTAAAGGGAGGTATTAGCACTCCAGAATACCAAGGGGAAAGTTTGGGGTTATAAGTATATTAATTGAATATTAGCTACTAAACCGAGGCGATCAGGAGTAAAATGTCATGAGTGGGAGGGGTTTCTCACCCTTAACTTCCAGCCCCTTCTGAGCAGTGAGGTGAGTAGACAATATTGTCTATGAAAGCGGTATTCCTGGTGGGTAGATTAGGGAGCAAGTATGGATTCAGACTCAAGTTTCACAACTGTTGAATTGCCTTTTGAATATATGAATATACATAGAGTGAAATTTCCCATGTTACGAAGCTCACATCTGAGGTGCAGCTTAGACCTGAATTCAAGTTTTCCTGACTTTGAAAGCTGCTTCAAATGCCCAATTCAGTCATGGATCTGAGGGGTCCCCCCACCTTGCCCATGGCCCAGGACCCCATTTCAGCGCCCGGGGCTATCAGCCCCTGTCCCAGCGATGCCACAGCAGGGCCGGTCTCCAGCTTCTCACCGCCCTGCCCTGCCCAGCCATGGGCCCCGCAAGACATCCCTGTCCCCACAGTCCTACCCAACCATCTCATGGCCATGTCTGACCGAGGCTGCCTCCAGTACACGGTGCAGCATCACGTGTGCCCCTTCACAGTATTAAAACTCATCACTCCTTACTGAGGATAGCAGAAAAACAATTTTCCTGCATGCAGTTTTCTGCCAAAGCAAAATGCAGTAAGGACACGAAGACATTAATTTGAGAGATCTGATTGGTACAGTCCTGTTGAAATTTTAGAATATTGAGTGTATCTTTTCCAAGCACAAAAATATTGTGGAGTCTGCATGAGGCGCAAGTCACAAGTAAATGTGGATATGGCAAGAGGAGTAATTGTGCTTCTTTGTTTAAAAAAAAAAAAGAAAAAAAGGTTGTCTTTCTGATGTGTTATAAATGGTAACATGACTCCTTCCTACACTAAGTGCACGCCTTTTGGAAGTGTTGTGTGTAATGCTCTGTTAAAGGTGAATTAGTTTTAAAGGAACTAATTATTATTAAATGGTTGCCCTAGCAACACAAAGAGGGTTACCATAGTAGCTGCTTCTATGCAAATTGAAATATAGCCAGTCTAAAGCTTCATAGAGCTGGGGATTTTTAAAACAAAAGAAGAAAACATAAACTTCTTTCACCTGATGAGCCACTGCCATTACATAAAATCTAAGCTAGGTCAGACCCTGAGATTCTTGGTGTTGTCTTATTCCAGCTGCAGTAGGTCTTATTTGCTTTTCCCCTTCGCCGAATGTTTGAGGAAGGAAATTAAAAAAGGTTAAACTGCATCGTATACATGTAATTCACAATCTTGTCACATTTGGTCTCTGACAGATATGGGGGGATCTGGGTATCTGGGAAGAAAGATCCCCAAGCTAATTCTTTTTCCATAGGGCAATGTAGAAATCACACATCTCTCTCTATCCCTGCATTAGCCGTCACACTGGGCCAGAGTAGGGAACATCCCCTCGTTTCTTTGCCTTCTGATAGAACCTTACTGCCAGTAAATTATTTAGGTACAGTTTGACAGCACTCATATGGAGCTCCAGAAGCCTCTGTGACTCAAGGAAGCATGGAATATTTTTCACAGTATCACTGTGAGGTCAGTAAGTAATTTTGTTGCTAGCTGGAGATGACTAAACCACTAGGAAAAAATAGCATGCCCAGTGGGTCACAAATCCCTGTTGGGTCCGAGTGTTGCTGTTTCTGTCACTATTTTATTCATGTCTCCTTCTCTGTTTTCCTTCTGCTGGAGTCAGTGCATGTTGTGCCACTGGTCATGTTGCAAAGACTTACAAAACATAGCTAAGCCATTTCCTAATCTCATGATAATGCCACTGTTGTCAAATCAGATTTTAAAACAATTCTTCACCTTTTCATGTTTTCCATAATGCCACAGTATCCCAACTCAAAGGCCTATGCAATAAGTGTTTCTTTGAAAAGATGAAATGGGTTTCTAGTCCAGCAGATTGTGGAGAAAAGCTTATAAAAGCTCTTCTGAACTCTAGTGATTGCTACATGCTCAACCCTTCCTCTTTCACCCCATGCCCCCTCAAGAGTATGAAATTAATCCCAAATGCAACTGAAACAATACCAATGAGCCCCAGACAACCTCATGTCTTCCTAAAGACAGTGTCATGCTTCCAGAAAGCCTGCATCATTTTGTAAGAGCTGCTATGGAAAAGCTGGAATTCTTATTTTCACTCTGGTATCACAAAGTTAGCATCACAATATTAACTTCAAAGTTAATCTCTATTTTCACATAAAATTTCACGTAAAAGTCACTTCTGAACAATGACTTTTTTTATTAGCCTATCTCTAGCAAAACAGTAAAATTGGCCACGGAGTACCAAACTTTGACTTTTATCACCAAGGTTGCACTTCAAATGATGTTTTTCAGAGTCTGCCTCCTGCATCCATCCTCTCTCTCTCTCTCTCTCTCTCTCTCTCTCTAATTGTCCTGCACAGCTGCTGGGCAGCTGCCGTGGAAGCTGGTGAAGTCTCCACGGCTGGGAGGGTAAGGCAGCTCCCTCCTCTCTGTGAAACTCTGGCTCCGGCTCCTCAGGCTGCCCAGGCGGAAGGGTTTGTGCTCCCTCAGTGTCTTACCTGAGCGTTTAATATCTTCAGGGGAGCTGAGCTGCTGCAGTGACAAGAGCGAACCTGTCCGTGCTCAGGAACCACTCTGTGTTGTCAGACAATATTTGCGCACGCGAGCGCCGGTTGAACTCTTCTCTCTGGGTGCTGCTTGCCTTGGTCAAAATCGGATGCTTCTGATGATGGGTTACCATGAGAAACAGGCTTCTGATGGGATAGTCGTGAAGAGAATTATTTCTTCCTTACGTAGTGTTGCTATGTTACCAAAGCTAAAATGACACTAAATAGATAAGCATAATATTTATGCAGGACGTACTATCTGTTTAAATCTGTTGAAATTAGAAACTAAGCAAAAAGTACCTAATCATAATTAATTATCGGAAAGGTTTGCCCTTAATATTTTATGCTGCATTTTAAGCTGACTGGACAATTCAGAATGAAGCAATTATAACTCATGTACCTTTTGTTTCCCGAAAAAAGCAGGAACTTCCTTTAAACCCTGTGTTTGCTAAGACTTACATATATCCACGTAATTAGTTCTTGGAAGATATGCAGAAGTTGTATAGAAGATTTTTGCACAAGAAATACTAGTCAATCAATGAATCCAGTTTGCATTATAAGGAATTACTATGAATTAGGACAGAAGTTAAACATTAAGCACTTATGCCACTAATGTATTTCAGAGAACTTGATTCACTGTATATGATGTAAAGTGAATTGATTCCTTGAGGGACCTGTAAGTTCTCCTTAATGTGAAACTAGAATATGGATATATGATAGAAAGATGAGCTTACAGACACATTGCTGCCATCTCTTTCAATTTGTTTTGGAGGGGGGTTAACACAACTGATAAATTTTTTTAATAGTAATGTGTTTTATGAAGACGTCACAAGTCAGAAAATCTCCCACTGGAGAAAAAACAACCCCAGGCTACTCTGCTGCTGTTCTAGACTTGTATTCTCTTCAGCAGCTGCATATATAGCAAAGTCCACGTCCTCTGGGGAAAAAAAAGATAAAATTCTTCCCTATACTTAAGCAGAATGAGTGTGATTCCGAGACCTATCTTTTAAAGTCCCCAGCACTGAGGTGGGGTGGTGAAGATAATTTTCAGTCGCTTCTGTGCACCCAGAAGGTGTTGCTCTGGTAGCTAGAGATTTTCCATCTTTTTTTTTTTTTGCCTCTTTACGCAGCCATTCAGGCCTGCCTGACTTCACTGCCGTATCCATGAGCTCACCACATTGCCATTTAAATGGCGGCAGTATCCGAAGCTGGGGCTTGGCCCCACTGCACACCTCCTACTCTGGCACAACACCTGGAGCAGAGCCTGAGAGGCACTCCTGTGAGCTTATCTCCCACACTGCCTGTGTGCAGAGGTGACAGTCCTGAATAAATAATGGTTTTCGAAAGCCTCTGCGTGCTGCTTCAGGCTTTTTATGCATGCAAATAGGGCCAGGATGCAGCTGAGGGCCCTACTCAATAAATCAGCCTGGAAGATTGACATAGTGTCTAACTAGTGTAGCACGCACTTGAAATTGCTCATATGCTCAAACACCAGGCACTCAGACATGCTGATATGCATCTGAGACGAAACTAAATTGTCCAAAATCTCTTTTCTGTCTGTGAGTCTGAGAAATTCATACGAAAAGTGAAAGTGCTGTCAGAGAGGTGGTTAGGCATTCTATTTAAATAAAAATTGGGAAGAGTTCTGCTCAGCAGAAATCTTTTCTCTGAGTTTTTGGAGGAATATGAGAAATGTCCTTGCAGAGTGCCAGGGTACATCTACTGCCGGTGATTACTGCTCTCCACTTTGCTGCAACTCAGGGTCAACTGCAAATGTTTGAACTGTGAGTCAAATATCCAAAGGTACAAGCAGCGATGTCTAGATCTAAGATTGAAAAGACAATGCAGTCAATGTCTTTGTCTTTTTTTTTTTAATTCTGCTCGTGGACACTTTATAATTCACGTATTCAAGCTTTTCTCTGTAGCCAGGAGAGATAAAAACAAATTTTAAAACACAGAAGCTAGTTGTTTTGTGCAAAACCTCAGGTTCATTTTTAAACAAAATGCAGGTAAATCTTAAGGAAAAAAACCCGATATTTACTCTGATAGCGAAGATGAAAATTAAAGGGCTTTTTAACAGTTGAATTTACCAACAAAACTTTCAAAGAAATTGGAAATAATTATAAAACTCCAATTTCGAATGCATTTCAGGTGACAAAAAAAGGTAGAGTTCTTTTAATTTGTTTAAGAACTCTCAAAGTATTTGCTTCAAATATTAATTCAAATATTCATTTTCAATCTTTTAAAAATAACTTTTTGTTTTGGAAATGTCTCGCTAATATAGCAAAGACTGACTTTTTTTCTTGAAATATAATTTTTCATTTAAAAAGAAAAAGTACATTAAACCACTTATTAAATAAGACAAAACATTTCAGTTGGATCAAACTGTTCTGGGTTGACCCAACTTTTTTCTCTCATTTCTCTACGATTTTTAAATCAGAAACATCATTTCAACACCAGATATTCTTATGTCTCAACCACTCAACTGAATGTTCACTGTTTGTTAGTTCTGTCCGTGGTTAACTTGAAAGAGTAGATAACAGTTCCTCCATAAAGGCCATTATTGTAAATATTCCTCCGATGTTTCCCACTCTGATTCATATGGAAAAGCAAAAGTATGTGGTTTCTGGTAATGCTAGTTCAGGACAATATTTAAAAATAAAAGCACCTGAAAAAATGTAACAAAGGAGGAATTCTTTCTAGTCCTCAAAGTAGTATCATTTTGGAGTTGGCTGGCATGTTCCAGCTGCCACAGTTGGTTGTCCTTCCAGTACCAATAAATATTTGTGAATGCACAGTGCTAGGAGGTATTCCTTAAAATACTGCGTTGCTGCTTTTGAAGACCAGGTTGTGGTTTCAATTATACACTCAGTAGTTATTTAATACTGCTATTCACCATGATGTAATTGAGATAAAAATCTGGACCAGAACATTCATTAAATTATCACTTTGACTTATCTGATTCATTGCAAAAAAACCCAATTCTTTCATATAGCTTGTTCCTCTAAGGGTCTTACAGAAACATATAAGATAATTGGCTTCAAGTATGATAAATGGAAACGAATAATGTGTGCATGAATTACTTATGAAATTTTGTGAGGAATTATACCTTAAGTAGCTAAGGAATTAATTGTCTTTAAGTACAGAAGAGATTAGTAACCATAAATGAATGACCTTGGTGAATTCTTAAAAGAGGACAATCGTTTGCTTAAATCAAGATCTCTTTAAACTAAAGAACATTTTATATAATTTTTTAGTAGTTATTACTTTGTTTTCTCAGATCTATTTGTGGCGTTCCTTTTTTGCCCCTATGTTTACCATCATGCTGTAATGATTTATATCATTTATACTGAATTTTCCATCTTTAAAATGCATGTAAAATCCAACAATGTAAACCTCAAAACAGCAGTTAGGGAGGTAGGATGAAAATGTCGTTAAATTCCATCTAGAATTAAGTTCTGCCAATGCTTAGTTTGTTTGGTTTCTGTCAATCCTGAAGGATTTCCCTGAGGTGGAGAATTTAAAAACAGTTTAATATTTTGGTGATAGGCAAGGTGAAAAAATAATTTGGGGACAGGAAAAATGTTTTGTTCTGGATCTTAGTGTTCTTGAAGGTATTAAATATTTTAGAATAAAGCTGAACGAAAGTAAACTGCAAGTCAGAGTAATTTCTATGCAAAGAATAATTTTAAACCAACAAAATGAATTCTGGGTTAATTTGTTTTTTCCAAAACAGGTTTTTTAAATTGAAATGACCCCTTGATTAGCAAACCTGTCTTCATTCCAGTAAATTAATGACTGTCCTTTTTAATGTCTCTAGGCAACCTTTACCATTTCACACTGTGTGTGTAAATATGCGTATACCTTTTTTTTTCTCTTAAAACATTAAATGTGAAAATGTCAACTGGTTCTGTTAAGGATTAAACTCTTTTTTTTTCAAAAGAACCTAAAGAAATTCTACTAAATATTATACTCTTTAAAATGCATAAAATAATCCAAACTATAACAATCCATAAAATCCTCATTTTCCATAGTGGCATGACTACTGTCTCTTGTCTTTGTACGCCTGGTCCAGGAAGGCGTTTTTTAAACACAGCTTTTATCTCCAGTCTTTCAGAGGATGATGCATAGAGGTACCCCTCCCACCTGAACCTGTTTCCTTTTATTCAAAAGAAAATGCTAGCCTGTCCTGCTAGGAAGTTCATGTGCAACTGTCAGGCATATAGACCGATGCCTGGGATCCGCCACCCCGAGGATTAGGTGAAGTCACAATTAGGATATGTGTCTGCCATTGCCTTGTGTGTCTTCTGCACCCTTCAGCCTTCCCAGTGGACTCATTCTGGTTGGTTTAGGGTTTTTTTTAAGCTATTTTTCTTACTACCTCTGGAAAGCAGTATCATTATCCCTACCTTGGAGTCCGTAACCCACATAGAGTTTCTTCATCCGTCAGGATATAGGTCACATCTGGTTTGTTGGGCATAACCAAACATCCTGCTCCAGGCCGGCAAGCACGCAAAACGACACAGCCTGAGGGCGAGCGTTGTCCTCTTGGTCCTGCACGCAGCATTAACGTGGGGAAAACCGTCACAGCTTCATGACTTCATCGTCATTTCTGTCTGTCCCCCGGAGCAGCCAATGCCCTTGGATGGCTGCATCCATCCTGCTACCACACAGGATGGTAAAGCTCATATGGCCTGGAAGCTGCAACACCTTTTTCTTCCTTAGGCAGGACATACAGGATAGTGATGCTTGCCCTCTATGGCTATGTCACGGAATGGTCATGCCAATGGAGACAGACACAAGACAACCACCCAGCCCAGATCTGCACGCAGTAGGCCACTGGTGCTCCAGGTGACCCTGTCCTGTACTCATCAGTTCCCTTTATCCCTCTCAGTACGGGCTCCCACCCACACTGCATTTCTCCCTGTCCCGCTGCCGTCCATGTCTGCCCATGCTGCACATCTCTCGCCACCACACGGCTTGATGTCCTTCAACATCACAGATTTTTGCATGGTCTCTGTATGTAACTAATTTTTTTATCAATAGTGGCATGACTTTCAGGGAAGTCGGGTCAACATGACTAAGTGCTATTTTACAATTAAATAAGGTAGTTTCCCCAGAAGTTGCTTTTGACACCAAAGACTCCTACAGTCCCATTGCACATTTAAGCAGTGATTCTTTGTAAGGATGTCAGGCAAGGTCCTGTAATTCACATTAACATCCACTTTATTCTGTACGTTGAAATTTAGTGCAGGGCACGTATCCTGTGGAGAGGCTTTCACAGCCTCCCATCAGGGTCTTGAAGGTCCCAAAAGGCCATAACTACAGGCTCACCTGGGGGCGCCCGGGCCCCCCCCCCCCCCCCCCACCCTTGGCTTCAGGGGTCACCTCAGCCCCTCCCTGAGCTCTGCCATGGAGTGGTGGTCTCCACCCCATCTCCTGGGTAGCCCCTGACTCCCCCCTTGCTGTGTGTGGGGCTGTTGATGGACCCCTCAGTGAGAGCCCAGCCACTGGGACATCGCCCTTGATTCACCCTCTCCTGAGGCGTCCCCACATGCTGCTGCCTGGCACCTCCTGTTCCTTGATTACTTTAGAGGTAAAGTAAAACAAGAGACTTGACAAGGACATAACCTTGATCAGTTTTAGCTGGCTTTCTGTTTAATTGCTCACCCAGGTGTTTGAAAGCAGTCTAACCAGACCTCCTGAGGACTGCCCAAAAAGCCTGTTGTTATCTCTCCTCTGTTTACCAATTGTACTTTCTTGACATTGGTAACGGCTGAAATTAGTTAGGTAGAAATGTATTTTTAGAGACAATTCAAAAAGTTGGTTAAAGATAGTAATTGAATGTGACTCCAGGAGGAGGCAGCCATAGACACACCTGAAGAATACATGTAACCTTCTTTTTTTGTTGTGTTTTGGGTTTGGTTTTTTTTGCATATACCAGCCTTGTTTCAGGTTTTGGATTTTTCCCCAGAAGTAAATGACAGTTTTGATGGTAATTTCAAAGGGATTTCTGTCTGGAGTTTTACTACTTAACAACCGTATGATATCAGTGGAGACAGTTTGCATAACACTGAGGCCTTATCTAAAGATCACCGAGATCTGTGAAAAAATTCAGATGATTTGACATCTTTTGGATCATTTCCTCTATGTAAAGTCCTTGCCAGAGATGATAGTGCAGATCAAACAGTCTGGTTTATCATATGTTGCTGATTCTTTTTTTCTTACTCTTTTTCCTGAACAAAGGACTGGTTAAAAAAAAAAAGGAATGAAAAAAGAGAAAGAAGCAGCAGTATTTATTCTCTACTTCATCGTCTTTGCACATTTTATATTTAATTATGCATATTAGTAATTTCTCTGAATTTTACATTTTATCTCACTCTTCCAAAGGGTCTCACTCAAAGTCATTGCAATTGCAACTTCACTACAATTCAGTAAAAAAAAATATCTGGTAATTCAAAGATCAAAACTCATTAGACTGAGTCAAATGATAGCACTTTCTGGTGTAGAAAACCTTTACACTCTGTCTTTCCACTAACCAAAAGAACTTTCCCAAAAGTAGCATGTAAAATTAGAAATGTCCTTTTTATTTGGCCTGCTCTTTGACAAAGCATGTTCTTTCACATGTAATGGAGCTGCACAAAGCAAGAATGACTCTTGGCTTTCTTCTGTGGAAGTGATTGTGTGAGTAATCCAACAAAATACTTCTGTTTTCTTCTGAATGTCTCCATGTGGTCTGACCAAACTAGATACAGGAGCGGGTAGGTAAATGATGCTCTGATAGCTAAATAAAACTCAAATGCAGTTTGAGAGACCCTAAAAATTACTTAGTTATTGCAATGAGTGACTAATTCTTTAAATTTTCATCCAAACCAGAAAGAAATAAACACAATACAGAGTCTAGATTAATAAAGTAGAGCTGTCTGAAGAGGCTGGGATGCTCAGACGGCATCAGGAAACACTCTTTAGTGTTTAGACATTAAACCTTATCATGCAGACTCTCGATTATACCTCCAGAAAGCAAGCACTATGATTTCTGCTCTTTCTGGAGAAATTGCAGCAAAACAGATGCTGGAAGGTAGTTACCAACAGTGTCTGTAAAAACAGCACTGTCCTAAATCAAAGCAGCTTTGCACAATGGGTTGTTGGTCCTTATGGTCACCAGCAGGTAGTTGTGGACACCTAAACAATTATAAAACTCATTGAAGTCTGTCAGAGTGCTAAATTAGAGGAAAAACCAAAACCATGGATGTTATGTAGCACAAATAGCTGTGGGGACACTCCCAAGCAACACACCCCAGGATAGGTCACGTTAAGCCAAGCAAATGGCAAGTTTCACTCATTCCAAACCTATGAGCTAAAGAGTTAGCTGTGAGGTGTGTAGATGCCAAAAGTAGATAACTGACAATGAACTTTTGACTTGCTCCCTACGGGCTGTGGGGTGCCTTTGGCACTGTGTGAGCATGGAAAAGGGGCTGAAGGAAGCTCCTCCTTCTTTCCAAAATCCACACTCCAGCAGTCTGATGCTATTGTGATATCTGGGCATGGTAACTTGCAGTGTGCTACTACCACATTTCAATCAACAGGAGTGTTTAAGACCAGAGAGTACCAGTGTACCAGACTTGCCACCTCTGTTCCTCATCTTAGTGATACAATAGTGCAAGATCCTATATGTGATCAAATGGATAAGGCATCAAGCTTGTGTTAAAATAGAGTAAAAAGTGTACTCTTCATCATCTTCTCTAGTGACATATAAAGATTAAAAGCCTACAAGAACTAAAAATATCCTTTTCTCATTACCTAAGTTGCTGCTACAAGAACTAGAATGTTATTGATCAAAAAAAAATCTCCAGAATATTACTCTGTCACTCAGTGAATCAGTTTTGTTTGCTTACATGTTTGTATTGTTTAAAAGATTTTTCTCTCCTCAGACAAAACACATTTTCTCTTTGGGAATTTGGAAGGCAATGCAAGCAGATCTAATAAGCTCAAGTAGATAGCACCTGTTTTGAAACATAGGTACAGATGTAATGTTTAGTTGTAGTTGTAGTACAGTGTTGTTTCTCTCTCGCCTGTATCGTTTTATGCCCAGATGCAGTACTGAAGGGCCATCCTGGACCTCTCCCTCCCAGTGCAAATGGTGAAAGGTTTTGTGCCTAAAACACGCATGGTAACCCAAATGAAAAGAACTTATGTATTTAGAAGACTTTTTCCTCAGACTTCTTTTGTCTGTGAGCTGTTCTGTGAAGCAACTGTTAACAAGAAGAAAGTTGTAGTGATGGTAGTTGTGGGTACAGGAGCAGCTGTATAACACAAGCGAGGCTCCAGCTGACACTCGAACCCCACTGCGCCTGCATGTGGTATCTGCTGGAGATTGCTCTCCAGCGAGGAGGGCAAAGAACTGACTGAGGAGCTGGAGGCACTGAGGGAGAACCAGAAGCAGAATTCATATATTTTCTGCCTGCTTTCAGCATCATGGTTACTAAACGGGTACAAGAATAGTCACAAAAAAGGCTGGACTGAAATTTGGACTCATAAAACCGGAATTTTCAAATTGCCCGTGTCCCTCTAATGAACTCCCATTAAACATCAGACCGTAGAGCTGGCCATGAAATAGGCTGGTACCCAGGCTAGATGGTACCCAGCTTTCAGGAGGATCAATAAAGATAGGACTCGTTAAAGAAAGGCAAACCCAGAAAATAATAGGCTGCACTACCACTTTATTTTCCTTTGAAGTACATGAAGACGGGAAGAGAAAGAAATGGAACTCATTTGTCTATAAGTGAGTAGGTGGTTATTAAAGGATTGTTTAGATTGTTTGATCTAAATTGCATTTTGGCATATTTATTGTCCAGGGAAGACAGGAAAGTTCAGACTTAAAATCGTCACTGTATATTTCTGTCATTTATACGATGCGTAGTAGGACAGATCAAAAGAGCAATTGCATTTACATTAGGTGAGCGAACAACGGTTTGTTAGACGGTTCTTTTTAGGATAAAACATGATAGTGAAAACTCTGTTGGAGTGAAAGAAACAGAAGGAGCATAAGGAGATCCCTCAGTGATATAAACTGTCACAATACTAATGAACTGATTCCAGTTAACACTAGCTGAGATCTAAAACAGAAAATTTAGAAGTGTGTACATGCTAATCTTTTACTCTGTTAGTCAAGTTATTTTGCAAGTGGTGTAAATTTGCTGATCAACATGAAAATTTAGACTTTCTTGCTGTTGCTTAATGTATCATTTTCTACAAAAATGGGTGAAAAGCTAAAGCTGTGTTGAGATCAACTGCAGCTAAAATGTGTCTCACATTACAATTTTTCTGTTACATTTTGATTACAACAACGCTGAATCTTAAGGTAAAAAAAGCACTTAACGCATTAACTGTAACAGGCTGAAGCCACTTCTGTGGTGCAGAGGATGATATAAACACAAGGTGACAATGAGTGATAGGAGATTATACATCAGCAGGGAAATGTCTGGAAATTTTTCGACTGTTGCATTTCATAATTTATAATTCATGTAATATTAAAAGCTTTAGACTTTCAGGATAATACTGTTTTATGACTGGATCCCTTTGAGGCACTTTTTTCACTTACTTTTTTTTTCCAGTGTTTTTTAATTAAAGTAAATTTTTTGATTCTTTACTGAACTGGCTATTTTCTCTCATTTTTTTAGCTTCTGCCAGACATTTAAATACGTCCAGCATAAATAAACCATAGCAATGTCGATCCTGGAGTAGCTGTGAGCGGCTTTTACAGTGCCCTGTCACCTACGGTAGGCTCCAGATCCCTGCCCTGCGTTAAGCAGCCGCGGCCGCAGCCACAGCCGCCCTGTGTGTGCAGCGAGGGCGGAGGGCTCCGTAGACCTTGCGTCGCTCACTCTGAGGAAAGCAAGAGTTAAGTACTACAGGCTGATCCCCTTCTACTCACCAGCAAGTCACAAGGATGGCATATTCACTCTGCTTAATTTAGACACCTAATTCCAGTTTCTCTCTGGGAATGCCTCAACTTCAGACTCTCTGAATTACCTTCCAGGGGATTTTAAGTCACATTCATGCACCTTACTCCAGGGCAGCTTGAGGAGTCTAGATTCCTTATTCAGGTACCTAACTTAGATGGCTAAAGTTAAGCAATGTGAATATCGCCTTATAACGACTAGAAGGATTAACCTCGTAACCTTTAACTGGCACCAGCAAGCTATCGATCACAATTAAAATGGTTTCCCAAAATTGAATCTTTTATCCACTAGAAGCTTCCGTAATTCCTCCAGTTAATTTCTTTGTAAGAGGGTGGTACATCTCCAATTTTAAGCATTCAAGATTGCAAATTTTTATCTGCCCAGGAAGTCCAGTTATTCAAACAAAATTGATCAGGACCACTGTACGGTTTGGCTTCACATAGAAGAAAAATCTCAGCTACTAAGAAGTCTGCAAAAACCAAATAAAAAATCTAGTTACTACAACCAATTTATAAACAGTTAAAAGGCTTACTATAAACCTTTATTAGATTATATCTTTTGGAAAACACAAAACAGATCATCTATTGCTAACACCACCTTCCCATTGCACACCAGTTATTAGAATGAAGAAAGAGAAACAAAAAGGCTTTGCTCAGGAATTCCATACCTCTGAGCCAAGCAACAGGGGCAGCTTTCATTTCAAACTGGCAAGCTACAGCAGAGGGAGAAGAAAAGTGGCTTTCAGAATCAGTGATTGCAGTGAACCAGCCAAATACATTCAGTGTGTTGGTTCCAGTCTGAGTATTAATACCTTTCACTTCAAAATAAAAAATAAAAATATCTATGACATTATTATTCTGTGGCCAGATCTTCAGTAAGATAGAAATATTTCTCATGTCTCGAGCGGAAACCCATTTTCTGTGCTGGACTGGCAGTACCACAACTCTAAATCTGCTAGAAATCCTGCCACTGGGAAGTGGCTCTTTACCCTTGTTTTTACCTCAGCTTATCTTTGTCTCTTCCTTGTGTGCCTGATATGGGAAAGATTTCTAAGCAGTCTGGCAGTGAAAAATAACAGATTGTGTTCTGTGAAACACCTGACCATATTTTTATAAGACTGACTTCTGTCTCTCCTTAACCTATTATCATAGGTGTGAAATCTCACGGCATTTTTAATCAGTTGTTTTTAGTTGTCATTGAAAGAAGTCAAATATATCACTATGCTGACAAGGGAGAAAGAGCAGATAAGGATGTTAACACAAGCCTCCCCATCACAATTCGACATCTTGTTCTTTGTGACAAGAAGCTGTTTTATCTATTAGAGTATAAAAACTTGTTGATCTTATTTATAACAACAAGTTTTACTTATATTCTTTAGCGTAACAAAGTAAGAGAGTTAATGGTTGAGAAAAGCTAGATGAGACCCAGCGTGAGAAAGAAGCTTGGAGTGAATTTTTACTGCCTGGATGGCTACTGCTTATGATTATAATACAGAGCAGTGCCTCATGCTCTCACCATCTCCTTCTTGAAACATCACATCCTTATTGACTTTGATTCACTTACACTGGTATCCTGAATCAGGAAGGGAAAAATTCTGCTTTCTGTTGCCTGAGGGAAGAACATCAAATCAACGGATGGTGTACCCACAGGAAGGCTACCTAAGGGCTATAGGAAAGAAGAGTCTCTAAACTTAGATTAAGCAATTTGTTGTATCTCTAAATGGAGGCTGTATCTCAGGTGACACATTAAGCTAAGATGTTTCTCACAACAAGGAGAGGTACCACCCTGTATGCCTTTAGTTAAAGTGCTCTGAATGACAATGCTATCACAGTAGAGGTAAGATTGTAAGAGTGCAACCAAGGGGAGGCTTTGGAGCTAAACCATTGACTGTTCCAGAGGTGAATAGAAGATCCTTCAGCTCTGGAACACTCTGTTACAACAGCAAAAATATAAACCATCTAAAACAGGCTCTGGATATTTTCTAAATTATATTGAATTGCTAAAAAGCCTTTCTTTTAGCCTCCCGCAGCACTGAACAGATTGATTTGGCTACATTTTCCCTACATTAAAGAAAAGTACTCTTCATGCTATGGTGTGGGTGAGTGTTTTCCCCTGTGTCTCAATAGATTGTTTAGCTTTCACAGCTCCATCAGAAGTCCCTTCTTTTTCTGTTTGACACTTTGGTCTGTCTTCAACTGGGTGGGAGTGGGAAAACACAAGGACAGCTCTGGGCTCAAGTCTTTGGGGATCAAAACTTGTAAGAAAGCATTTATTTGCTGTCATTTTCACAAGACATTTTTCAGATATGTGGCTAAAATAATGTAAAAAGAAGTAGCCCTCGCTCCACCAAGCAAGGAGAAATAGTGGTATTGACAGCAAAACTTAGACTTCAGAATCTATTTAATTGATTAAAATAATCCTGGCTTTCTTAAAGATAGACAGACAGCTCTATCTTTTGCATCAGTGCAATCCTTTTTTCATCCTTTACAGAGAAGGATTCCAGGTTCATTGGCTTTCTAGTTTTCCTCTGATCTCTCATTGACTGTAAAAGTCTTTGACCACACTCCCTTCATATTCACTGGCCAGTGTTTGAAATAGAGTTTATTATCCTCAGTGCTTGTATTCAGCACCTGTATCCTTAGAATCATGCAGAGAAGAAAAAATATGGCTACAGATGGTAGCAAAATTCTGATTTTGTTCTACATAAGACTTCGGAGAACACCCTAACTTTACTGCACAATTATATTCCATAGAGCTTCTGTTTCAGTGACAGTAAGCTAATGGAACACATTCAGTATTGCTAATGCTTAACTGCCACAGCTGCGGTCAATCGAGAATGTTTATCATTTATAGCCAGTGCTCTTACCCATCCTGCAGCAGACTACTCCTACTTTTGTTAACGGGTTCCTTGCTTCTCTCAACACCCTGCCTTTACTAACAAAACCTCATTAATTCTATTACAGTGGAAGGATTTTTGCTGTTGTGAAACTGGTTTGCATGAAAACAGAATAAGCCATGCGGTTTTCACATGAAGGCTTTATCCTTAAAGATAATACACTAGAGAACCTCAAATTACTTTCTGTGCATTGCTATGACTCCTCAGCATAGCTCTTATATACAAAATTTTCTCCCTGTTCTGTCCCATATAGGTCTCTCTGGCCTGTCACACCCTAAATGATCTCATTGCTAAGGCTTCTGTCTACTCTGAAATCTTTCTTCTTTTGCTCTGTGTCTGTTTGTCTGTCTGTTCTTCCTTCAGCTATAAGTTATTTAGAACAGAGGCTATCCTTCTGAAATGGTTTAGGATGTACTAAAGCCCACTCCCTGGTAGGCAGACATAATTAGCAATGTTACCATTTTTGTTTTGCCAGGCACACCTAATTTTTTTGTATGCTTGTTATGTGCTTTAATAATGAATCACTTTAGAAGTTCTTTTCAAATGTAAATTGTTGAAAAATAAAACTTTCGAAATTTGTAATTTATTATTTATTTCCCAACAGTCTTTAACTGCCGTGTGATGTTCTCCATGATACCATAAATCACAGTTTGTTCAAAGCCAGGAGTGCTTTGGGGAAACTCCAAGTGGGACAGAAAAAATACTATACTGGCATAAAATGTTAAGGTAAATGAGCAACAATCCCACCTCAACATGATGCGGATGCTAACCAGCCCATCTGCAGTCATTGTATTAGGAATACAGCCACTGAATTTGGGAAACATCAGTCCATTTAAGCTGCCTCAGAAAGATTTGGAAATGTGCCAGTCACTGAGATTTTTAAAAGAACACGTATCGAGGTGTGGAGGCAATAGATACAGAAGCACTGCTGGGGTAGTCGGTAACATTGTCCAAATACCTGCTGCCAGACTACCAGAAAAGTGAAATGGCATTTGATAACTGCTCTCATGATGATCAGTTTCAGGAGTATAAAGACTAGATTCTAATCTTAAAATGTAGAATTTCTGTTGACACATGGAGGAAGGAAGCTTGTAACAGAAAAAATCCTGATGGAATATGACCTTTGATAATCTAATTATACTTAAAAAGACAGATACTCTGATCACTGAGAAAAAGAGAAGAATAAAGAAACAGAAACAAACAACCTTTAAGTAAACTTCAGATCTGAAGTCAACTGCATCGGAGAAGACTCTTCACAAAAAAAAGAAAAGATTTTGCAGTAGTTCAAAGAACATAATCTGGATTAATGGGGTGTGAAAAGTGTGAACGTTAACTGTCTTTATTAACGATGGATGATTATTAGACTCCTCAGACTCCTCGTGGCAATGGCTCCATGGACAAGAATAGACTTCATTCCTAAGAAATATTCCCCATGGCCAGGCAAAGAGACATCCAGATGGTAGTGGACAGGAAGGAGCCTAGGGGAAGTCTGCTTTTCTGCTCCAGGATTCTCCTGTACCTGATGAAGGCTCTGACATGCTTTCAATCCCAGACTATCCCTTCTCCTGTCCCACGCTTGAATATTCCTGAACTGGAACCATCTTTTCCATATATGAATATGGACCAAAAATTTTGGCAAAGAGTTTTACAGAATCCCTTCATAAAAGTTGCATTTCTTTATAAGCAGATAATGTCAAAACATATGAGAATATGGTTTTTCAATTGCCAGCACTAGCTTTTGCTTTTTCACTGAGTAAGAGAAGGACTAATGGTCTTTTCACACCTTGTTTTATGCAGGTCATGCTAACCCGAGCTCTGTCCCACTTAGTACGCTGCCTGGCGACTGAAAACAGAATGAGCTGTAGACAGAGTATATTCCTAATCACTGAGAATTTTCCTGTTGATTAGAAAGAAAAATTTCTTGATATCAGGCTACTCTGCTGGAAATCTAACATGTAAAAGCTTTGTTTGCTGTATGCAGATTTTACTGCTCTGGTTTTCTTTAGCAACAGAACGTTTCACCAGTGATCACTGAAGGTATCACACAAAATATCTGTGGGCATTTTTAGAAACAACTTGTCCTGGTTTTGGCTGGGATAGAGTTAATTGTCTTCCTAGCAGCTGGTACAGCGCTGTGTTTTGGGTTTAGGATGA
>JAVKLA010000024.1:19046133-19072055 GCA_034782735.1 Sagittarius serpentarius | reverse complement strand
CTGTTCTATTAAACTGTTCTTATCTCAACCCACGAGCTTTACCTTATTTTCCGATTCTCTCCCCCATCCCACTGGGTAGGGGGGAAGGGAGTGAGCGGCTGCGTGGTGCTGAGTTGCTGGCTGGGGTTAAACCATGACAAAACTGTAGCAAGCTTTTTATAATTTACACCTATTACATGATAGTCTGTTCAGAAGAAATGCTTCTTGGGAATAATTTCTTTGGGGAAAATCATCATTTAAGTAAAATCATGGGAAGTGCTTGCTGTGACAGTATCTGATGTGTAGTCCTGCAGGTATGCAGCTTCTTTCAGAACGCTTTGCTGAGCAGCAGTCTAGAAAATGCAGGCATTGCATGGCTTAAAATCATACCAAAAAAAATCACACAAAATAAGACTGAAAGAGAAGACGTGTATGTAGTCCACCCTTCTGCCATGAACTGTACAACATCCATCTGTGTTCCTGTACGCTCACCTAGTCTGACCGTCCTCTGGCAATGGAGACTCCACAACCTTCCTGGGCAGTCTAATCCACTGCATCACTGTCTTAACAGTTAAGTTTTTCCTCACGTCTAAATTCCTTCAGATTTCTCTTTTTATTTTGAAAGAGTCTGAATATGAAGGCTTATCTTTATTCAACATGTTTCTTATAGTTGTTGAGCTTATGAAAGAGTTTGAAACGGTTTGAACTGGTTTTGCCTTTGATGTCTAGACATTGGGAGGCTGGCAGAGCTCAGCTTGAAGGTCAGGTGCAGTGTGCATTTTTTTGCCTTTTACTACATGTTGCTGATGCTCTTCTGTGTCACATGAAAGCTGATAGAACTTTGGTCTCAAAGTGAGGCACGTGCATACCTTTGGTTTTCATCGAGAGAGTTATCTGTAAACCTTTTGGTGAGAGAAAAGGAGGTTACTTATGAAAGCTATTAAGGACGTTACAGGTGCATAGTGAAGACCAGATCATTACTAGATGCCGTTCCACACTAATGCTTCTCAACCAGTTGTCTGGAAAACCTCAGAAGGTTGTCTACTAAGGACTGGAGCATGAGCCTAGTCACTACCCACCATGGCAGATAGTGTCTGCATTTTCTTCACCATCGGCTAAAATCTCCATTCCCTTACACTGCTGGACGAGGAGCAGCCAGCTGCCTGCAGCAGTTTTGAGCAGCATTTAGGCCTGTTGGGAAGAGGGAAGCACAGGAGAGCTCAGCACAGCAGTTTTAGATACCCATACTGGTGGTCATGTCATGTGCAGGGATCTCGTTGTGGACTATACCTTCATGGTCCCATTTCCACACTCCCTACCCATGCAAGGTGTTCACTGATTACACAGACGGTGGTAAAGCCATTACTGCATCATTCCCAGCCAACCTCTCCTTCTTCCTCCCCTTTTGGTGGAAAGTGATCTCTAAAATTAGTTTTAGGGTGTTTTACTGAGAAGGTTAAGTCCTCTTTCAGTTGAGAAAGTTCAAGGAATGGTGTTCTGAGATGGTTTTAAGCAATCTACTGGATTCTGTTACTTCTGAATGACAGTTTAGGCAGGTGAATCATTTATCCGGGCTGAGTTCTTCATAAACGTGCCCTTTAAGCAGATGCGTGACCGTTTCACAGTGTGATATCAACAGTGGAAAATCCTTTCTGTCAGACTTGCACGTGGAAATGTGGACTGTCCATTTCCTCTGGGGACTGCACTGTCAGTTGTAGTAATAAAAACCTCTATCAGGTGTGTGGCCAGTGTGTCAGAACACCAATTCCACCAGCCTCCTACACCTGTGATATCCTCTCTCACAGGAGTGGAAGAAACCCCAGGTAGATGTTACCACATCTTTTTTAAAGTAGACTGTCTGTCATTGTTTCAGGGATCATCATCTATAAATAGTTTTAAGGTAATGTAACAATGTATTTTAGGTGTTCAAAAGAGTGGTGGAGATCAGCTTTCAGAAAGCATGCCGTAATTCTAAGAAAGGCTGAGAAATCTAGATATCATTTTGGTGCTTACAGTAGTCTATTATAGTACTGGTATGTAGATGCCTAAAAGAAGCCTACTGGATGTGCAGATGTTTCCATTATTTAGAAAAATTAAGCCTACTGGTAATGCTTTTTCTTTCTTTCCTTTGCCTTACGTAACTGGGTTATAGTGTCCCATTCCCTAGTGCCCTAGGTCTCCTAGTTGAAAACCACTGAAGTAACACATGCACGTACACACAGACTCTCACAAACAATTTAATATACTTTGGATTACTGCAAGAATTTGGAAATATTTCTTAATAACAACAACAACAATAATAATAATAATAACCACCATCATCATCCTCAGGTTCTTTTTGCTTTTGAAAACTAGGATTTAGGCTGGACCCCAAGCTTCAGAATCACAGAAGATTAAATAAATGAAAACAAAGAATAAGAACTCCTGTGGATCAAGCAGAGCGCTCTACTGAGATCAGCTCAACAGAGAAAATTGTATTGAAGCAGAATATAAATATTGATAATAAGAAAACCTTTTGTCTTGAATGAAGATGTTGTTGTTATACTTAGGAGGTGTTTGAATGCACTGTACGCCTGAATGACAGAGTAGCTGTAGGTTAGACGGATTTTACCCATCCTTTTCTTTCTCTTTGTGTTTTTTGAAGGCAAAATGGGGTGGTACAAATGAAGTAATTCCCTCAGAGTTTGTGCTGTACAATATCTGGCAGCAAGCCCTAGGCAAAAGGACAAATTATCCCTTTTTTCTCACAGATAATAGGTATGCTGTTCACAAAATATAATTCTTTCTATGATAAGGCCATGACTTCTTGAGATCTCTTCTGAATAATGGTAGAATGCTTTGTGAAGGGACAGGATAATTACTTTTAACATTTAAGAGAAGGCATACAAAGGAGTTACATAATTTCCTGCAGATATCAACGGGGCTGCTCTCTAATGAAGACTGGCTGAATTGGAACAATCATGGAAACAAACCATACAGTATTCCCTCACATGAAAAATCAGAGCTTCCCATTTCACACTGCTCTGTTCTTTCGGACAAGAAGCTGGCACTGAAATACTTAATGGAAAGGCAGTATATTTAAATTCTGCTAGATTTTTCCTGTGGCCCCTTCTCCTTTCTTTTCACGAGACAGCCAGAATGACCCTTAACACAAAACTTTTGATGGACAGACTACCATTCAGTGCATGATTATATTGGCTTTTTTGTCTTCAGTGTTTGGATGTCTAACTCTCTGTACCTTAAAAAGGCTTAAATTTAAGCACCCAGGGTATGCTAATGTGTTCAGGATCACTATGCATTCTTATAGTCAGAAGTCTCTACATTAAAACCCTGAATAACAATCAATATAAACTAACATATCTCCAAACACTTCAATAGATTTCTGGCTCTGGGGAAGAATGAAATGAGAATTCACTGTCATGCAATATGTATTGGAAGAACTCTTCTTATCCCACTCATGCAACTGAGGATCTAGTGCAAAAATCCCTCTTTCAAAAATTTTTTTGTGTGTATCATGCTAGGGAGTAAAGACTTCTGATACTGAAATGCAGCTACATTAAGCTCTGAGAAGTGAAAAAAACTTCTGCAGAGAATTTTTTTTTAAATCAGTTAAAGAATTCAAATAGTGAACCACTTTAACTGACCATCTTGTGTTCGATTGCCATGCATTAAAACATATTTTCTGTTCTTCGACTATACCATCAGTTACTATGGTGCTGATGAATACTGATCCAAAGTTTATTAAGTGAATGGGGTTTTAGACTGGGCTTTAAAAATTATGCAAAGTTGCAAAGATAAATATAAAAACTATGAGAACAGCACTGAATTTTCTTCTCCAGAACCTTCTGATACCTAAAATCACCTTTTATTTACTAAAATTCTGCATGTAAAACAAATCTTAATTTGCACTGGTCAACAAAAATAATCCTACAAGAAATCCCCAAAACTTGTAGGTATCAACTGCATAACATGGTTAAAACCACAAATTTTTGAGGTACCTACTTCCCCCACAAGACTACAAGAACAAATTAAACCACATTTCACAGCACCAAATAGATGTCATTCTACTCCTAGTCATAAATGTACCTTCTGCCTACAAAACATTCACACTGAGAATTTATAGAATTCTGATGTAATTGCTGTTACTTTGGGACTGTTAATTTTTTTCTGGGCCTTCTCCGCATATTTAATAAACAGTGTTTAAAGACAAAATTACTCTGATTAAAGCTGATTGCAGTTGCAAACTCAAATAACTCTACGTGAATTGTGGACAATGGGTCTCTGAAAATTAGTGTTTATAAAAATAGTTCCCCATTTTACATTTCCAGGCCTTCTGAATTTGGCCTGAATAAAGTAAAAGTTTTCTCATCTCAGCTTTCTGTCTACTCACCATAATTCTGTAGGCTTTATCACCATATACATAATTATACGTTTCTTCATCCATTTGTACTGAAGGAATTTGTATTGCCAAGATCTAAGACAGCGAAGAAGTGTCCTTCATGTTTGTTCAGACATCCATGAAACCTGTGGCTCTTTACATCTCTATAAGCACAAAAGGTTAATTCTCCTGTCTTAGAGACCTGCATTTTTTGGGGGTGTAAATTCAGCAGTGCCATCATAGGAGAGGACAGGAGCTACTATGGGAGGTCATACTCCGACAGTGTGGTCTGTTTGCTGATCGCTTTGGGACAAACTTCTGCAGAACTTTGAAGATAAGAACCAAACCCTTGAACTTGATTTACCATTTAATAATAATCCAGTGCAGAAAACAGAACAATTTTAGATGTTGTTTCACCTGTATTTTTGTGGTAAAAGATTTTTTTCCACATTTATGCATCCTAGAAATTTTTTTTCCAGCCACAGCAAGAAAAGAGAGTTCATGGGATGATGCACTACCACTTTCCTTCCTTCAAGAATTCGTTTTTCGACTGTACAAGAGGCACGTCTGAGCTGTGAAGTAACTCCAGCTCCCCTGAGCCAGCACCACCAAGCCAGTGCAGCCACCCTCACGGTGCAGTACTATGGACCATGGGCAGGAGCTTACTTCTTGGTGCAGCGTGGCTGCACTGCACAGGGTTTGTGCCACACTGAAACTCCTGCCTGGTTCCAAAACAGGCTTCGTAAGTGGGAGCTGTCGATCCCTGCACTCATTTTGCTGCATGGGACAAATCTGCTCTGCATTACTTCATCCTTACTCTTGGTAATTACACAACTCAAATATGTGTAACATACTATTTATGTCCTAAGAGAGCTGTCAATCCACTGTCTAAATCTCCTGATCTCTCAAATTATTAAAAATTCATCAGACCAAGGAAAAATACAGTCAACCCCTCTATTCATACGATGTCTCTGTGTCAGATACTTATTTTTGAATGCTGCTGTATTTGTCCTGCTAAAAAGAACTATTTCTAAGGATTGTTTGTCTTAATGTCCTGTATGAGCCATAAATTTGAATACTTTATTCTTTCATTTCATCCTTTAGAAACCTCCAATTTATTCTGTTTTTCTGAGTGAAAATTGTTTGGCTGCTTTTTATATTCATCAGGATTATTTAATAGGTATGTGCATTCACAGTGAATCAGAGAACTGTTAGCCATTCTTCTTCTTCCTCATGATCATGTTCTTTTTTTTAAAATTGTCATTTATTTAAAAAACTAGCAATTTTATGTATTTAGGAAGTGGGTTGAATTTTATGACATATAATCATCAGTAAGCCTTATGTGTTACAGAATACTTCCGAGTGTGTGTTTGCATTGACTCTTTTATTTGCTGGCGGATGCCTCCAAAAGCAATACACAGGGATACTCTATCTACTCCATGCAGTAAAGATGAAAGGGAAGGCATGTTAAATGAGATGAGCTGTTTATCTTTGCAAAAGCAAACATAATTATCATTGATCTCACAGGATATAACTTGAAGTTAGAATTTCATTTTGTGTTTAAATATACAAACAAACCTTTCTGATTCTTTAAGCAAATTCATGCTTTGGCTCCTTGTACCACATTCAGTATCATAAACCCGTATTATTTTTAAGGCATTTCATGTGGCCTCCTGTCTGTAGAATATACTCTCCATGGCTGCTGTCTCTGCACTGGTTCAAAGTAGACATCAAACCCTACCAAATCCAAAGGGGCAAATGATCAAGCAAGAATTAAAGCAGTGAGAAATGAAACCCAGTAGCTGGGAGAAGCAAAAGTGTTTTTTTAATTTGGAATGTATGAGAACAATTTGGTTCTTTCCCAGAGTTTTTAAAATATTTGTCATTATATTGTACGAAGAAATCATTGGGGGTTTTGTGATGGTAGAGTCACAAGTTTTTTGAATTTGAGTAGGAAGGAAAAGATGTATGTATAGAATTGGGGTGCAGGTAAGTGGAGCTGATAGGTACAGACACATACGTACCCGTACAAACAGGAACAGGGAAAGATGCAGCATGATAATGGTCTTATTAGAGGGATTGACACTGGCTATAGGATTAAAATGAACACAGCACATGGGCGTAGACAAAGTCTGAGAGGTGGATAGAGACACTTCTGGCAATCTAGTCCAGCTCCTTGACAATGATAACTTCTTGAAATGTGTTTTCTGAAGTTCTGCCTCTTCCTGTTTTGCAGACAAAAGGCAAGAGAGTTCTACGATCAATTTTCAGATGTACCAGACCCTAATGGAAGTCATCGCATTCTACACGTGTAGTTACAATAAAACATACTCAATCTGAGATAGATGACCCAAATGTACAAGTCACACATCGCTTAAGTACCTTCATGAATCAGAGCTTTAATCCATTCCAATAAATCAGTAAGTCTGAACCCTTGACTAATTTTTAGCGTGCTTTTTTCGGCAGTCTCCATTATGGAAATATCTACACTAATGAGAAAGTGACATTCTGTGCCCAGTGCCACCACAACGACATGGAGAACTATTACCCCCTGCCCTTTGGTGGGAGACCCCTGGTCACGCAACTAAGAATTCAATTATTCCTGTTAACTACTGTGAAACAGAGCAGGGTCTTGGCTAACTTGGAGTCAGAGATTCACTACCTGGGGAGAACCATCCAGGCTGTCTTCTTCTCTCAGCTCTGATGTCTATGGCAGGCTCACAGCAACATGCTTGTCTTGACTGGTGATGATGATGATGATTATGATTAAGAAGGAAATGCCAGAGCCCCCTTCCCAAATTCCCTTTTTCCAGAACTTAACTCTGCTGACAGACAGATACATTTTCTACTTTCTGATTTAAAATGTTTCTGAAAATGGACCAGTTTGTTCTTCCTTTTGCTCAGTAGCCATATTGGAAAATGGGTTACACACAGACACTGCTCATCTTCCTTTTTCTGGACTTAAACCAGATCTTTAAAATATTGCTCCTTCAAACATAATTTTTAATTCACTGATCCTTCTTTTTGACTTTTTGATTTTTCCAATTGATCCCCAAAACAGTGTTTCCAAAACAGACATTATTCTAGGCAAAGCCTCATCTGAGTTTAATGAAAAAGTTATCTTCCGTGCCTTGTAAATTGTGCTCTGCGTAAGATAGCCCAGAATGAGACTTGGGAGTTTTTGTAACTGTTTCATGCTGGTTATTCATATTTGGTTTGCAATTCATTATAATTCACCTTACTTTTTCTGCAATACTGCCAATGAGTCCTGAGTTCCCTGTTCTGTAATTATGCATTTTGTTTGTCCTTCCTACAGACTTTACCCTTGTATTTATCTAATTTTCTCTCCTTGATTTTAGACTATTTCTCCAAATTATTGAGATTATTTTGGAATCTGATCCTGTCCTCTGAAAAGCTTTTCGTTTGTTCTTCTTTGGAGTAATCTGTGTATTTTATATTATCCTTTTCAGCATCTGAATCATTAATGGAAATAATGGCACAAACTGGGGCATAGAAGAGACCATGACTGATTTTATTTGCCTTTTTGACAGAAACCCTTACAGTTAGATCTAAGCAGAATTTTTCAACAAAGTATGTGCTCATTTTATGGCAATTTTTCCCAAAATATATTTCCTTACTCAGACTATATTTCCTAATTCTGAGAGTTGGTATCAGAAGCCTTATTAAAGTTAAGACAGTACAACATCTATGTGTATGTTTGTACTAGTAACCATGCTAAAATGAATATTTGATTTGCTTGGAGAAGTTGCTTCTTAAACAAACTGTTTGCTCTTTCAATTACTCCTTGCCCTCTCCTACATGCTTATATTTTATTATTTTTCAACATTTAAGTCTATTTCCTCTTAATGAAGTTAATCTGAAGAAGTTAAATTTTTTATCCCACTCTATATTGATTCTTTTCTAATGAAAAAAAAACCTGTTTCCAGTCTCCTGGGCCCTCCAATAACAACAATAAAATGTTAAGTTAAAAGTTTGTTTTAACTAGCCCTCTCAATGATTTTCATCAGGCCCTGAACACTAGAATACCCCCTACCATAAATTCTGTTATACACTGAAATTATCATTTCTTTTCTTCTACTCTGATCTGCACACCTGTGCACTGTTAATAAAATTGCATTAAGCATCTGCTTGCATTTGAATGGCTTTGTGTAAAAATTGAATCAGGGAATTCACTGAGAACATAAGCTTGCATCACTCGTTACTTAGTTTCCTGTTCTATCAAGTAATGAATCTGGTTTTATTTTTTCTTCCTTCCACTTTGGAAGTATCTGCAAAGCCTTTTATAGACCTGGCTGATTATGAATCTTTTATTATTATCAAAGGTCTAATTGTTTTCTGGATCCTAAAACAAGTTTCAGTGATTTCCTGGCTCCCTCCTGCTTCCAGAGGTCCTCTGCTTAATTATTAATACCCCTAGCTTTCTCCTTTCCTCCTCGGTAAGGCTAGCTTCAGCACAGGAAAATGTTGTGTTTGAGACACAATTTGAAGAAGTATATGGAATTTCATGTAAAATGTATGAATTGCACAAGGAAAGTAAATATCTTCCTAATACAATTTTTAGGAGTGAGAGAAAACGAAGGGATACAGTAATGCGCATTCAGTTTACTACTCTTTGCAAGATGATCTGGCTCAGCAGCAAGGCAACACATGCGGCAAGTCACATTTAAAGTATTTTAAAGTATGATGTCTTATTCTGGACAATTTTGTTTTCTAATTTTTTATTACTTTTCCACATTTACAAGAATAAACTTCACCAAACCATAAAGCTGCAATGTTGGTTGTGGTATATATTATCTTAACACGGCTTGTCTGACATATATCCAATTTTTGAGCTTCGTCTCTTCTTCTTTTGCTTGAGCTTTACAATCTAAGCTTAACAAATATTAATAATTTTTATACACTCAAAGACTGAGGGGGAAAAAATGCCTATATCTCAGACTTTGTCTTCACTTTTCAGGTTTCTTTCATAGCATGAGATGTGATCAGTAAGATATTGTTTAATCTGACTCAGTCTTATGACTTTGAGAACTGTGGTGCCAAAAGTTTTAACTCTTCGTTAGTGTACTGAAGTGAAATTAGTCAGAGGATAAACACCAGCCATGGAAGCCGTCTCCTTTCCTGGGTGTTGAATCAATCCCTGTTTGTGTGATAAACTGTGCTTGCAATAAAATCAAGTTCTGGAAATGCAAGAAAGGTATTTATCCTAACTAACAGCTTGTGAGATAAAGATGTCATCACTGTGTCCATGACTTTAATTAAGCTTAAATAACATGGAAATTCTTTTGCTTTCAAGAAATCTAGAATGATGGAAACTTGCATTCAAGTTTCCTTCTTAACAACACTGTTGTTCCTTTCAACTAGTACTTAACGTTTCAGGACAGTGATTTTTCCTTTGTACTTACGTGTGTGTTAACATTTTTCAGTCTCAGTCAGTGAATACTTTTCATCTTTCCTTGGAAATATTTTAGACAGTTTGGCTTAGTGCTAATTTTGTCCCGGACATCTGATAAAGTTTTCTCTCCTGTTCCTCTATGCATGCATGTTTTCTCTCTCAGCTCTCCAGACTAGAAATGGCAGTTGTCATGACAACATAACACATTTACTGCTCTTGTATTCCTATGATTTTTGCTTTCTTTTTTGATGGCAGCTGCTGACAGCTTTTTTTTTAGAAAGACAGACATATATAAAGTTACCCTCTTGTATTTTTTTGCATGTAGGTGATTGCAAAAAATATGCAGTAAACTAAGCTATAATTTGATCCCTTCCGAAACGCATCCAGAGAGTTTTCCCACATGACCATTTTTGTATAGTACACCCAAAAATGAGACAATTCCACATAGAAGCTGAAAGTTTACAGTTATAGCATAGATTGTTCAATGCGCAGCTAGCTACATGAAGCTGCAATTCGCGATGAGCTAATACTTGTTCTGCAAATCCAGTTTGCACATGGAAATGTACATTTTGCACATACAGTTTGACATTCTAGTGAAAAATGTCTTGTATGTAATATTCTCAGAAACCTTCTGTACAAGAACTATCACAGCTGAATTGCCAAAAGTTCCATCAATTTTTAAATGTTTTTAGATTAAATGTTCTTTTTCTACATGATCCTTTATTCTTCATTTTCTTTCATAGTCATGTTTTGCTAATATTTCTAGAGAAAATGAGTCTGTATGATTCATTGTTACATTTTTCCTTCACTGACTAAATTACTAATTTCAGCTAAAAGTTCTGTTCTTAATTATATCTGTATCACAGTATTTCTAGGATTAGTAATTGTTGAGTGATTTTTTTTCCTGATGGCTGCAAAGTTTTGGTAGCCGTAAGTCAAAAATGGGCAAAATTAAAAGAATGTGACCTGGTCAACTGTCTAATTATTTTCAAATGTATTAAGTATTGCTTGGGCCAGGAAGAGAAAAATAAGAACAATTCAGAAGGAAATAATAATAATAACAAAAAAATTGAAAACATACCAAACCATCAAAATTAACAAAAAAGGGCTGCATGAAAGACACAGTAGAAGACTGGATGTATAACTCTCAGATAGCCACTAATCCAACATTTCCAGACTTTTAAAACCCTGTAACTTGAATCTTCCTTTAAAATACTGTTCTGTATGCAGCAAAGACTATGCCCAGAATTTTTAGTGAAGGTATGTCTTCTGGATATTTTTTCCGTTAATATTTTGCCAAATGTATTTCCTTGCAAAAACATTCAATAATGTAGTTGTACACAAATATTGCAGAATATTTGTAGAAAGTAAAGATTAAAATTGTAATGAGCATCAATAAACCATCAATATTTTGGGAATGTAAAATTATCTGAGTAATTGAAATACAGAATAACAGGTAGTCATAATCAACCGATTGTGAATCAGGTATAGAAGAGGAATTATAAAGATACAATGCTATGATTAGTACTCTTAGTTAACTAATGCACTAGAGAATATTCCAATCTATTTAGGGATGATTCACAAAGAAGAAAAAATGGCAAAAAGTCTCATACGAGTTATTCATTACAAAGTACTGGCTGAGCATCTCAGGGACTGGATATTTCCTTTCCCTGCAAACTTTACCTCACTTATATCCTGTTAATGTCTTGATTACTGCAGTCGTCCTCATTTGGTTCGATTGCTATGCTGAAGGAATGAAGTGGTTATCTCCCAGCACAGCCTGGCGAGCAGGAACGCACAAAGTCTCTGTAATTTTTTACACCCTTGCACGGAATTACCAAAAATAGGAAGCTATCATCATATATTCCCCTTCGGAAGCAGGTATATTAAACTAGTACAGCACTGAGCTGCACGAGAAAGAGTGATGCATCATGACAGAGGGACTTTTTTCTTTTCTTTTAATGAATGCTCATTTTATCTCTTCCCACTCCCAGACCTAGGGCCCCAGGGCAATTCTGAGCTCGGGTGTAGGATGATTTACAAGTCAATGTGGCACAAACAGGTAGTAGTCACAACTAGTTACTTATTCTGCTGTAACTGAAATGGCATAAATACGCCTGTCTTTCACTTCTGAGGTTCACTGGTTGCTATTCAGGGAATAAAGAAACAACAACAAAAACACCAAGATCAAACAGAGCAGGAAGTCTCCTTGTCAGCAAGTGTATCCATGTCTCTGTCAGCCCCGTGGCGTACTCAGCGGAAGACAGCAGCAATATTTATTTATTTGTTTCTTTGCACAATACAGAGAAGAAACACTTAACCAAAACTCCAGGTGCCATGACTACCAAGTGAAAATATCATATAAGAAAACTAAATCATCAATTATTTCTCACCTACCCACCAATCTCACCAGGTGGGTGCACAGGAAAACGAAAAATAGGACAAGCAGTTGCCTGCCAGGCAGGTCATCTTCTAGGGGAGGTTAGAGTGGGCTTGTGCGCAGCCCCCTGCCTCCTACCCAGGGCAGCAGGGAGTGCGAGGGGGGAACCAAGGAGCTGATGTGGCCGCTGGCCCGGAGCAGGGCATGCTGTGAGCCCCCGGCGCTGCGTGAGATCCTAAGAGTCAGCACAGCAGTGGGGACAGGCCGCAGGACACGGTCCCCTGTACCAACCATAGCTGGGGGCAGCGGGTGGGGGTTCCATGATGATGGGAGCTGGCTGGGAGCTTGTGACCTCCGGCTGGACATGCAGTCACAGGAGGAGAGTGGGAGCTGGCAGCAGGAGAGGAGGGACAAGCTTTGATGGGGCGGGGGGGCATCTGGGAGGCCGATCTGATCTGTGGCTAAGAGCCAGCGCACAGAGGCACCCATCCACTGGCCAGACCTGCGGTTGCCCAAGGTTTGCTGCTCGCCTGGGATCCAGATCCAGGATGTTGTGGAGAAGTCGCCGAGGGCTTGTCCAGCCCATGAACCCTCATCATCAGTGATACTGGTGAAGGAAACCTTTAACACATCATGAAAGACTACAGGGCTCTGCAGGGTAGAGGGAAGGGCAAGAGGGCCAAGGTTGCTCTCCAGGAAGTTTCTGGAGTGTGTTAAAGACAATTTGTGATGCGGATAATGGATAGGAACTAGGAAGCCTTTGCTGGACCTGGTGCTCTCAAATAAGAAAGAACTGATCTAAGATGTGAAGGCTGGTGGTAGTCTTGGCTGCACTGACTGTAACAGAGGGGAGAGATCAACTGACCAAATACCTGCTTTAGCATGAGTTGAATTGTGCTTTAGACTCCACTGACAGTATTCGCTAGCTCCCTATTGTCTTCGAGAAGAGTGTAGGTGCCTAATTTGTCAGCAGACACACCTAATTAGAGGGGTTTGAGTCTGGAGAAGAATCCCATCCCATACTTCAGTAATTATGAGATAGCACACCAGTTTTGAAAGCAACTGAGAATTTTAGACTACTCACAGAAAAGAACGTGTATATTTGCAAGAACTGGTCTTATGCATCATGAAATGCAGTTCATTTCCCACTTCTGTCACAGAGATCAGTTATGAAGTCACTTACAGTTTGATTCAGCTGCTTGCATATTGGTGTCAAGTTCCACCTGAGCTGTGCAAGGATACCTGTGTGAGGCTGGTTTGATATAATATGTATCTGGGGGGGGGGTACACACCCACCTAGAGTAGTAACTGGAGGCCAGGCAGTGTCTCAGATGGCACTAAACGGTCACATGTGAGCAGCTGAACTGAGCCTTTTTCCCCATAGATCAGGTTCTCTGTGTGAAATGAGGGGGATAATCTATGAGTTTTTCAGTTGTGTGATGTGAGGATAAAATAATGTTTGCCCTATGACTGTCTGAATAGGTAGCTCAGCTGAAATTATCTGAAACGTAAGTTCTTCCTTTTTTAACTAATTTTTATACATTTATACATTATACATGCAACTATACGAATGGTTTCTGTACAAAACTGACACACCGTTGTAAGTTACATTTTAAGTCGGAATACAAAAGTAATCATTGTTCTTTGATATGTTTCAGCTTTAACTGCCAAAACACCTGGCAAATTACAGTGTGGGGAAAATATGTCAGAGCCTACCCAGGAAACCTGCTCCTGTGCAAGGGCCAAGCATAAGCCCCCATGCCACATTACGCTCACTTCAGTCCCCAAAATTTAGCAAACACAGCACTTGTGTGATATACAGACCTTGTGCTTGGCTGCACGAAAAGGAGTTTTACTATCAAGCAAACACAACCCTCTGTGGGTTTCAATTACTTGAGAAGGAGCAAGGCAACTTGGCACTTGATCTTTCTCTTGAAATTCTTAGAACCTAGGTGTCAGGGAACTGTACGTCGGCAGTCTTATTACAGTTTGCTTTATATGTCAGATTCTAATAATGGGTCACATTATAGCATCTTTCAGAGGTTAATACCACAGCAGAGCATAATAAGCATAGAAGTCAGTGGGTTATTAAAAGGATTTCATGAAAGCTTTTGCATGCAGGTTAGAAAAGATGTTACCTTGGAGCCATTTTTTCTGCTGGTAAATTTAAGAAACACTGCTGACCTCAGTGGAGATACACTGAGTCTCATTTGCTGATAATCTTTTTCATTTGTCTGCTGGTGTATTCAGAAACAGAGCAGCTGAGAATGTCTGTGATACGCACTTTGTTAACCGAGACACAAACGCAGTGGTAGCTGGGGGCTTTGTTTGTTCATTAGTTTTAAATTTGTTTCCCAGAGGTAAAGCATTGCCATGGAAGATTTTAATTTCTGTGCTTTATGGACTAGCTTTCCTTGTTTCTGTGGATAAGAAAGCTTTCTTCATGGTAGAAGTGTCAGCACACAAGTAAACCAACTTGCATTTTTTGGTTTTGTTTTGTTTCTTACCAGTTAACATGAAAAAAAGTGATCTCAATAGACTCTTGTTATAAGCTTGAGGCCTTCTGGAAGTAAAAATAGCAGTTAATTTTATAGGGCATTTTGAAATATTTTTGCATATGGAAGATTTTTGTTTTCTAAAATACTCAGGGCTTCTTCATAATTGCTCAGTTTGTCATGCCCTCCCTTTTTCAATTTAAAGCAATAATTTCTCAGAAATCATTGATAGAAATGTTTAGTTAAATAGACCTATGACTTATACACTGTTTCTTTTTCTTTTTAATTTTTTTTTTTCAAAATCAAAATGATATTTTTTCCAGTGTTTCCAGCTATAAAAGACAACGCTGTTCCTTTGCAAGCAGCCCTGTGGAAAAGAGATGTTAATTACAAAACATGGGATGGAAAACCACTTATGGATTTGCCATAGTTTCTGTTAGTTTTGCTGTATGTTTTTTGAGATACTCAGGTTCTAACTACTTTGGAAAACAAATGAGTCTCATTCTTTTGAAGGTGACATTCTCTTAGAGGTTCTGTGGTGCCTAAGCACTACAATAGACTGAGAATATGCGTACATAGGTATCATTTATTCTAAATTCAGCTACGAAAACATAGGTGATTAATGCAATCTATTCATTCAGGACCGGCTATAGTCAGGGCATACAGAAGTGCATTTACAGAGCGTAATACATCCCCTCTCAAGAGAAGTGTCTAAAATAGTAGGAATGAATCAGTCTTTGGAAGCGCAGATCTCCTGCTATTGCCTAGTTGCCTTGACTACAAAAACCTAATTTTTAAATGGCTGAAGTTAGGTGAAGTGACTTTAGTGACTATCTTGAGTCTGGAAATTCATCTGACTCCTTGCTATGTCTTTTGATAACTCAGTATCCAGTAATCCTTAGTCTCCATAGTAAGATCAGCTCCTTTAAGCAAAAAATTGCTTCTCTAAATTACACAGCTTTGATATAATAACAGTGTTACATCCAAGGGCAAACTATTGTAGTATGATGGCTAGCTGCATGTATTGTACATACTAACATGCACACATTGGGGTTGGGTCTGATCTCTATTGACGCTGCTACAAATTTATTTACCACTCTTGATTGGTTAAGAATCAGATCTTTAATACCTATTGTAATGCTAAATACCATGGAAAAGTAGCAATCTATTTCAAATCCTCAGCATAGTAAAGCATACTTTTTAAAAACATTCATAATCCCACTTTTAGTTGCAAATTCTGATCTCAAGTCTCTGTGCAAACCCCCTAATTCCTCAGTACAGAGTATGACTCTAGATACCCCAGGCGCATATGAAGGTGTGAGTAGTTAGTTGCTGACTAGATGGGACTCATGGCTTTGCACATAATATGTTCCTTAGTTCCGTAGCTAGACCAAAGAAATGCACCCTGATTTTAGGGTTTTGGCCAAAAAAATCCCTAGGACAAGCAAGAGTTTTAGGTGGACACCTATAAAGACACAGAGGGGAATTACAGCCATCTAGGGACAGACTGGCTGAAGGCAGTTGCCACTACCACATGAGCAGGAGAAGGAGAGAATCCCACTCCCCATTCACAAAATCAGCAATTCCTATGTCCCCTGCTGCACTGGCTGTGTCTTCCCCATTGCAGCCAGCAAAGTAGAGGCCCTGCTGCCAAGAATTTCTTCCATTCCTTCTCCAAAAGCCAATTGTCCACCAGGGTTCCAGGTGGAAAAATACTGTTCAAGCATGTAATTAAAGATTCTGTCATTATGCATATGCATAGGGGACCTGAATTAAGTTGCATGGGCTGCTTTCCATAGGGCCTAAGAAAACTGTGATCCTGATGATTACAGTGGGTAAAGACCTGGTTTCAGCCTGGATCCTGCCGTTAGGTTAATTAACGTTCCAACCAAGGTATTGAGGTGTTGCTTTAAAAAAAATAAAAAAACAAAGAACATGGACATCTGTCTGCAGTGGGTACATACAGTTTTCACTTCTTTGCAAACCTTCACTCTTCTCTTCTTGGTCCTGTTTCTATAATAATGCTGGCATGCTGTTTTCAGATTCATGTTCTTAATGCTTGCTTACTTTCCAGGTGCTAGGGAGACATAAAATCCTGTCTTGTTTTGTTTGGCTGGATGGGTTTCGTTTTGGTATGGTTTTAGGTAGGGCTGTTACTAATTGGTTTCTAAGTTAAAGGAATAAAAGAAACTGTTAGCAAATCTGTTTTTGTGTTTTCTGTCTACATATTGTATTGAAAAGAGAAGGCAATTATTCCACAGAGTTGAAGGTGGGTTGCACTGGGGTTTATTGAATGTTGATTGGTATCCTCACACATGATTTAAATAAATTCTGTTTTGTGTCATCTGTGTTACAGAGCCAAGGGATCACAAATAGGACTGGAGCAGAACCACAGCAGCATATTTTTTTGCTGTGTATTAGAAGGGTAAAACTGTATGTTTGTTGTCTTCCAAACAAAACCAATAGTTTTCAAAAGAGAACATTCTCCTTTCCTTCTCTTTTCTCCCGTTTTTCCTTTTCTATAATATTTAAACTTAACTGTCTTTCTTTCAAGGAGGGTTTTTTTAACTTCACAGGGATTAAAATTTCATTAGCTGAATGTAAAATAGTTGTACTTAGCAAAACTATTGAAATATTTGTAAAATAAGAGGAAAAAATTTCCACGTCCAAAAAAGTTATCATTCTTTCTCACAAATTGACCATTATTTTTTTTGCTTTATTTGAAACATCATTTTTAATTCAATAAACTGGTATCTGAGAAAAAAAACCTAAATAAAACTCATTCATTTCTAAAGTAGGCACTGTGTAAACTAAACAAAAGCCCCTGGTTTAAACCCCTGCTCTGGAGTGTATATGTATTTGGAGAGCCAGGTAAAACAGGGACCTCAAAAGTCACTGGTTTATTCCTTTCAGCCACAATCATCACATACATGCCAATAAGCTTATTTGCATTTCTTATATAAGAAACCATTCCAGCTGTAAAGCTCAGTAGTAATGCACTCTGACAACCTTCACTCAAACACCTAAAGGATCAATACAGTTAGAATTGCTAATGTTCAGTAGAGCTAACACTGAAAGATAAGTAAAATTTGCTAAAATTACCATCACTGGGAAATAGAATCTTTATTTTTTCCCCTACTATTTCCATGTAACATTTTCTGATATTTAATTAGCTGTGTTAATGATATCTAAATCCAGGGGTATTTCTCCCTCTGCCAGCTAATTATGGCCCTCTAATTTTTGCTTCTGAAAGTGACATGGCCCCTGCTTAGTGTGGGGGGTCTGTTTTGCCATGTCCTCTTCTCAGATTTGAAGCCTGTGAGGTTAAAGAAAGATTCTAATGACACCCTCCAGGGTAGCCTCCTTTGAAGGCTAGGACCAAAAGCTTTGATTTCAGGTCACTCCCTATGTGGCTGCCTTTAAAGTTCATCTGAATTAACATTCAGTGATATTTTTGGCAGCTTTGACTGCCAGGAAAAATCATTACAGTGGAATAATAATGCAAATAAACTTTGCATAGTCCCATTAAATCATTAAATGCCACATTGTTCTGTAATGGGAGTGACATTTCATTATTTCTAAAGCATCAAATGCATCTCTGTGTTCACTGTCAGTTTCATGGTATTAATACTGGTGACACAGAATACAGTAACATTGGAACAAAAAACGAAAGGGTCCTAGGGTTTATATGATGCCTGCAGATACCTGAAAAGACTGAAAAATACAGACATAGAAGCGTCATAAAAGAGCTATGCTGAACTTTTTAGAGTGTGTTCTAACATTTCATCCAGATTGTCAATGATATTCAATTTTTCTTTTGTCTAATTTCTGACAAAGCAAAAGGAAAAGATTAGTCAGCTGTCATCTGGAGAATGTCTTCCAAATTTTGGTTACATTTTTTGGTTTTTTCTCCATATTTTTCTCCTTATAACTTTTAAAAAGCTTGAAGAAACCCTTTGTAAAGGTGCTGTACCATGCACTTGAGTGTATAAGGCATAAAACCAAACCAAAAAAATCTATTTTGCTTTTAAACAGAGCCCTCTGAAGTCCCGAGACGACTTCTGAGAAGGTAAATTCTTAAGAGATAGGAGGGCTTTACTGTGTTCTTTTAATGAACTGTTAAAGTGTTTATTTAAAAGAGAAAAAGGAAAAAAGAATTATCTAAAGTATAACAATTAAAAAAAAGCTTAGGAAAAACAGGGAGAAAATCTCACCATATATTAAAAAAAGACATGTCCTAGGGGAGTAAGCAGAGAGAGCTTCAGAAATTACACCCATTCCTTCTGCAGCTGCTATGGGAATGCTTCTTTGAGGGAGAACAGCCAGGGTATAGATGCCTCTGACATTCATTCAATGGAGTGAGACAGAATAAAGGAAAAAAGACCCTAGTTTCATCAGGGCATCTAGTATAGCGTAAGCACAGATCTGTGGGTCAGAAGGGGCTTTTCTGCTGACAGTTCATAGAGCCACTCAGGGACTTCACCTGGTATTTCAAGCTGAGGGAAAACTATTCTCTGCACTACCAGTGAGCACGTCATTTCCCTTACAAAAGAAGCCCAGACCCTGCCTAGGTGGGAAGGCAGCTAGTTGGGCAGCCAGTTCTCTGTTGAACATCTCTTTTGAAAACTTCAGCCTGAAGGTCTTCAGGTAACCATTAGTAAATCCCCTCCTTTGGCTGACGTGCCTTGTTCCAGGCATTCAGTTCCACCCCACACACACACTATTGTGTCTTTCCCCCACTGTGATTTGTGTTTATCTTGCCAGTGTTGGATCATATCCCATACTATGGATTTTCTGGGGTTATGATATTTTTCCCCCTTTTTTTTTTTTTATTGCCAAGGCACCGCTTCACCACAGCTGCATGTCACAGCTCCCACGGCTTCTTGTTAGCGTCCTTTAGTCCTACTGCCTGCCACATGGCCCGCTGACAGCCCTATATGCTCAGTCCACATTGCCGAAGAAGAAAAGTTACTCTGTAAACTTACTGAGCTGGCTGCATGTTTTAAACTGTTTACCTACTCTTGAACGACAGCAAATGGTAAACATCATTTATACCCCTTGCAATTAGAAAAGGGAAAGCATTCACCTGATGTTAAAAATGATCTAATATTCTAAGTGAAGCTACATATCCTGGAGAGTCACTGGAAAAGTGAGCAAGCTGGTTACCGCTCCACTCACAGAAACTTTCAGGGTCTGTAAACCATGGAGAAGATAATTTTCTGTTATTTTAGCTTCTTCTTGCAATGAAGTTAGAAGATTGGAATCAAGAGCGCTGAGAAATTCTAGTGTCCACCACGGGGAATTAAAACCCCTTTTTGGCAAATAAGGACAAACAGAAGAAATAATGCTGAGTGTTTTTAAAGTAGAAATTGACCTGTCAAAGTTTGAGAACACTGGTCTTGTATTAGCCTGATAATAGCAGTCTCACTACTCACAGCAATTGATGCAAATTAGAATGAAAATAAGTGTTAAAAGCAGTTTATGGTGGCCTGCAATTCACTGACATTTCAGGGACCACTTATCAGCCATCAAAATTGCATAAGCTTTAATTTTACCATGACTTCCAAAGCCTTGAAAGAAAAAATCAATAGCTGTCTAATCCACTTGAGTTTGTGGGGTGATGCTGAGCAGAGATCATGAGATCAAGCTTTAAGCCACAGATCTCTGTTTCTGTGGTCACTTGACCTGCATTTGTGCACTGAGCCATAGACACACCTTCCCAAAATCTTTGCTGACAGGAGAGCATAGAGACTTCAGTGAACCTTAGATTGTTTGCCTCTGGTCCTCAGCCTGCTTGACCGTTAGCCATTCTGCAACGTTGCCTACCCTGCCTGGCAAAAGAATGAGAGGTTGCAAGCATAGTCAGAAGTTGCACATCTGTTCTCACAAGGTCCTTTTTCAAAATAAAATAGATAAGGGTGTCAATAAAGAATAATAACCAAAGCATTTTTCCTCTTCAGATCCCACAAGGTTTTTATAGCAAGCAAGTAAGCCCAGGTCTTCTGAGTCCATCGATCTCTTGCAATTCCATACCATGCGCCAAGGTACTTCCTCCCCTGATTCCGATCATGTCAATGTCTGAGGTAATGTACTGAGTCATAAAGTCAATATAGCAACTGAACTGTTTCTAACCAGCTATTAAGACCACACAAAACAATATATTTTAGCCATCTGAAAAGAAGACCTTTCTGAAGAATAATTCCTACTCATGTAAAGCTAGTTTTCTGTGAGCATTAGAAGATTGATCCTGCCACAGTCCACAAAGTGCCACACACTTTGGACTCAGCAGTGTACTTAGGTACTTCACTCTTTTATTTCCATGGTTGCTGTACTCCTATTACTCCTACTCCACACTTCCTCATGTGAGATGACTACTACAGTCGTGTGGTCACTGACCACCCCACGTCCTCGTAGCAAGGAAACTTTCACAACCCTCCTTGCTATAGCAGGAATTCAGCACAGCGTATAGCCCTGCTCGTGTGTTCCATTCAAGTGTCAGTCACAAATGGGGTCCTTAAATCCCACTGAATTTGTCTAATTCCCAAGGCTCAGTGATTTCAGTACGTGGCTTGAGTGCGTAGTCAAACTTACACCTTATGTCTCTGATAAACCACTACGCTCCTAATTAGGCAGAGGCTTTTCTCATAAACGGAATTAGTAACAGCCTGTGCTCAGTGCTATGGAATTTCCAATGCACTGTTGCAAAGAAACACGCACGGAAAATTACTTCAGTGATTAAAACTCAGCCAGTCGGAAGCCTTCGGGTCTGCAATATCATTCAAACTGACAGAATAAAAATGTTTGACCTGATCTGTCACATTACAGCACTCAGCATCTATTTATGACAGCCTGACTTCATCCCATCGGACAGCTTCTCGCGCTTTAAGAGCCGTTAGGAAGTTCTGCATTGTCTCAGTAGGTATTTAGCCTGTGGTGCTGGAAGAGTGGTTCTGAACCAACAGCTGCAGCTTTTCATCTGAGAGAAAATTTAAAAAGGAAAGTAATGTGAGGTTCACAGAACCAGGAACACGGAAGCACCTCCAGTGTTTATGTTGCTTACAAAGCAAAAGATTATTTTTAAGTGTAACTGAGACCCAGAAGTCCAATCCCCATTGCCTTTCTCTAGAAAATGAAACCTGAGGTTTTCAAAATGCTGACTGTAGGGAAATTAAGTCCCAAATCCTGCTTTGTCAGGTCACCCAAACTGCCATTTGCAATAAATATCTAGAGTTGAGACAATATTCACTTAGATCTGGACGATGGTCTGAGGGAACCTTATCTTTTCCATCTTCAGGTGACTGCCTTGCCAAAAGTGCACACTTACACCCATGGGGCCGTAAGGACTGGCCAGTGTCAGTCTGGTCCAACACGTTTTTCATGGAACAAATCATTTTGTAACTGCCTTCCATCTTAGGAAATTACTGAATCAAACTCCCATTCTCCCTTGTTAGTTAGCTCTCTTATTCAAAACTGATTTCTCAACTCTGTTGTGCCGTAACACACGGAGAAGCTGGGCTACGGGCTTCATCGGTTTCAAAATGTGCAAGGATGCTGTATTCAGGTGTCCTCTCCCTAGGCTGCTGAGCCTTCTCAAACACAACTAATGCTGAAAAAGTTGAAGGAGAAATCTTCCTGGTACTCTTGATGGGCAGGAAAAAAACTGCTGCTTTCAGAGTCTTTGGAAGCCTAGCAAGATCTTTGGCATTTGTCACAATAATGCAAATTGCACCAGTATCAAAGTACGCAACCAGTAATTAGTTCAGTATTTTAACGGTATTTGGTGATACGTGTCTGACACATTGGGACCAGACATGTTTGTGTAAAAAAACACAGCAAGGCACCTCCGATGAATAAGAAGCTTGGAAATGACCTGTCTGCAGGTCATTGATTCATTGCTAGTAGTTTGTACTATCGTCACCAAACTGGGTACCTGGCTGCGGGGGCTGTTCAGTAGCAAGTGTGAATGTGGCCGCTGCAGCCTCCCCCTTCCTCACTTGTAGGCAGAGGAGAGGTCTGCTCTGTCTCACAGCCCCTGGCCTTCACCCACTCTGGGAGAGGTCTCAGCACCCCAGGGAGGTATGCAGCTGAGCTCACGGGTCAGCTGCGGGTTTTATCTAATCACCGCTGTGTCTAAAACTGAAGTATATGCCTTTTAAGTGACTTTCATTTTTTTCTTTTTTTCAAATCTGACTCATGCTTTGGGAAAAAAAAAGAAAAAAAGAAACACCCACCTATAAGCATCAGCTTCTCATCCAATAGGAGTTAGTTTGTGATTGACGCTTTTCACTGCTGTCATGTTAGGACCAGAAATCATGGGCACAACAGCAGAGGATGCAGCCCACAACTAAAACTGCAGTGAATGACGTCTTTTCTTTCAACTTTGAATTCTTTTAGTAAACAAACCCTAAACATGAACCATCAAAAATAGTGTATATGAGCTCATGGTGCAACTGGAAGAATACCCACACTGTATGAAGAGAAAATGAATTATCTCTTCAAAATTCTAATTCAGACATAAACATGACAGCTGCTAAATTCTCCATGAAAGACAGTAAAACCAGGAATCATTTCAATATGGTTTACAAACTGTAGTTCACATCTTTTCCAGTTTCCAGACATTTAAATGGACTGTTCTTTTAGCTGACATACAAAGGATAAATACAGCCTCATTCTGTGTCCGTGCACCCTGCTAGTAGGGTGTTAGTCCTCCTGAACTACAAGTGGTCAGGTGGTGAACTGACACTCAGCACATTTGAAACTTTCCTCAGTTGAGAGCACTTAAGAACAATTGTTCAGTATAAGCTCCAAGAAGATTAACTAATGTTTGTCTGATTTTGTCTTTCCAACTTAGGAAAGAAAATAAAAAAGAAAAAGGAAAAGGAAAAGAAAAGGGGGGGGAGGGGGGGAGAGAGAGAGAGGGAAAGAGAGAAAAGGAAAAAAGGGGAAAAAAAGAAAAATAAAGGAAATGTGTTGCATGAACTATGCTGTTGAAAGGAAAGCGAGATAGCTAGCAGCCCCAGTTGGTTAATCTCATTGCTTCAAATCAGTCAGCAATACACTTACATGTGAGTTTTTAAAGACTGCTTCTCATGGAAGGGATATTCTCTCCTCTCTTCTTTTAATCCCAGAGGCAAGATCTGAATTATACCCATTCAGTGAACTCAGGATATGATAAATACATAGTTAGAAAGCTCTAGACATTTTATGCTGATCTTTCTTTTTCGAAGGACAAAGTAACCAGGTTTAAATCATCTCTACATAAGAAATGACTGGGGAAGGTCACAGTGCTTATACTAAGGAGAAGTGGACAGGCTAATTGACTACAGAGACTAAAACATGAAGTGTTTAACAAATGGATTGCAGAAATCATATTCCTGACAGTAGCTGCTTGGGGTTTTATACCTGCCAGCCCAGCACATTTTCCCTTCTCCCTGGAGGAGATTTAAGCAGAAATGAGTAGAGAACAAGTCTCCACCTAGCCATACAGAAGTAAGCCAGCACTGGAAACAAAGGTGAAAAGTAAGCCCACTTTGTTTCTTACTTGGTATCGCTAGGCGAAGCATTTGCCTTCTTCAGCAATTTCTACAGTCATCTTGCTCCTTATCAAACACAAATATCTGCAAGTCATAATGTCTGGATACAAGCTCAAATACATTTAAAAACCTGGAGGGGAGGAGGAAGACTAAGAAGGATGGGTTGTCAAGTGTCATTAACTTGTTTCAATCAGCCATACAGTTTGGATGTTAGTCTTTTAGTTCCAACATAATGCTACTTTAAAATTATCTTTCTTTAGTATTAGTCATCACTTGTGGTACAATCGTGGTGTATTGCATTTTACAGCTTCCCAGAAGGGAGATCCCTACCCAGGGGACAGCAGAGTACACTGGAATTCCTATAAATTCAACTGCACACACAAGCGAAAAATAGAGAGTACACATACCCTCTGAGGAATGATTCACAAATAAGCTAACCTAAATTGAGTGCTTAGGTAAAGAAGGGACATGAAGAGTGAAAATTAAGAGTAAACGAAGGCAGCAAAGAAGTGGGTGTAAAATTAAACTGAAGCAGAGCTGTAGGTGACACTAGAATTTTGCTGAGCTTGAAAAGCAAGAATGGAGAGCTTAAATGTAATGTAAGTCACCAGACTCAAGGAGACGCTTTAAAGTAGACTTTTTGCAATGCAGAGAAAAGCAATCATGTCCCTTCTGCCATGGGCTTCGAAGACTTCTGCTTCACGGACTTCTGCAAAAACATTCCCATAGAGATGTTGTTCTTGTTAGTCCAAAATAGAAATGAACATGCTGGCAGTCTTATTGTCAGTTCAGATTTTTTCAGGTCACTTGATTTTCTTTTTTTTAAAATTACCTTCTTTAATTACCTTCTTTTTCTAATTACCTTTTTTTAGCAGATATTCTTGGTTTCATAATGTGGCATATCCAACCAAGATATTCATAGCTGTTGCTCTCAATGATTGGTCCACTGCATTTCATGCTAGGCTTGAGCCAAAAGTAAAAATACTGTGTAAAGCACCATGCCCACTTTGTGCCATTGTGCCACCTTTGTTGAGAAAACTCCTGCCTTGTAAATCTGGTTATAACTTGTGGTATGAGAGACTGAGATTCAAATTCCATCTTTGCTTGACTTTCAGGATCTGGAACAAGTGTCTGCTTTACTGTTCAAGAACCCACAAAGAGTCAAAATGGACGGGAAATTCAATGGGAAGAGGTGCCATCCAGAAGAACCTTGATAGGCTTGAGAGATGGGCCCATGCGAACTTCATGAAGTTCAACAAGGCCAAGTGCAAGGTCCTGCACATGGGTCAGGACAATCCCAAGCACAAATACAGGCTGGGCAGCAAATGGATTGAGAATGGCCCTGAGGAGAAGGACTTGGGGACATCAGTTGATGAGAAGCTCAACATGAGCCAGCAATGTGCACCTGCAGCCCAGAAAGCCAACCGTATCCTGGGCTGCATCAAGAGAAATGTGACCAGCAGGTCGAGGGAGGTGACTCTCCCCCTCTACTCTGGTCTCGCGAGACCCCACCTGCAGTACTGTGTTCAGCTCTGGGGCCCCCAACATAAAAAGGACATGGACCTGTTGGAGCGAGTCCAGAGGAGGGCCACAAAGATCATCAGAGGACTGGAGCACCTCCTGAGTGGGCCTCCAGGAAAGCCAGAGAGGGACTTTTTACAAGGGCGTGTAGTGACAGGACAAGGGGCAATGGCTTTAAACTGAAAGAGGGTAGTTTAGATTAGATGTGAGGAAGAAGTTCTTC
>JAVKLA010000024.1:19031279-19046049 GCA_034782735.1 Sagittarius serpentarius | reverse complement strand
TGAGGGTGGTGAGGCACTGGCACAGGTTGCCCAGGGAAGTTGTGGATGCCCCATCCCTGGAAGTGTTCAAGGCCAGGCTGGATGGGGCTTTGAGCAACCTGGTCTACTGGAAGGTGTCCCTGCCAATGGCAGCAGGGTTGGAACTGGAGGATCTTTAAGGTCCCTTCCAACCCAAACCATTCTGTGATTCTGTGATTCTGTGCAGCAACTCTTTTTCTTCTGCGGTGTCACCAACAGACGGTCTGTCAAATATTTACAGTTCTAAACAAATTGAAGCTACTGCCGTGTGGTTTTCATGATAAAATACCCTTTATAATAGTTTATTGAACCATCTCTAAAAGTCAAGCACATAATTAAACCCTTTGCATTGGTACAATATGTTTGTTCAGTCCTTCAACTTTCTTTTAAGATGTGATATACATCCTAGCAGTTACATGAAAGATTCAAAGACCATGGTCAGCACAGACTGTTTGTTATTTAATCTCCCATCACTAAGACAATTGTCCTCCTGGAAATAAGGGAAGTATGTTATCATTAAACCACAGTTTTATAGTCATGTTGTTAAATAATTGAACAGTGTCGATATGAAACTCTGTGTAACATTTTGTATCCAAATATTGAAGGAAGAATTGAAGAAGAATAATGTTACTTGTTTTCTATGATTCTATGATTCTATGATTTTTGTGATTAAAATTTCTGAGAGCCCATCATATGGTAGGGCTGAAGAGCAGCAATTATTAATGCTTGAAGTGACAAAAGAAATTGTACTTAAAAACTCAGACAAATGCAACCATAAATCTGCAGTGCTGATAATGCACTTTTATGTACACTTTATCTGCAGCTCATGGATGGCACAGTTTAGTGCATGATTTATAAAAGCCTGCCAATAATATAACATGATGTCAGTATGTTTCAATACAATTTATTTCAAAGCTATGCAAAGACTAAGTTGCTAGTCACGAATATGTTTTACGCAGGGCTGGCCAGGACACAAAATCAGGAATATCTGGAAATAGTTTGGAAAAATTCAAACTAACAATTCTACAACCGTGTCTGTCCACTGAGATCTAAGCAGCCAAACTTTCCTGAGATCTATCGCTTATCCATACACAAACCTGCATTTGCCACTAATATGAAAATTAATTTTTCTAGAGGCTGCTTCAACTGGTAGGTGCTACCAATACCTATTTTCTCTTCATTAATTCCTTATATTTTGCATAACACTGTTGTCTTCCCTTGGATTTCTACTTGTTATTTTGCTTTGCTTTCCTCCTCAGCTTTGCCTGTCAGTTCACTTACCTTTATCTTATACAAACAAAATATATAGGTTTCAGTCTGGGAAAAAAGATTGCATGGATTGCATAGAATCTTAAGTTTAGCTGTCCTTTCATTTCTTCTGATTGTAAAAGTGATGTATCCACATGCAAAAGAGTTGGAAAAACCCTGACTGACAGTTTCATCCTGTCCTAGAAATAGGGCCCAACTGAGGTCAAATGAATTACTCTAAGAAGAGGAAGATCAAGCATAAAGATGAGAAAATGGATTTCAGATAAATAAATCTCAAATAAATTTGCCAGTTTTACACTATTTCTGTTCTGTAGACAAGAATTACTTGGTCTTTAAGTGCAACAATAAACCTACATACACTAGAAATTAAACTCTTGTTATACTCACAGGGTTTCACCAGGCTTTTTCTCATAAGAGTATGGACTTTAGAGCTGATCTCTTTTCTGCAAATACTCTAGTCACTGCTGTTGAAGGAATGGTGCTTGAACAAGGCCAAGAATAATTATCCTAAAATGTATAGATTTAGCTAGAACTGTTAGCTGTAGCTTAAAGCCAGCAATGTAGATTTTATCTGGGGAGAAAGCAAGCATCTTTTGCTGAGCAGCTGAGATAGATAGGCTAATGCTCCAAGTTTATTCAGGGAGTAGCCTCCTACATAGGGAGACTATACTGAGCTGCCTAGAACAGGAAAATTGCTTTGTTTGGTGTTACTTATGCATTCTTGTGTTCTGAATAATAAAATGTCACCTAAGGCCAGAGCCTGAAATAAATTCAAAGAGGCATTGGTTCTCCTGTGAGCTAGTAACACAGTACCCCAGTTTACAGTGTTAAAGCCAAAAATAAATTAAAAAAACCCAAGCTTTGAAGAATCCTGTCATGGAGAACTGTTTTGTTTTATAAAATCTAAATATTTTAAAAGTGGATGTGATAACAGTAGAAAGTCCAGAGAAGTTAAGATTAGAGGTCTGAATAGAGACACTTTCAGGAAGATCTTGGAAGAGCAAAGGGTTGAGTCTGACCTCTGGGAACAGCATGGGGGAAGGAACGGACAGAAAAAGCCAGTTTGTTCTTCTCCGTGTCCTAAGAAGTCAAACAGCTCCCACCTTTTTTGCACACCAATTACATTATTACTTTCCCACAAAGTTTTTGACAGCTTTATAAGACATATATAGATTAGAAGGCTGATGTCACTGCTTCAGCAATTATACAGAGTATATATCCACTTCTGCAGGAGCTGGTCCTGCTAAGAGTCATATTTTCTGTTTTAAAATGGAGTCAAACCACTCTGAAGTCTAAGGTGGCATTGTCTGCTCTGTAACAAATGCCTCCTGTGTCATCCTGATTTATCTCATCTGCCACATGCAACATCAATTTCAGCCCAAATTAGAGTATTTTTCTCACTGTTGAATTAATTTGATCATCTTTCATCTTAGCTATTTGTTTCAGGAGTTGGGGCTTTGCCCACAATTCTTTGAAGTGTCACTTCTGCTTATAAAACAGTACATTTGATTTTTTTGCCCATGAGTCAAAATCTGGGGGAAAGAGGTGTCTCCTCTCACCAGTTTAGAAGAGCTTAGGGGGTTCATTTGCCTTTGGGCACTCATTCTTATCACCAGCTATAAAGTCATTGCTGCCTTGCTCATAGGCTTGTTTATTTTCAGACAGATATTGACAGCTTGAAAGCTCTTCAGGGGAAAATATACATCCAGGAGGCAGTGTTAAATATGACTACATCCTTTCTCAAAATTCATAAGTTTGCCATGCTTTTGGCACCTACACAGCTTGCTCAGGTATGCAGACAGCTATGGCTCTGCCAGTCCTTGGAAAAAGAGATGGAAAATGTGTTATTAATAATATGGGTATCTTTAGTTTCTGTTGAAATTCCTCCCAATCTGCCTGTGCGCCATGAGTAATTTCACATTGGCCAGTGAATACTGTTGCCAGATATCTGAGCCAGGCTTTCTGGGTTATAGCACAACTTTAGAAAAGAAAAAAACACACACACCAAAACCGGGGCTTGCAAAAAGAACATATGCTTTCTTGATCTGATGACATAGGACATGACTTTCACAAACTTTCTCCTCCACCAGGCTCTTTTGGTTTTTAAATTGCAAAATTATATTTTAAAGAAAAATAGGTATGTGGTGTTTAAGAAGAAAAACAATAAAAAATATTAGATTTTTTTTAATAGCAGGGACAAGAAATGACTTTAAAAAGGGTTTCATTGCTGGTGTTCATTTTAATTTAGTCATGAAGTTGATAAAAAACCCTGACATAATTAGCAAATATTTTCTGTAATTTTTCAACTTATTTTGAGGGGAACAAAAAGGTGTTGGTCTTTTCTTAAACTCAATTTCTGAGATGACATTTCGAAGAAAATATCAAAAATGTTTCTGTCATTTGGTTGAGTTCTAGTCACTCATATCTGTGTTAAATTACAGCAGCAGGATCACTGCCAAAAGTTTATCCTCCTCCTTACCACAGTAGTTCCTCAGTTCAGCCAGCCATTTTCAGCTGGCTGAATTAAAACCAAAATCACTGAAGTATTTCTGAAATCTCTGAAGAACATCAGGACTGTTCTCACTTCTATTTCTGATCAGGTAATTTATGTCTGGTTAGGAGTCTGTAAGATAATGCGATAATGTTGACACGGGATGCATCTGCCACCTCTACCTTCATAATCTTTGGCAATCATTTAACTAAGGTGCCTACAAAACCAAGTAAAATGTAGCTATAGGGCTTCTCATGTATAAATCCACAAACAGCTGAAAATTGCAAAAGAAAACCTGTTTATAAGGTTTGTGTATTGGGGGGAGAAGATAAGTTATGGAAAAGGCGTTGCAGGAGCTTCAATATTTGTAATCATATGGCTGCAATACCAATGAGGTTCAGTACGAAGGAACACTCCATTAATGCACTGAAGTGCAATGGAGAAGTAGTCCTCTTAGGCACCGATTTGGTAACCAACATGGAAATTATATACTTTCCTTCCATCAGACATACTTTCAAGCACAGCATGTCAAAATCACTGCCTGAAACGTCCTTTTCTTTCCAGTCTTTCAGCTCAGCTGAGTTCCTGTATTCACAAGCAGGACAAGTTGCACAGTCAGCAACTGGAGCTGTAAGTACTGCAGACCTGGCCATGTGCACTGCTCATTTCTGGGAACGTTCCTTCTGCTGGCAGCAACGCTTCTGCCTCTTATCCTAGACAGCAAGGAGAAAATGGCTTGCTTATACAGAGGCAGAAATCAAGTCATACACCTATCTTTGCCATTCAGTATTTGCCTGCTGCTAGATACATTTCAGTTTCATAGCAAGTGTGCCCCTATTAGAGGTTATTCAATGCTATGCATGTACTTTGAGAAATTAGAAGAAAAAAATTAGAGGTCTGCAAAGAGGAATGAAGAGAATTAAAAAAAAAGTTGTCTTTGACAGATATTTAAATATCAGTTTTAAAAATTCATGGGATTTGGCTCATTAAAGAAAACAGTTACAGCCAAAGACATTACTCAGCCAGGAGCTCAGCAAGTAATATAGACCATTTTATAAAACTTAGCACGCTTTATTCAAACATAAAGTTTTATAGGAAATGACCATGGTCTCGGATATTTTCTGTATTTTGCTACTACTGTTTGACATACTAAAGAGCTATGTGATAAAAAAATATGACTTGTTTAATGAAAATTGGACTTTTTATAAAAGTGAGGAAAATTGAGATTTCCTCACAAAACTTCTTGTCAAGATTTAGACCACCTCTACATGTTGTTTTAAATACGTATTTCCCCATCGTGAATAGCACTTGGACAATTTATGTCAGCTGAATATACGACCAGCGATTTGTGATCTAGGTTGCACGCCTGTGATTGGAAGGATCTTTTAAAAGACTTGGAGTTTTTGTTAGTGATTTTGAATGAGCATTTTGTAACTATTCCTCATAATTGTAACGGCAGGCAAGACCTTTTCCTACCCTTTCTTGTACTATTTCCACTTGCCACTGCTCTTTCTTCTAAATGAAATTATTTATCTCGGAAATTAACTGATATGTCTCTTCATATTTAGAGTCTTCTACAATATGAGGTGGAAATTAGGTTCAGGACAGCTGACTTCCAACTGAGAGCTTTTTTGCTGTGGTAAGGTTTCCCCCATAGAGTAATGACTTTTTAGAAAAAAGTTAGGCAGAAACAGCATACGTCACACCACTGGAATTACTGTGAATGAGAAGAAACAGACTGCTGTATTAACAATAGGCATCCACTTTATACAATGATGAAGTATAACCAGTTTGTCACTAATCTTATAATCTGATAAGCCAGTTTTTAGGGATCAGAGAGAGTATAAGCTCCCTCACGCAGATCATATTTAAATAAATCTGTTGATCTTTAATATCCCTATTGCTTAATCATCATGTCATTATACTGTTGAGAGATAAGGCTTTGAGTGATCATATCAACTGTAAACAGTAGAATTACCACAGATGGCAACAAGCACTTTGAGTCCTTTGATGATTCGAGACTTTTTTGCTCGAGGGCTGCATTATGGGTTTCATTTTATGCATCTCTTCTATTGTTATTTAGTTGGAAAAAAATCAAATTATTAACAGGATGAGAAAGGAAGGAGACAAAATGATTAGGGAACAAATTTCTCCTAAGTGAGTTGCACTTTCAATTATAAAACAGCTAGTTCAAAAAGACCAGTGACTTCTCTCTTCTGTTTAATTCTATATTTTTATCGTCCTAGGAATACAACGCTCTGGGATAGTCTGTACAGGTAATTTAAATCCTTTGAACAGATGACAATGAAATTTATATATTCAATATGTGCCTGAGGAGTCTGTCCAGATTTTCTCTTCCTTTTCCTTTGCAGCTACTTGCTAGTGTATTTTGGAGCAGACAGATATGCTTGATTTACCTATGAAAAACACATGACAGTTTTCAAGATATGCTTCAACTGTCACATAGTTTCATCTGCCTCATAATGTCAAGCAAAGAGCTAGAAAGACTCCCTTTCACTGGGCCACTGGGTAAGAGCCAGAGAGTAGCAGATACATCAGCTAAGCATTTAAGACCAAACAGGTCTCCGATGGATGGTGTTACCTTTACGTAACATTTAAACCCTGATTTTCAGAAGTCCTGATCTGGCTGGGCTACCAGAGAAGCCCCAGTAACTCTGGAAGTTCAGACCTCCCTGAGAAGCACAGGATCATGGCTTAAATTGAGCCCCCAAACAGTGGTGTGACTCTAATCAGTGAACTCTTCAGAATGGCACTTTCTGAATTTGGATTATCAATTATGGATGATTAACATTGCAATTAAACAAGAAATTTTCTACAAAACAAGCAGAAGCCAGGGATGTGATGGTGATTAGCATAAATGATTGTAGATAACCATTCATGCAAATATTATGTTTCTGGAAAGAACTTCAGTATACCATAGAGTCCCTTACTTTGTCCCGAGAAAGGATCAGGTGTATCTGGGCCATGGCTGACAAATTTTTCTTAACTTGTTCTATAAAGTCTTAAAGACATTTAGCAACATTTCCATGTCACCTCTTCCAGAGCTTCACTCTATTTATTTTGCGTATATTCCCAGTACCTACTCTACTATTCATTGCAAATTCAGCCTGATTTCTTCCAGTCCCATGCCCAGCAAACAACAGATGTCTATCCTCTTTCTAACAGTCTCTTATACACTGGAAGACTACTAGAGACTAAATTGTTGTATTAGAAGATGCATTTTGTCTAAACTTGCTGAAAATGTCTCATAATCTTGAAGCTGGAAAGAAAACTAATCTAGATGCTACCATTACTTGACCATACAGTCCTGCTTCATGGTCAAATAGGTCACCACCATAGAAAAGAAGGAATGTTGACAAGAACTGCTGGTACAGTTATATGTATGTGTGTATCTATATAGAGACAGATATACATATACACACACATGTATATTTTATATATACATACACACTATAAACATGGAACTTGTAAAAACAGAGCAATGTAAAAGAAACTCTCAATAGAACTGGCATGATCTGTCAGATAAACTATCACCGGTGAATACTTTGTGAGATCTAAAGACTGAACATGTTGGGAAATTCAGACTTAAGTGTGATTCTGTTAAAAACAAACAAACAAAAAACAGCTGGGAAAGCTCATATTCACATATGATTTGAAGAAAAGTAGAGTGCACAGCAGAGTTGACAGCATCTCATTTGCTGTTTTACAAAGAGTACATTAAAAAATTCATGCTGTATGTATGCTACTGGGCCAGTTCTGGGAATATATTTTTAAGCTTCAGAAACTCACCAGAGAGAAATAATTTCCTCTTGTAGACAAATGATGAACTCTTCTGAATGGGTTTCCTGGCATCAGATTGCAGAGGGGGTGCAATTTAAAGCAAGATAAGTTACTTGACTTAAATTGAATGCAAGTCTACCCAGGGATTTCCATGCAATAGAAGAAAAGCTTCAGAAATCTGCCAGCCAGCCAATCTAAGCATCTGTTACCACCTCTTTCTTAGTAGGGAAGTTGTTTTAGGCACAATATTATTGGCTTATTATTATTGTATCAGCTGAAACGATAATTATAACAGAAGAATTTGTATGAAGAAACTGGCCATAAGCTAATGAATAATTAAGCTTCTAGCATATAATATTTCCCCGCTGATGTTCACAGAGGAAAACACTGATAAGAATAATGCAGTTTTATGGATCAAGATATAAGCTGATCACTCCCAGGAGAAGTAAATGCACCTAGAGAAAGGAAAAGAGCAGCAGAAGGGAGAGCAAGTGTATTGAAAGACATGGGAGCTAATTCTGATGCAGACCACAGACCCCATAAGCAGCAAGCCTATCCAGCAGAGGACTAGCCAGAAATAAAAAGTTAGATGATCTACCTTTGTTATTTGAGATGAATGGAAGTGAAAATAGGGCATGTTCTAAATGGGCTATCTAAATAGGAAGTAGATGGACCAAGTATATTTACTTTTCCATTGTTGTACACAATCCCCTTCAGTGCTGTTCCTTTAGGGTGGAGCCCTAGTCACTAAACTATTTTTCAAAAGAGAGCTAGGGATGTCCTTTTTAACTCTGAGACAAGTAATTTTGCTGACCAAAACAGCTTCACAGAGAATAGCATTATTTACATATTTAGGAGCAAAATAAATCTTTCGTCATGACAACTTTGGATTTTTTAAAATGAAGACACAAAATATTTTAAGGCTTTTTTTTCCCTGGGAAGCTTTTTCATTGTGAAATCATCATAATTTTTAAATACATGAAAAGTTTGCATTGTCTCCAAAGGAAAGGAATATGGAATTTTAGTTTAAATACTCTGATTTTTTTTGTTGTTGTTGTTAAAAACGAAGAAGAATATTTTCATTTTGGCTTGACTTGAGCTATTTTATAGATGTTTTTTGTTTAGCCAGTGAATTGAAAATTCTATTATTTTATTCCCATATAACTTTGAGTCAACAAGATGAAAGTAATTTTTTCAAGGTTGCAGGGTAGAAGACCTTTCCTCTACACCACTGATCATATGAAAATATGAGAAAGATCTCTTGTAGTCCTGTTGGGAGCAATGGCTAAGGAAAGACTGAAAAGTCCAAAATAAAAAGAAAGAAACTGGACTCATTCTATCCTATTTCAGCTAAGTAGAAGGAGAAAAGAAGTGAAACCCTGGAAAAAGCAGAAAATGTGGTGATGTTGCAGAAGTTTCCATAATTTTTTCTCAAGGTACAGACTGCATTGCATCTGACCATCTGTATGTGTTGCCTGGCAGTTTCAAAGATGATGAAGCCTGAAGGAATCCAGGAATTCAGAAGAAGATTGTTTCTAGCCACATCATTTCACCACAACCCAACCAACTAGTCCCAACAATCAGTTATATTTTAATTTATTCAGATATTAGCTGGCCAGTCAATGATGATTAGGTTACATCACCTGCAATAATGTATTGTGAGAATTTCATTTAGAATATATTTGAAAAGACTGGCCACTTTAGACAAGAGTAGATAATATTGTTTCACCTCAAAATAGTTGGTAAATCTCCTTGTTCTCTGACTTTGACGGTAAAGGTATGGCTCCAAATGTTACCATAACTAACAAGTTAACTATAAAGTTTTGCCACAGATTTGATTTCATATTCTTTTTCCACACATATCTGGCAACCCCATTGCCTTCCCTGAGATCACATGCTGTAGCTGCCTGAGAACTTGGCCTATGAGGTATAAACATGAACAGAACAGGAATGGATTTGGGAGGTTCTTTTTCTTTTTCCTTTTACAAAACATATGGTTGTACTCTGCAGGCCAAAATCACCTGATTTTATCAGACGTAAAGAACCAGCTGCTTATTTGTCCTGTGTAGCTACTTATACTAGGACTAAACAAACCTCAAATGGATCGGGGAAAACTACTGATTTTCAGAACCATTCTTTTTCATGCTTACTTTACACTCATTTTGTGTATTTGTGTGGCTGTGTGCAAATGAAACTGGACATGTCTGATTATGTCCCAGCTCTGTAAACATACAGGCTTTTCTGCAACTTCAACAGACTGTAATGTGGTTATCTAAAGTCAAATATATGTGTCACTGGTTGCCAACTTGGTGCCTTAGATAGCTAAGAGTCATTGAAATTGTCTAACACCTACAATTTTCACCAGTGGTAAATGTCCTTATCATTAGGCAAGCACTCTACTATAAATGGGCTTATTTCAAATACCTTTCAGGAATTCATTTGGTCATCTTTTTCCATTGCTTTCACACTTTCATTGCAAGCATACTTTTGAGATTGGATGAAAAATAAATAGAAGGTGTTTATTCAAAGATATCAGTAAACAGACTGAGGCATGGTACCAAATAGTTACAAACCCATTCTTTTCCAGAAGATCTGATATTTTTAAAGCTGCTACTTTTCAGTTTTGTGAAGTTTTTAAAGAGTACTTGAACTTGGTTAACAGCGTAGCCAACAGCAGTCTGTACAGAATACTAATTTGTTTTGCTTAATGGCTTATAAACACCTGATTCCAACTTTAGAAACCAGTGAGCTAGAGATTTTACATGAAATCGGCAATTTTTTGATATCCAAAACTGGGCTGAATCTAAATGCTAACATTTTTCCTAATTACGAAAAGCAGAAAGGAATGTCATAGGGTTGGAAAACATATTGTGTCTTAAACTGAGATAAAATGAGCAGCAGTGTATCATTCAGCCACATATTTGCTTATTTAATAACACCAGAAAAACTCATTATTAGTTCTGTTTTCCAGATTCTGTTTTCCAGGGATTAGGAAGAGAAAAAGTTCTCGCTTGGCTTTAATGGAAATGGTCTTGTAAAGATAATCCTGGACCAATGCCATCACTCTTTGAGTTTGGAGTGAGGGAAGGTAATTGAAGCCAGGAGCCTTCTTTTCACCGGTAGCTATCCTGCAGGGCAGGATTTGACCCTGGGGACCCACCCTGGCACTCGTCCAGACGCAGGCCGGAGTGCTCATGTCGACCGGTAACTCCAGCCGGTCTCCTGCAGCCGCCCTGCAAACGGGCGGTTGTTCCTTCGGCTGGCTGGCAAGGGCCTGCAAAACCCTCCACCAGTCACTGCTCCTGCTCCTGCCCTGCAGTGCTTGGACCTGCTCCACCTTCATTTGCTTGCAAGCTCTTACCTACGTGGGGCTTTCCCTTCTCAAGGAATACTTTTCAGTTTGTCCTTCGAATTTTCTTTTGGCATGTTGACGTGTCACCCATGCTTACATTTTTGTCATCAAATTGAGTGGTTGGTTCAGAACGACTTTCCTCCACCTCAGAGAGTTAAATCTTTCCACGGTCTTCTGAAAGAATGACTTATGACCAATATTTGTTAAAAAAAGAAGTGTGCAGGAAGGAGTCTTCAAGATTTTTTTTTCTGTTAGGGCTGGCTAAAACAGCTACAGGAAAAAAAAAAAAAGAAAAAGAAAACAAGAAAACATCCAGAAGACAAACTGGGATGCTCTTTTATAATCCACAGCCTTTGCCCCTTACAACAACATCAGATTTTCTGTGCTGAACAAATTCTGGTGCAGAACCTACACTGATTTACTGAAGTCTGAATTTCAACTCGTCAGTGGTTTCACAGAAACACAGTTCATTGATGTTGGATCACCTGATACTACTGACTCATTTTGTGGTGTAATTGAGAAAACTGCTTCTTAATACAGAAGAGAAGTAATTTTTATAGAGCACTTAGCCCTGTTTCACTGAGGACTGATTTCAGAGCCCATTAGCTCCTATGAAAGCTTTTTCATTGATTTTGAAAACTAAGATGATTCAAGGATGCTAACTCTAACTTTGACAGCTTTTGAGGTTTGAGTAAAAATAGTTTCTTGATGAGGCAAAACCAAAGTTCTCAGACAAAATGAAAATACATCAAAAAGCCTATTTTCAGATCTGAAAGGTTAGCTTTAAGCTTTCCTGTTCTTTCTTTCTCTCAACAGAAATGACCAGAGAACCCAGAGCCTCAGTCACTGCCCTTCTTATACTTTGTCAAAACTGATGAATCTCCACAAGTTGCTTTGACTTTGGCAAACAACATAATACCATGCAATTATTAAAATATTCTGACTAGCTCAGCTTGATACTTTCTGCAGTGCGGCGCTTCAGAGTACACACCATTCTCATGGGATTGTCGTTAGCGCAGTGCCCCTATCAGTCTCCCTAGGTGAGAGTCATTATAAAGCCATGAATGAGGAAGCAGAAAAACATACTGAGAAGTGAAATGAAAGTCTCTCCCTGTGCAAAGGCTCTCACACTACCAAAATGCAAGTTTAAGGAAGAGAGGAACACTTTGTGTCCCTTCCATCAATTTTCATTTAATATAAATATGTATAAAAAATGTAATCATTCACAGGAATTTTTAGCCCATGGCTTCCGGAGGCTGTCTGACCCACAGCCTCCCCTGTGACTTAGAAAGGACTTTTTTTCAGTTGGGATCAAAACAACCAGATGCCCAGGAATGTTATTTTTTCATCTTCTTTATTGTCTAGTTAAACCAAAAAAACAGAATTGGGGATGCCAATACTCAGTAGCTGAAGGGTAGGTTTTGTTTCTCACAGCTCATGGCTATTGTCCAGTGAGGATTAAAAAGCTTAAGAATCAACTTTCAGGAACAAGAGAGACTTGAGATTTTCCTGGTGATTCTTGTGCCTTTGAGAGAAAGAGAGGCTTAATGATTTTGCATGATTCATTACTATAATGGAGCAAATGAGAAAGAAGATTGCAAAGACTTTGCAGACTCCAGTGGGCAGACTACGGGGAATCTATCCTGAGTTATGATTTATACTGTAGGAGTCCTGTAAGCCTGAGACTAGATCTATTTGGAAACATACCTGATATATTACCTCATCAAAGCTTGTTGAGAGAAACCTAGCCCTGACTCTGCCTCCAGACAGCAAGGTGTTCAGATCAAGGGAGAAAAAATTCAGGGATTGCTTTTGTAAAATATTCTTTATAATTTTAATAAAAATAACAACACCCAACTCAGCACCAGGCAGTACTTGTCTCTAAGACAGACATACAAATAAGAGGAGGAGATGGCACTGGAGAATTGCCAGGAACACAGTGATCTATATATACGTACAGAGGGGAATAAGGCCGATTTGTTTTCTTTCCTGTCTGTTTTATAGATGTGCATCTCAAAAAAGAGCGTTGTATGATAGAAAGTTTTGTCAGGGAACTGATAAAGAGTGGTCTAGAAACCCTTTCAGTGTGTTGAGAAGAGCATTGCTGTGAAGCATTCCTTCACACTGCAGAAATGTTCATTGCAAAAACTGGCACGATATTCCCAAGTCAATATTGAGCAGTTTGAACACTAGCAGCGAGTAAGCACCTTCTCTGTTTACATTCACCTATCATTCCACAAGGATAACACATTTGCTTCTGAGCTATATATAAGCTTAATTCTCTTCTTGTTTCAGGATGGGATAAGTGGCTGTTATGCACAAAACACAACAGTGGTTTATAAGAAATGAAATGAAGAATTACATAAATCAGTTGAAATTGTCACTTCCGTTTCAGAACCTATTCTGCTTCTGGACAGGGTATGAAAGAAAGTGCCTGTCACTCCATGTAGGAATTTTAAATATGAAAGTGCTATTTCAAGTTTTATTTTGAAGCTTTATCTCTGCTTTAGCTCTCTTAGGAACAAATTTCTATCAGGTGCATGAGCTCATAAATCCTCTGGTGGTGAAGCAAATCTGAATGTAGGTTTATCTGTTTGTTTGTTTTTCTTTATATAATCCCCCACTAATCATGCTGTAAAATGAAAGTACACCTCTTAACACAAGCAGCTGAAATAAGTATGTTCACATTATTCCTTTTTTCATGCACAGCAATCCCCCTCATGCAAACTCGAGGGCATGCCAGGCTATGGGGCACAATGTAACTGCCTCAGCGCTTAAACAATATGGGAGAACCCGTCTGTTGGTGGAATGATGTTACTATTGTTATAACAACACTAAGTAATATGAAGCAAAAAAGCCAAAGCATCTTTATCGTCTTATTTACGTAGTATTATGTGGAGAAAATGAAATTAGGCCTACAGGCACCACATCTTTTGACACATTAGTTCCTCTTTCTATTGGCAGTGACTGCACCTTTGCAAGGTTCTTCCTTTAGGGTGGAGCAAACAAGGACATACAGTTTCTTCATTACCTTCTCAGTGGAACTTAACATCTAATTTTGACCTGGGAGCCACCAATTAGTGCTCAACATTGATCCATGCACAGTTTTGTGCTTGGTCTCTAGGAGAGGTCGGCAGACATAATGAATGTGTTTTGCCCATGGACCGAGGGTGCCTGTGTTCAGCAGAACTCCCATCTCCGTCATCCCAGCTGAAAAAATACCAAGGGAATGAATCTAGGGAAGCACGTAGTATCCTGCCAGTGGTATCCCTCTTCACCACAAAACTGGGGTGTCCATTTCCAAATCATCCTAAGATTATGCCTTTGAGAAAAAAGAGCTTCTGAGGATCAGTGCAGAATGACATGTCTACAAGTTTGATCTTGGCTTTGTTTTGTTAATACCCTTATACCTCTATGATATTTAAATAAATAATTTTCTATATACCTTACACGAAAAAGGCCTTGTCTTCCCCAGAGCTGAGCCCCCACAAGTTGTGCTCAACCCTGACAAAATTCACTCACGATAGAAGACTTCATCCTGCTCCACTGTGAGACAGTTTTGTATTGACAATATTACAGGTCCTGGCTGGAGGGAGCAGATCCTTCTACAGGAACACACAAATTCATTTACAGTTTGCTGCAGGTTAGAGAATAGCAGAACTACTGCTATTTTCTGCTGAACTACCAAACTTTATTACAAGGTGTGTAAAGCTGAGCTGACCTATCACAGCTGGCTTGAATTGGGTAAAACTAAAATTTACTGCTGTCGTGGTTTAACCCCAGCCAGCAACACAGCACCACACAGCCGCTCACTCGCTCCCCCCCCACCCAGTGGGATG